>JALXJV020000003.1:29448272-29463272 GCA_024633595.2 Lepomis macrochirus
AAATTCATTGTTAATTTAAAAATATTACTTAGAGCAGATTTAAGTAACAGCAAAATACTTCTTCCATCGCTGCAAGAGAGGCCAACATGATAAACAAGGGTGTCATCGTGTGGCGATATTCCTATTATCAGACTCACAGTGGACAGTTGCAGTGATGTTTTGCGACATCACCACTGGAGGGTGCTGTGGTCCATCAGGTCCCAGGTCTAGCTTAGCTTCACACCAGTACTGGACTCCATCATCTTTGTTAGTGGGACTGATGTTTAAAGTGAAGCTCTCATTCACTGGTGTCTTCTCTGTCTTCTTGTTGGACTGAAGTTGACCCAGTGCTGTCTGTCCTCTGTAGAAGGTGACAATGAGGTTTTCAACAGGAGCAACATCCTGTACTGTACAGTGCAGAGTGTACTGATGACCCTCAAACAGTGGGCCAGAGTGATTAACAAAGCTGATGGAAACATCATCTGGAAGCTCTGTGGAGACAGAGAGATGTGAGAGACAGATGCAAGATAAAGGTTGTAAACAACAGCTTTATTTAAGTAATAGCAGTTTGACACTGACACTTTAGCTTATTGTACCTTTTGTCCTTACCCTTCTTTTTCAAGCATGCAGAACCTATTCCCCTTAGTTCATACTTAATATCAAACCATTTCTTTAGTAGTTTCAGTTTTTCCACTGTATTCAGTAGCTGTTCCAAACTTTTCCCAGAACAATATGAATTTGTGTCATCAGCAAAAAACAGATTTTAACAATTTAGATACTTTACATATGTTATTTATAGTGTAAACACTTTTTGAGCAGTAATGACATTTGCTGTTTTCATTTTCCTGTTAAATATATCTGTTGGGAACCACTAATTGCAGATATGTGTTAAAGGTTTCACTATACACTGTATAATATTTTTTACTATCGACATTATCGATTTCGATTATTGATCATATTTCCTTTTCGTCAACACCCCTAATAAAAGAGGAGTAGAATTTTTTATAAATAATCTTTTCAGCTAAATTCTATCCAAGATTTACACAATAATCATTAAATTCATTAGCTATTTATTTTGTTTTATCCATAAGATTATTGTTATCTTTTACAAAGTAATTAGGATGCTGTTTAGTCCTCTCCATGTTCCTTGAGTGTTACTCCTATACTGTCAGTAGTTTGTGATGATGCTCCTTATTAGATCTCATTTTAGCCTGTTTATTTTTATATATCTTATATTTGTTTTCTGCTTCTTTTGTATTTTGCAACAATGTTTCTTTTGCATGCTATCTACCCCTTGGTAATCCATGGCTTATCCGCACATTTTTTGTTCCGCTTGAGTTTTCTTACCACTATCCCTTTCAGAAAGTGCAAGTAATGTTGGGAAAAAAGACTCAGGCTTTGTTAGGTTCATCATTAGCATAAACCTCATTCCAGTTCTGTTTCTTTAGGTCCACCTTAATGGCAGTGATGGCTTCTGGTGTTCTTTGTCTCTTTTCAGTTTTTTATCTGAATATGTTTATGAAAAATAGCAAAGACAGGACGGGGCCAAGGTGTCATTTATGAGTAGTCCACTTACTATTTTTTCAATTTTATTTGTAAACATGTTGTTTATGAGAGTACTTGGTTTTACAATAACAGGAAATAGGCTGTTGCAGTATTAATAAAGACTGTTGGTTAATGGTAAGTAACTCATTTCTTTCCAGTTCCACATCTCAGACTTCCTTATTATCAAGCAAAGTCTTAGATACAGTGACTACATTGAACTTTTTGAAATGACACAAATAATCCTTGGTTTTAGAGAAGTTTCTATAGAGGCTTATACTGTTGAAGTTTATTATTAAGAAAGCACCTTTCATTTGTACTTGACTTTTGAATAGTTCATCTGTGTAGTACCCACAGTTGCTGTTAATGTCATTGTAAATGTGGTTATCAGTTCAAATAAAGTTATAATATTTATCATAATTACTATTAGAATATAAATGATTAAATATTCACTAGCAACAGTATTTTGTTCAACAGCATGTTTACTTACGGTAGACAGTTACAGGCAGTTCGGTACAACACTGGCCAGCATGAGTAGAATAATAGCAGAGGAAAGTGTGTCCCATACAGTCATTCTGTCAACTATCCATAAAACCGTGGTTCCATTTGTTGCTTTCTCTCCCACAGATTTTTCCAAACCAGGCTCTTGGTTGAGGCAAGCATGCTGACAAGCAGTGCATTTGGCTGAAGTTGGGTCACCATACTTCACTACCAGTCTGGACGGAGTGAACACAGGTTTATCTGCACAGTTGAACTCTGTAACACACATTAAATTTGACATTTATATCAAACGGCAGATAGTTTTAAAGCCATTGCCATTCAACACACTGACAATCAGAGCTACTGTTTTGCTTTTGTTCAATTTTATTTATTTTCTTTAAGACAATCTTTGACCAGTCTCTGGTCAAATTGCTGATATTGTATGGTTCCAGGCAAATTGAGAGTATAAGTACAATTCAACACACTGAAAAAAATCTATATCTTATGTGGTCTAATTATTTTGTATATACAGTACATACACAATTGCATATTGTGCACCGTAAATAAACAATATCCATACACTGTAATTTTACACAATGTAGTTATTGTATAGTTGTTGCATGTCAATCATTTTAGATATATGTGCTTGTTTATGATCAATTAATTATTATTCATAATGATAATATAATTATATACCATTATTTGTTAGGAATTTTACAAGAAAAAAAAAATTACCAAATGCTACAGACTACAGAAGCATGAATGCACAAAGGAATCACAAAAAAACTGTCAAAAAAAGAGAGTGCGACCACCCATATTTCAGAGAGTCGGTGGTTCGATTCCAAGTCTGCATGTGTGAATGTTATTTCCGTTCTCATGGCACCTCTGCCTCTGCCATCAGTTTATGAACGTGTGTGTGAATGTGAGAGAGTGTTAAAGTGTCTGTTAGTGGTCAAAAGACTAGAAAGGCACTACACAAGTACAGGCCATTAAAGTACACCTTGAACTGTAATGGTTCAACAGCTGCACAACAGAACAAGTAGGTTCTAACAAACCACCATCAGAAATCATTAACGTAATGTAAAATCTGATGACTATAAATCTCTTTTAAAGCGGCCTACAAATTGAAAACTCTTTACTTACCACAACTGAATACATGGAGGTCGCGCAGAAAACTCATCAAGGAAACAATCAAAAGAATTAAACGGAAAAACATTATTCCCACTTGTTTTTGGTAAGGCAAATATAAAGAATTGTCGAACATAAAGCCAAAGTTGGTCAGAAAGCCCTGAGTTCACTCAGTTTCTGTCGTAGTAGAACAATATTGGTTGCGCAGCCTGTGATCACATCACACAAAGTTGATAACTTCAGTTCCGGAAACCACTTTCAGATCAGGCCTCGCCCATCTCCAGAAGTGGCCCTGGTTTATACATCTTCCTCTCTAAGCTGCTTATGACAAAAGCAAAAAAAAACATGTTTATAGAAATTAGACAAAGAAAAAACAAATATATTCTACCTACAGTACATAGTCATGGTAATTATGGTGATATAAAGACAACATCGACAATTCTAAATGTGTTTCAGTCTTCCAGTGTAACTTTGTTTATTTATATACATTTTTAATTTTTTTTAGTGTCACTTCCATCATGGTCATGATATTGGGGTGGCAGTGCAAACCTAGGAAACAAAAATGTAAACTGTGTTAATATCTACATAATGTAACCGTTTTTGGGTAAACCCACATGATGTGAATGTAAGGAAATACATTGCCCACACAGGAGCAATTTGCACCTCCCTTCCTCACCACAAACATAGGCCTACATGCACACATTCAGACATACTGATCTGTGTGCACAAAATCTGTAGCCCTATAGGTAGTTTTCACACAAGAAACAAAGCAGGAAGTTTGATAGATGATATATCTAAAGAGGAGTAAATAGTGAAGCAACTTCAGCCTCAAGCCAAAGGAAATAGCTGAAACTTGGCTGAAATCTGACTTTAAGTCAACCTAAAAGGGGAAGTTTTGTACATTTTGTACATAGAGTGCAGTTGTTTCTCAGCAAATCTTTATCACTATTTCCTGACAGCGCTCCCTTGATGATTTGCACTTTCAAGTACAACTGTGTAAGTCTTCAACAGTGCTCATGAAGTACTGCAGTATTTTTTAAACAGCAGGGCAACACCAGAAAGAGGAGTACTAAACTAAATATACAAAGCTAGTACAAAGCTAGCACAGTAAAAATGTTCATGTAACAAACAATTTATTATATAGGCAGTATATTTATACAGTGTACAGCAATTATGACGTGAAAACAAGTGGCCTTAAAATATTGTCATAGTAAAAAAAATATTGAAACTTTAAAAACAGCTGTTAAAAGTCAGGTCAATCATCACAGAGATGAGAAAAATTCTCAGAAAACTACTGCAATTGATGCATTGCAGCTTGTGGCATATGGAATTGTTGTTTTTGAACCATGGACGTATATGCAATACACCTGCACCACCCACACAAACTCAAAAACAAAATTACTGAAAATATTTAGAATAATAACTTGAGTAAAACAGATGCAAAAAGGAAGTGTGTTGCTCTCAGGAGGAGGAGGCTAGAAAGAGCACATACAGGCAAAGACCTCCCGGCTCTGGCTATATCATCTGTTCACTGCAGAGGCTCTAACCACAACCTGAAGAAACTAGTAGGCCTATAAATTAGTGTATTGGTATAATATTATCACATTAAATGAAGAGTATAGTGTTCATTTAGTATAATGTTAGTATAATGTTTCTAATAAAATATTTCTATTGATTATAATTTCAAATAATAGTACACTTGATAGCTTACCACTAGTATAATATGAATACAGTATATACAGTGTGGTGGGAAAAAGCGTGTGTAAATAAACAGCTCAGGCAAACTTGTCTTCTGCAGAAGCACTCACAGCAACACACATACGCTGTGTACATGTATGCTAGAAAGAGTGAGGAGAGCTCAGCGAGCCTGTTATTTTTCCAGCCCTAGGTTCAACCATATCATCCCACAGTGACATGTTGTCCCTGAAGTCTGGATAACGCAGAGATATTTTGACTGTTATGTTTACACAGCACAGATGAGTCTCCCTGAGTCCAGGGTTACATGCAATATGTTTGGAATTCCCATTACAGTAATAGTATTTTTTATTTTTGTGGGTTGTTGTCATTAAATCCTTATGCAAGAAAAATGGCCTACATTGGTCTCTTGTTAATGGTAAGTAATAACTCGTCAATAATCAAAACCATTTATGCATTTCAATGGGTTCAACATTTCCAAAATTTGCTGCAGCACGTCAGACTTTAATGTCCCACCCATCTAGACTGTAATTGGTTGGTTCAAGTGACATTGACAAGCACATTTGCTTTATGAAAAGTTGAATGTTTCAACAAATGGCACCCAACATGGGTTTGGCTGATCGGAACTACCTGAATCGCATATATGGCATATTTCAGATTCAAGGTGATAAAGTTTGCACCCACTCTATTTTAGTGCCAGCACAAATGTGATCAGAATTTAATGGTTTTGAATAGTGTTCAAACTGAATATCATATGCAGAATTTGAACTTCTTCAGACTTCTGCCCCCGCGACCCGACCCCGGATAAGCGGATGAAGATGGATTGATGGATGGAAAATTTGAACTTGTATTTCACACATTCCAATTTGAGAGACCCTTATCCAGTCAACTCTAGACCTTTCAACGGACTTCAGATTGCAAGATTTTATGACAAAAGGCAAGGCTTTCAGTTTTTGTCAGCGATGGCAAACTGGGAGCACACAATTTTGAGAAACTGAATTTGAAAACTTGAACTGAAATTTAAGTGTCCAAAGCTGCACTTTGGTTAAACAGCAACATTCCCAAGCTTATTAAAATATTGTTTGAAAGCAGTTTCAGTAATCTGCCTCAAACGAAAAACCAGAGTGGAATTTCTCAAAGATTTCATGGCTGTTCAGGACCTTTACAAGTTGTTTACATACCGGCAATAGTTTTTCCATAACCTTTGAAATAAAAGTTTGTTTAGAGGTCTATAATTATTGGGAAGCAATGGGCCACGGGTTGTTTTTTAAAAAAGCTTAATAGTTGCATCTTAAAAATAATCAGGCCAACACCCAAAGCTAAGAGAGCTAAATACAATGGAGATTATGTATGATCTTAAGCAACTAAAAAAATCTTTAAACAGAACAACTGGAACAACATCAAGGTAACTAGAGGAGGGGCGCATGTGGGACACAATGGCTAGGAGTTCTCCGATTGAAATTGGGCTAAACTAGCTCAATATAGAAACATGGGCCAGGCAGTCAACCTAAAGGGTACAGGAAAGCAATATTTTAGATTATGTCAGTCATCAGTGGCCAACAAAGACTGATTAAAAACATTTCACAGTCATAATTTGAAAAGATCGCTACCAGGGAGTAGCAGGATTTACCATTCTCTCAATTGTGCTAAACCAAGCTCTAGGATTTTTCTCACTGCCATCAATTAGAAAAATAAACAGTATAACATTACTTTCTAATTAAAAGATGAAAGCAGTTATTTCACACGTAGTTCCTTTGTATCTTGTTTGTCACAACATTTTAACACTCAAGTCAGAAATGTAATGTAATGCATTTTTATTGGTAACTTTAGGTTTATTAGCATACAAAGAAAAATGGGAACACAAAACAAAAAAATATTTTTAAAACTGACAACTGAACAAAAATGTACAAAGAAATCCATGTCCTGTAAAACCAGAAGTGAAAGCTAATCTGTCAAAGAACCTGACATGAAACTGTAAACAGCCTGAGTGTTTCTGAACTTTTACCCATCTTGAGGCTTAAACTTAAAAGCCTTATAATTTGCCTAATGTGATACCTGGTCAAGCCAGGTAAGACCAAAAGCAGGCCAATCGAGAACCATGATTCATTTCATGGTAGGCAGACAATAGTTCCAGCAACACGTTTGCTGAGCAAGTATGCGGCACATCATTGAGTCTCTTAGATGTAGGTGGTGCTACAAGATTTAAAAATTGCTGATGGAGCCGCACATTGCATCGACATTGGTAGCATTCGCAAAAAATAGATGGCAGCTCTCACTTGCCTTTTCTTAAGGAAATGCCCATTGTAGTTTTATTTTTAATATTGTGATATTGTATTTAAGCTAAGCTAGCTAAGGTGTTTTTTTTCTTCATTGTGACTTTATTTATCTGATGCCTCATTTGCGGGAAAACAAACTGAATTTCCAAGATGTCATTCATCAAAATAATTGCATAATCATATTTTTATATGGTAAAACACGATACCTTCATATGCTGCTTCAGGCTCCTGGTGCATCCAGGCTGTGGCTCCTCCAGGTGTGCATGAGTCCGGTAGAGGTCACGTATATCCAAGCCATTCTCACCAGCTTCATCTAAGCTCCTCCTGAGCTGAGCACATGCTTCTATGTCCTGTGCAGTGTATCCTCTTTGCTGAATCAAACGCCTGTCACACTCCTCCACACTATGTGGAGAAAAGAAGGAGGAACAGACGGAGTAGGCGAGGGATGGGGGGCAGCAGTGATGGACCACATTTAGTCAAGTCCAATGGTGGAGAATCTAAAAAGAAAATGAAATATATTTATATCTTTTAGAAGGTGAAACTGTGCTTTGTACATGTCTGACATGCATTGATACTTACTCTCCATACGGAAAATTTGGTGAGCAGGTGTGTTGCGCAGTTGCAACCTCATAGTACACGACTCCACCACAATGTTATCACTGGTGTTGAGGTTACGCAGTTTGACTAGAAATGAAATAAAATAACAATTTTACATATCTGAACACGGCTACAGCTAACAATAATTTATAGTACCGGATCAACCGGTTTTATTTTCGTAAAGGACTTGAAATCGTATGTATGAAAGTCAAATTGATGATACGTTTTGGTTTCTGTTCCTGTAAACAAGCTATATAGCTTTATAATAGTTTGTTTGTATTTGCTATTGTTGTTTGTTATAAATGTAAAGTGTACACTTGTGATTGTTCACTTTTTTAACTGACTTACAAACAAATATGGATACCTGTTTAATTAAGTTTTTAAAATTTCATTAGCTGTTGTACTTGTGAAAAAAACAAAAAACAAAAATATTTTTACTGTTACGCAAAAAGTCATTGTTGTTAAATTACTTCTTTTTTTCATCCGAGGTGATTGAAATAATGTTTCTGAAACTGGACTTTACTCTCTGCCACATACCAGGTTCAAGTGAAACGCAAAACATTGATCTATCTAAGAAAGGTAAGAAAGTAAAAAACACTCTACCTATGCCTGGACAGCAGTATCCCCGCATCATCAAGTAGTTTGTGTGTGATGCTTGATGTGCCTTCACTTCTATTTTTTTTCTCCCCTCACACTCATCACCATCATCATCTTCTTCTTCTTCCTCCAGTGCTGCCATACTGAAAAGCCATAGTTTACCTCAACATTATTTTTCTTCCTCAACTCAAGCAACAGACTTGAAAACTTTCCAGCAGCTAGTGAATCAATCACATTGACCACATGAGATATTTACTAAACCTTCAGATGTACATGAGCCCAGACGGACACAGTTTCTCTCACTTGCATAGAGTCTCACTAAATAACGTTTTCATTTTCTGATGTCTCTGTGTCTCTTTCTCACAGTTTGCACCTTGCTACAGTTTCCTTCTGTGTATATCTGATAAAACAGTGCCAGAGAGTCTCCACTAACTTTTCACAGCAGACTAAATTTCCGTTGCCGCAGCAGTGAGTCAACAGCACTGGTATCCTGGTTATCTGTTGCGCATGTAAACCTCATATCCTGGTTTCAGAAACCTGGGCCCTGTTTCAGAAAGCAGGCTTAACAGTCTCTGAGTTTATCCCTGAGCTGATTGAGCCTGAGATGGGAAAAGCAGAGTTTTTGGTTCCAGAACAGCTGATCAGAATAAGTTCAATCAACTCTGAGTATGTTGAACCTGATGGAATCGCGTGTGTGTGGGGATGAAGAAAAGCCATTATCAATGAAGCTCCGATACTACTGATTCACCCTGGCGACGAGTAAATAAAGAGCAGAGCCTCTATTTTAATCCATTGGTGCTAGAAATATGAATGCGTGCCCACGTTGACATGAATCTTAAAAAACAGTAGGAGAGGAAGGATCAATAACAATATAAAAAAATCAGTAGTCTGTTCATTCAGCATTTATATGTGCTGTATTTTTACATTTGAAAATATATATTTATTATATATTTAAATATATTTATTGGCTACAGCTGTAACCTGATGGGACAAAATGCTCAAAAATAGCATAAGACTCAAAACCAGGATCCTGGTGTGCCTGTAAACACATTCAGTGAAACATCAGATGCAGGAGCTATTTGTATTTTTGTGCCTCAAAGTAGGGATGAGCCACACTACTAAGCATTTCCTCTATTTTACCTGCACAAAACCTCAGTGTGGTCCCTTCATAAAAAGGACAAACAATTTGACATAGGGCCTGTTTAATTACAGGTATATTTACATTTCAGAATGACTTCAGGAAATGTAAACTAAATATGGACAGCAGTAAATGGAATAAAAGTATAATTGAAAATGCCATGTTTATAATGAGGCTGGGAAATTCTGCTTTTTTAAAACGGTCATTTCACTCAAATTAGGTTATTAAATATCTCTCCGGGTATAAATATCTCTGATATTTATCTTTGTGCCTCCTTCTCAATAGAAATCTTAATATTTGCTTCTGGACTATAAATACAACAACATGCAACAGTAACGTTTAAAGTAGATGGTACAACTCACCTCTTGACTGCATCGTTGTCCACCAGGTTGCTGTCCACCATCACCATCTGTTTTAGGTATAGACATGTACAGATTCAGCAGTCCCAGAGACATTAGGCTGACAGAGGCCACACAGGCTCCTCTCAATAAGTACATGCATCACACCTTCATGGTTATACACTGTTCAGCCATAAGATTATGATCCCTGACAGGTGAAAGAAATAACACTGTTTATACAAGGTGAAAGGTTGTTTATTTTCATTATATAACACAAGGTTGTATAATGAAACAGATAATTAAGCCCACACTGAGCCATGGTTCTGCTCAAGGTTTCTATCTCTTGAAAGGAAGTTTTTCCTTGCCGCTGTCCCCTAGTACTTGCTCTTGGTGGGACTTGTTGGGTTTCTGTAAATAATTTCTCAGAGTACACTCTAGACCTGCTCTTTTATGGAAAGTGCTATGAGATAACTGTTGTTGTGATTTGATGCTATGTAAATAAAACTGAATTGAGTTCTCAATTCCGTACTTTGTGCCTCCTTGAACAATTTTTGGCTGAATGGTAAACAAAAAAACAGTTAAAGACCTTCGGTTAATTTTAAGACATCAATTAAATTAAGTATTTTTTTGCTGTTTCCCTCTCTATAAACAATATGGATTTGTAGTACAATATAAAGTCTTCTGTGAAGACAGCATATAAAGGTTGTGTTTAAGTACATTTACATATGAGAGTAAAAAATTTACCCAAGATGATTAAAGTTATTAATAGCAGTTTGTCCTTCATTATTTATTACAAATGTGATGTTATCTGAAGTGAAAGTGAGACTTGAGATAAGGCTCCAGCCAATCATACATGTCATATCAGAAAGTGTTACTGTAAGGGCAGAAGAAAAACAAGTGATTGTGGTCTCTATGTCCTCATCACAAAATAGATATTGTTACTGTATTTTGAATCTTCTTGTGAGGAGTTCTCTTTAAGGATATGTCTTTAAAAACTTTGAAATTAAGCTCTTTTGCTTTTGGTGGTAAAAGACTAAATCTGTACGTAGTTTCTTCAACATGGAATGTCTAAAGATATAAGAAACTCAGTTTGGCTAAATTGCATTGGATATAAAGTAAGAGAAAAGTGACCCCGGAAAACTTCATGTTATGTAAAGTCGTACTAAAAAACTGGAGGATCTTAACAATGTAGGCTTTAAGTTCTATTTATAGGCTATAGTCAAAGTTAATAGCTTGTAGAACACCATCTTCATAGTTTTTCACTACAGTCATTTGTTTCAGATAATGACAGACAGAATGACAGGAATGAATGACAGGTTGTCGTTTCCAAATTTAATCAACATTTAATTTATTGATGTTTTTAGTAGCTTTGTTGTGGATAGAGAATAAACTGGGTAAATACATCTTTAAATGATATACATCATTAAATGACTTTAGTGCACTTTTGTTTAGGTTCTGTAAGGACACAGGATTGGCAGAAAGTATATAATATATTTTTGGTTTTGTTATTGTTTATTTTCGTGATGTTTGTGATGATGACGAGATGCACTGAAGGACAGAGGAGAAACATGTTAGCAAGAGATTTCCCCAAGAGACAAAAGAAATTCACTATGAGTCACTAGAGGTTTTGGTTGTGAGTCTGTTACCACTGAAGTGAGGACAACACACTGTCAGGAGCTCTGAGTATTTCAGCAAGAGCTTGATAAAATCAGGTGGTTTTGGTTGCAGTGAGCTGGAACCCTGACTAGGAGCTACCACTGACTTTAGGCATTGGGACAAACACAAAGTACTGCAACTAGCAATGGAACATGTAGACCTGTCTATGTGTGGTTTGTTTAATTTCAACCAAGTTTGGCCAAACACAGCAGGAGCATAGGGTGAAGGAATAACCAACAGTCTCATTACCTCTCAGTGGTTTCCCTGACAGAAGTAGGTTTAAGGGTGCTGTGATGTGTGCAAATCGTTGTCCATCCAAAGTGTTTACATCTTTGGGATCTGGGAGAAGTTCCACAGGAATGTCATCATCAAAACAGTCATCTGCTCTAGGTGGGTTATCCAATGGGCATAATGGGCACGGGCCCAGGGCCCATGTGCAGTTAGTGGCCTAGCTGAAGGGAATAAATAATTTTTATTTTTTCTCTCTTACATTTCAGATAATGAAACCATGTATAACCATTAAGTCATTAAGTTTATAAGTAAAAGAGGGCTGCCTTTCTGTGGTGACAATGACGTCCCTTAAATCACCACACAATGGTAACTTTCTTGGCATTCTGGAAGTCATCTCTCAGACCACCCAGAAAAGCAAGATAATGTTCAGTGTTGAATGGCCCCAAGGTTGAATGACAGTAGAGAACCTGTCTCTTACTTATAGCTTGGTCCAGTGTGACATTGCCAGTACAGCTGGCTAGGGACTTGACCACATATTGGTTGGATCAGATTGTTAGAAACAAGTAGAATTACGCAGAATTCTGAGTTGCTGTGCTTAACTTTTGACGCATGTATTTAAGCACAAGTGCTTAACAGTGCAAAATGTGTTTTAGTGAGTGAGAATGTATTTAGAGTTTTGCAAAGAGTGGATGAGATTTGCAAAAAGCGTCTTAACTACCTGAACTTGTTTAAGGTTTTGCCAAAAGAGTGACTGATTTGCCAAATGGATTTAGGCCACTGAGCATTTGGTTCAGAGAATGGGGTTTAATGTTTTGGCAATTGTGAAAAACATTAAGTCTTCGTCTAAGTCCGACTGCACCAAGTTGGAAATACCTTTAGCTTGATCTGAGATCAGTGATTGTTCTAAGCTCAGAGTAAGCTGACACACTTCACGGGAAGTAGAATGCATCTGACTTGAAGGCAGTGTTTTTTATACCCCATACTTGCAGTCGCCTTAACTAAAAAGCCAGCAAAGGGAAGCAGCAGTCTTCTCGAACTCATGAGTTACTTCTGATGCTAGAGCATCAACCGGTGTCAACATGCCTTGTGTCAGCAGAGAAGTTTTAAGAGGAAACTCTTTAAGCATCCTCAATACAACTCTATAGGGGAAGCCCTGTGATGGCAATTTGAGTTTTCAAATAAACAGCTCAGGCAAACACTTGTCTTTCTGTGAAATTTATGCCAGTCTTCTGCAGAAGGAACTCATAGAGACACATACACATCAGAGTAGCATTAAAGTAAGCTCCCTGTGTCTCAGCATATGCAGCTTTTACTGTGTGTCAGGATCATCACTATCTTACTTCTGGAACAGGATGTCTTAAGAGGTCCCTTTGAGGACACTCATAGTAAATCCATAATAAAAACATTTGTGTCCTATTACAGACAGGTAACTTATAAGTTGTAAAACATCATAGGACATGACATCCAGGACATGTTATAAAGCATCATATACATTTACCACCCACTGACCTTGTACCCTTGAACCCAGAGGCCCCCAGAGAGCAACATAAACTACATGACTGTGTTTAAGATGGGACTTATGGAATTCCCATTACAGCCCATAATGCCAATGATGGCAGTTATTCCGCCACTCAAACTAGAAAGCCAATCGTCTGCCTTTAACAGTCATGGCAGGAAACATGTTGAGCCAATCAGGTGGTTCCACTCACGGAGGGGTCTACTATGCATGCACCAGTGTTGGGCAGTAACGAGTTACTGTAATGTTAATACATTACTATGGGGTGGGATGGCGCAATGGTTAAGACGCCCGCCTTTGGTGTGAGAGACCCGGGTTCAATCCCCACTGTGTCCCTGAGCAAGACACTTAACCCCTACTTGCTCCAGAGGCGTGCGACCTCTGACATATATAGCAATTGTAAGTCGCTTTGGATAAAAGCGTCAGCTAAATGAATAAATGTAATGTAATGTAATACTTTACTAGTAGTAGTGTAATGTAATACTATTTCCAAAACAGTACTGTTATTTAGAGCTGACCTGAATAATCGAAGATTTGATGCTTCGATGGGGCGGAGCTTGATCCGACTGTCAATCTCACAGCTTTGCAGCGAGACAAGGATCATGCCATTTTGGTGATACGGGAGTGTTCAATGTCTGGTTTTACATAGAACTACCAGTATTCTCCCAATAAGTTAATGTACAGCCTATTACAATATATATTTCAATGTTTAATGCTGTAAATAAAGATGTAAAAAGAATAAAACTTTCAGTAAATGTTGGTTAAGTGCATAAATAAATCCAAAAATGTAACCCTAAACCTGGATCATCAGTGTGCATGTGAAGGTGTAGCGTGTATGTGTGTAGTGGCAGAAGAGGAACACTTGCAGAGACTGAGCCCCAGCTTCACTGGTGTTGTGCCGAGTTGTCCGCACCTGCGGGACTTTCAGATAATTTATCGCCGTTGATGAACCACACAAAGAACCACAATTTTATCGTTTTTAAATAGCCGGCTACTTGATAGAGACCAGTGAGGAACCACCACTTGCATGCAGTTGTATGCAGCATGGAATGCACGCAAAACTGTGCACAAGACCTGTGAATGACAGGAGAGAGAGAGAAAGGGGGGCTCCCTGACTGTCATTATTGTGTCACACAATAAAGAGAAGAAAAGTGTCTTTGGACCCTCTTGAAAAGGAGATGCTACACCTCAAGGAGCTATCCGCCAATAAAATTTTAAAAAATTGAAATTGAAACTCTGGCTTCTGCAAGTGATGCTTGGATTAGTATATTTTTTGTCTCATTTGTTTAAGTGGGTTCCTTTGATCTACTTTGTGTGAAAATATGAGAATATTTTAGGTCATATTTGAGCAGAAATATAGAAAATCCTAAAGGGTTGACACATTTTGGTGCACCCCTATAAACAAGTTAATTATACTATCGCATTAATTGTAGATGTACTTGAGCAAAGGTGAGATAAAGTAATGAAAGTCTTGAGTTTGTAAAACATTTTAAAAAAAGACACAATCCAAATGCTAAAGTAACACATTGTGGATTTCATTGAATAAAACATCAAGCCTTCAAACATAACATGCAGAAAAAACAATTATTACACTTTAAAACACTTTTTAAAATGGCTCTTGGAAAATTGATCTCCCAGTCAGTCCACCAGTGGTTCAGACTGAAATATCTCAACAACTATTAGATGGATTACCATGGAATCTGGTGCAGATATTCAGTGTTTCATCTAGCACTATGTTTGAGTCAAAATTTAAATGTGTCCAATTATTTGGGTTATGACCAAGGTTAGCATGCTAATATGCTAAACTAGATAGTGGACATGAAAAAC
>JALXJV020000003.1:29468677-29495160 GCA_024633595.2 Lepomis macrochirus
CACTTGTGTTGCAAAATGGTAAATACATGCGTCAAAAGTTAAGCACAGCAACTCAGAATTCTGCGTAATTCTACTTGTTTCTAATAATCTGATCCAATCAATATGTGGTCAAGTCCCTAGCCAGCGTACTGGCAATGTCACATGGACCAAGCTATAAGTAAGGGACAGGTTCTCTACTGTCATTCAACCTTGGGGCCATTCAACACTGAACATTATCTTGCTTTTCTGGGTGGTCTGAGAGGTGACTTCCAGAATGCCAAGAAAGTTACCATTGTGTGGTGATTTAAGGGACTTCATTGTCACCACAGAAAGGCAGCCCTCTTTTTACTTATAAACTTAATGACTTAATGGTTATACATGGTTTCATTATCTGAAATGTAAGAGAGAAAAAATACAAACTTATTTATTCCCTTCACTTGGGCCACAACTGCACATGGGCCCTGGGCCCGTGCCCATTATGCCCATTGGATAACCCACCCAGAGCAGATGACTGTTTCAATGATGCCATTCCTGTGGAACTTCTCCCAGATCCCAAAGATGTGAACACTTTGGATGGACAACGATTTGCACACATCACAGCACCCCTAAACCTACTTCTGTCAGGAAACCACTGAGAGGTAATGAGACTGTTGGTTATTCCTTCACCCTATTCTCCTGCTGTGTTTGGCCAAACTTGGTTGAAATTAAACAAACAACACATAGACAGGTCTACATGTTCCATTGTTAGTAGCAGTACTTTGTGTTTGTCCCAATGCCTAAAGTCAGTGGTAGCTCCTAGTCAGGGTTCCAGCTCACTGCAACCAAAACCACCTGATTTTATCAAGCTCTTGCTGAAATACTCAGAGCTCCTGACAGTGTGTTGTCCTCACTTCAGTGGTAACAGACTCACGACCAAAACCTCTAGTGATTCATAGTGAATTTCTTTTGTCTCTTGGGGAAATCTCTTGCTAACATGTTTCTCCTCTGTCCTTCAGTGCATCTCGTCATCATCACAAATATCACTGAAAATAAACAATAACAAAACCAAAACATATTATATACTTTCTGCCAATCCTGTGTCCTTACAGAACCTAAAACAAAGTGCACTAAAGTCATTTAATGATGTATATCATTTAAAGATGTATTTACCCAGTTTATTCTCTATCCACAACAAAGCTACTAAAAACATCAATAAATTAAATGTTGATTAAATTTGAAACAACCTGTCATTCATTCCTGTCATTCTGTCTGTCATTATCTGAAACAAATGACTGTAGTGAAAAACTATGAAGATGGTGTTCTCAAGCTATTAACTTTGACTATAGCCTATAAATGAACTTAAAGCCTACATTGTTAAGATCCTCCAGTTTTAGTACGACTTTACATAACATGAAGTTTTCGGGTCACTTTTCTCTTACTTTATATCCAATGCAATTTGCCAAACTGAGTTCTTATATCTTTAGACATTCATGTTGAAGAAACTACGACAGATTTAGTCTTTACCCCAAAGCAAAGAGCTTAATTTCAAAGTTTTAAAGACATATCCTAAAGAACCCTCACAAGAAGATTCAAAATACAGTAACAATATCTATTTTGTGATGAGGACATGAGACCACAGATCACTTGTTTTTCTTCTGCCCTTACAGTAACACTTTCTGATATGACATGTATGATTGGCTGGAGCCTTATCTCAAGTCTCACTTTCACTTCAGATAACATCACATTTGTAATAAATAATGAAGGACAAAACTACAAACTGCTATTAATAACTTTAATCATCTTGGGTAAATTTTTTACTCTTGTATGTAAATGTACTTAAACACAACCTTTATATGCTGTCTTCACAGAAGACTTTATATGGTACTACAAATCCATATTCTTTATAGAGAGGAAAACAGCAAAAAAATACTTAATTTAATTGATGTCTTAAAATTAACCGAAGGTCTTTAACTGTTTTTTTTGTTTACCATTTAGCCAAATATTGTTCCAGGAGGCACAAAGTAGGGAATTGAGAACTCAATTCAGTTTTATTTACATAGCATCAAATCACAACAACAGTTATCTCATAGCACTTTCCATAAAAGAGCAGGTCTAGAGTGTACTCTGAGAAATTATTTACAGAAACCCAACAAGTCCCACCAAGAGCAAGTACTAGGGGACAGCGGCAAGGAAAAACTTCCTTTCAAGAGGCAGAAACCTTGAGCAGAACCATGGCTCCGTGTGGGCTTAATTATCTGTTAAGTTCTGTGTGTTTCGTTATACAACCTTGTGTTATATAATGAAAATAAACAACCTTTCACCTTGTATAAACAGTGTTATTTCTTTCACCTGTCAGGGATCATAATCTTATGGCTGAACAGTGTATAACCATGAAGGTGTGATGCATGTACTTATTGAGAGGAGCCTGTGTGGCCTCTCTCAGCCTAATGTCTCTGGGACTGCTGAATGTGTACATGTCTATACCTATACCTATAAACAGATGGTGGTGGTGGACAGCAACCTGGTGGACAACGATGCAGTCAAGAAGTGAGTTGTACCATGTACTTTAAACGTTACTGTTGCATGTTGTTGTATTTATAGTCCAGAAGCAAATATTGAGATTTCTATTGGGAAGGAGGCACAAAGATAAATATCAGAGATATTTATACCCAGAGAGATATTTAATAACCTAATTTGACTGAAATGACCGTTTTAAAAAAGCAGAATTTCTCAGCCTCATTATAAACATGGCATTTTCAATTATACTTTTATTCCATTTACTGCTGTCCATATTTAGTTTACATTTCCTGAAGTCATTCTGAAATGTAAATATACCTGTAATTAAACAGGCCCTATGTCAAATTGTTTGTCCTTTTTATGAAGGGACCACACTGAGGTTTTGTGCAGGTAAAATAGAGAAAAGCTTAGTAGTGTGGCTCATCCCTACTTTGAGGCACAAAAATACAAATAGCTCCTGCATCTGATGTTTCACTGAATGTGTTTACAGGCACACCAGGATCCTGGTTTTGAGTCTTATGCTATTTTTGAGCATTTTGTCCCATCAGGTTACAGCTGTAGCCAATAAATATATTTAAATATATAATAAATATATATTTTCAAATGTAAAAATGACAGCACATATAAATGCTGAATGAACAGACTACTGATTTTTTTATATTGTTATTGATCCTTCCTCTCCTCCTGTTTTTTAAGATTCATGTCCACGTGGGCACGCATTCATATTTCTAGCACCAATGGATTAAAATAGAGGCTCTGCTCTTTATTTACTCGTCGCCATGGTGAATCGTAGTATCGGAGCTTCATTGATAATGGCTTTTCTTCATCCCCACACACACGCGATTCCATCAGGTTCAACATACTCGGAGTTGATTGAACTTATTCTGATCAGCTGTTCTGGAACCAAAAACTCTGCTTTTCCCATCTCAGGCTCAATCAGCTCAGGGATAAACTCAGAGACTGTTAAGCCTGCTTTCTGAAACAGGGCCCAGGTTTCTGAAACCAGGATATGAGGTTTACATGCGCAACAGATAACCAGGATACCAGTGCTGTTGACTCACTGCTGCGGCAACGGAAATTTAGTCTGCTGAGAAAAGTTAGTGGAGACTCTCTGGCACTGTTTTATCAGATATACACAGAAGGAAACTGTAGCAAGGTGCAAACTGTGAGAAAGAGACACAGAGACATCAGAAAATGAAAGCGTTATTTAGTGAGACTCTATGCAAGTGAGAGAAACTGTGTCCGTCTGGGCTCATGTACATCTGAAGTTTAGTAAATATCTCATGTGGTCAATGTGATTGATTCACTAGCTGCTGGAAAGTTTTCAAGTCTGTTGCTTGAGTTGAGGAAGAAAAAATAATGTTGAGGTAAACTATGGCTTTTCAGTATGGCAGCACTGGAGGAAGAAGAAGAAGATGATGATGGTGATGAGTGTGAGGGAGAAAAAAATAGAAGTGAAGGCACATCAAGCATCACACACAAACTACTTGATGATGCGGGGATACTGCTGTCCAGGCATAGGTAGAGTGTTTTTTACTTTCTTACCTTTCTTAGATAGATCAATGTTTTGCGTTTCACTTGAACCTGGTATGTGGCAGAGAGTAAAGTCCAGTTTCAGAAACATTATTTCAATCACCTCGGATGAAAAAAGAAGTAATTTAACAACAATGACTTTTTGCGTAACAGTAAAAAATATTTTTGTTTTTGTTTTTTTCACAAGTACAACAGCTAATGAAATTTTAAAAACTTAATTAAACAGGTATCCATATTTGTTTGTAAGTCAGTTAAAAAAGTGAACAATCACAAGTGTACACTTTACATTTATAACAAACAACAATAGCAAATACAAACAAACTATTATAAAGCTATATAGCTTGTTTACAGGAACAGAAACCAAAACGTATCATCAATTTGACTTTCATACATACGATTTCAAGTCCTTTACAAAAATAAAAACCGGTTGATCCGTACTATAAATTATTGTTAGCTGTAGCCGTGTTCAGATATGTAAAATTGTTATTTTATTTCATTTCTAGTCAAACTGCGTAACCTCAACACCAGTGATAACATTGTGGTGGAGTCGTGTACTATGAGGTTGCAACTGCGCAACACACCTGCTCACCAAATTTTCCGTATGGAGAGTAAGTATCAATGCATGTCAGACATGTACAAAGCACAGTTTCACCTTCTAAAAGATATAAATATATTTTATTTTATTTTTTTAGATTCTCCACCATTGGACTTGACTAAATGTGGTCCATCACTGCTGCCCCCCATCCTCGCCTACTCCGTCTGTTCCTCCTCCTTTTCTCCACATAGTGTGGAGTGTGACAGGCGTTTGATTCAGCAAAGAGGATACACTGCACAGGACATAGAAGCATGTGCTCAGCTCAGGAGGAGCTTAGATGAAGCTGGTGAGAATGGCTTGGATATACGTGACCTCTACCGGACTCATGCACACCTGGAGGAGCCACAGCCTGGATGCACCAGGAGCCTGAAGCAGCATATGAAGGTATCGTGTTTTACCATATAAAAATGATTATGCAATTATTTTGATGAATGACATCTAGGAAATTCAGTTTGTTTTCCCGCAAATGAGGCATCAGATAAATAAAGTCACAATGAAGAAAAAAAAACACCTTAGCTAGCTTAGCTTAAATACAATATCACAATATTAAAAATAAAACTACAATGGGCATTTCCTTAAGAAAAGGCAAGTGAGAGCTGCCATCTATTTTTTGCGAATGCTACCAATGTCGATGCAATGTGCGGCTCCATCAGCAATTTTTAAATCTTGTAGCACCACCTACATCTAAGAGACTCAATGATGTGCCGCATACTTGCTCAGCAAACGTGTTGCTGGAACTATTGTCTGCCTACCATGAAATGAATCATGGTTCTCGATTGGCCTGCTTTTGGTCTTACCTGGCTTGACCAGGTATCACATTAGGCAAATTATAAGGCTTTTTAAGTTTAAGCCTCAAGATGGGTAAAAAGTTCAGAAACACTCAGGCTGTTTACAGTTTCATGTCAGGTTCTTTGACAGATTAGCTTTCACTTCTGGTTTTACAGGACATGGATTTCTTTGTACATTTTTGTTCAGTTGTCAGTTTTAAAAATATTTTTTTGTTTTGTGTTCCCATTTTCTTTGTATGCTAATAAACCTAAAGTTACCAATAAAAATGCATTACATTACATTTCTGACTTGAGTGTTAAAATGTTGTGACAAACAAGATACAAAGGAACTACGTGAAATAACTGCTTTTATCTTTTAATTAGAAAGTAATGTTATACTGTTTATTTTTCTAATTGATGGCAGTGAGAAAAATCCTAGAGCTTGGTTTAGCACAATTGAGAGAATGGTAAATCCTGCTACTCCCTGGTAGCGATCTTTTCAAATTATGACTGTGAAATGTTTTTAATCAGTCTTTGTTGGCCACTGATGACTGACATAATGTCTAAAATATTGCTTTCCTGTACCCTTTAGGTTGACTGCCTGGCCCATGTTTCTATATTGAGCTAGTTTAGCCCAATTTCAATCGGAGAACTCCTAGCCATTGTGTCCCACATGCGCCCCTCCTCTAGTTACCTTGATGTTGTTCCAGTTGTTCTGTTTAAAGATTTTTTTAGTTGCTTAAGATCATACATAATCGCCATTGTATTTAGCTCTCTTAGCTTTGGGTGTTGGCCTGATTATTTTTAAGATGCAACTATTAAGCTTTTTTAAAAAACAACCCGTGGCCCATTGCTTCCCAATAATTATAGACCTCTAAACAAACTTTTATTTCAAAGGTTATGGAAAAACTATTGCCGGTATGTAAACAACTTGTACAGGTCCTGAACAGCCATGAAATCTTTGAGAAATTCCACTCTGGTTTTTCGTTTGAGGCAGATTACTGAAACTGCTTTCAAACAATATTTTAATAAGCGCTTGGGAATGTTGCTGTTTAACCAAAGTGCAGCTTTGGACACTTAAATTTCAGTTCAAGTTTTCAAATTCAGTTTCTCAAAATTGTGTGCTCCCAGTTTGCCATCGCTGACAAAAAACTGAAAGCCTTGCCTTTTGTCATAAAATCTTGCAATCTGAAGTCCGTTGAAAGGTCTAGAGTTGCCTGGATAAGGGTCTCTCAAATTTGAATGTGTGAAATACAAGTTCAAATTTTCCATCCATCAATCCATCTTCATCCGCTTATCCGGGGTCGGGTCGCGGGGGTAGAAGTCTGAAGAAGTTCAAATTCTGCATATGATATCAGTTTGAACACAATTCAAAACCATTAAATTCTGACCACATTTGTGCTGGCACTAAAATACAGTGGGTGCAAACTTTATCACCTTGAATCTGAAATATGCCATATATGCGATTCAGGTAGTTCCGATCAGCCAAACCCATGTTGGGTGCCATTTGTTGAAACATTCAACTTTTCATAAAGCAAATGTGCTTGTCAATGTCACTTCAACCAACCAATTACAGTCTAGATGGGGCGGGACATTAATGCGGGGCGGGACTGTAATGGGAATTCCAAACATATTGCATGTAACCCTGGACTCAGGGAGACTCATCTGTGCTGTGTAAACATAACAGTCAAAATATCTCTGTTCTCTGTGTTATCCAGACTTCAGGGACAACATGTCACTGTGGGATGATATAATTGAACCTAGGGCTGGAAAAATAACAGGCTCGCTGAGCTCTCCTCACTCTTTCTAGCATACATGTACACAGCGTATGTGTGTTGCTGTGAGTGCTTCTGCAGAAGACAAGTGTTTGCCTGAGCTGTTTATTTACACACGCTTTTTCCCACCACACTGTATATACTGTATTCATATTATACTAGTGGTAAGCTATCAAGTGTACTATTATTTGAAATTATAATCAATAGAAATATTTTATTAGAAACATTATACTAACATTATACTAAATGAACACTATACTCTTCATTTAATGTGATAATATTATACCAATACACTAATTTATAGGCCTACTAGTTTCTTCAGGTTGTGGTTAGAGCCTCTGCAGTGAACAGATGATATAACCAGAGCCGGGAGGTCTTTTTGCCTGTATGTGCTCTTTCTAGCCTCCTCCTCCTGAGAGCAACACACTTCCTTTTTTGCATCTGTTTTACTCAAGTTTTTATTCTAAATATTTTCAGTAATTTTGTTTTTGAGTTTGTGTGGGTGGTGCAGGTGTATTGCATATACGTCCATGGTTCAAAAACAACAATTCCATATGCCACAAGCTGCAATGCATCAATTGAAGTAGTTTTCTGAGAATTTTTCTCATCTCTGTGATGATTGACCGGACTTTTAACAGCTGTTTTTAAAGTTTCAATATTTTTTTTACTATGACAATATTTTAAGGCCACTTGTTTTCATGTCATAATTGCTGTACACTGTATAAATATACTGCCTATATAATAAATTGTTTGTTACATGAACATTTTTACTGTGCTAGCTTTGTACTAGCTTTGTATATTTAGTTTAGTACTCCTCTTTCTGGTGTTGCCCTGCTGTTTAAAAAAATACTGCAGTACTTCATGAGCACTGTTGAAGACTTACACAGTTGTACTTGAAAGTGCAAATCATCAAGGGAGGGCTGTCAGGAAATAGTGATAAAGATTTGCTGAGAAACAACTGCACTCTATGTACAAAATGTACAAAACTTCCCCTTTTAGGTTGACTTAAAGTCAGATTTCAGCCAAGTTTCAGCTATTTCCTTTGGCTTGAGCCTGAAGTTGCATCACTATTTACTCCTCTTTAGATAGCTCATCATCTATCAAACTTCCTGCTTTGTTTCTTGTGTGAAAACTACCTATAGGGCTACAGATTTTGTGCACACAGATCAGTATGTCTGAATGTGTGAACGTAGGCCTAGGTTTGTGGTGAGGAAGGGAGGTGCAAATTGCTTCTGTGTGGGCAATGTATTTCCTTACATTCACATCATGTGGGTTTACCCAAAAACGGTTACATTATGTAGATATTAACACAGTTTACATTTTTGTTTCCTAGGTTTGCACTGCCACCCCAATATCATGACCATGATGGAAGTTATACAAAAAAAAATGTAATAAACAAAGTTACACTGGAAGCCTGAAACACATTTAGAATTGTCGATGTTGTCTTTATATCACCATAATTACCATAACTATGTACTGTAGGTAGAATATATTTGTTTTTTCTTTGTCTAATTTCTATAAACATGTTTTTTTTGCTTTTGTCATAAGCAGCTTAGAGAGGAAGATGTATAAACCAGGGCCACTTCTGGAAATGGGCGAGGCCTGATCTGAAAGTGGTTTCCGGAACTGAAGTTATCAACTTTGTGTGGTGTGATCACAGGCTGCACTACCAATATTGTTCTACTACGACAGAAACTGAGTGAACTCAGGACTTTCTGACCAACTTTGGCTTTTATGTTCGACAATTCTTTATATTTGCCTTACCAAAAAACAAGTGGGAATAATGTTTTTCCGTTTAATTCTTTTGATTGTTTCCTTGATGAGTTTTCTGCGCGACCTCCATGTATTCAGTTGTGGTAAGTAAAGAGTTTTCAATTTGTAGGCCGCTTTAAAAGAGATTTATAGTCATCAGATTTTACATTACGTTAATGATTTCTGATGGTGGTTTGTTAGAACCTACTTGTTCTGTTGTGCAGCAGTTGAACTCTGCTAACGCCATTACAGTTCAAGGTGTACTTTAATGGCCTGTACCTGTGGTGTAGCGCCTTTCTAGTCTTTTGACCACTAACAGAACTTTAACACTCTCTCACATTCACACACACGTTCATAAACTGATGGCAGAGGCAGAGGTGCCATGAGAACGGAAATAACATTCACACATGCAGACTTGGAATCGAACCACCAACTCTCTGAAATATGGGTGGTTGCACTCTCTTTTTTTTGACAGTTTTTTTTGTGATTCCTTTGTGCATTCATGCTTCTGTAGTCTGTAGCATTTGGTAATTTTTTTTTTCTTGTAAAATTCCTAACAAATAATGGTATATAATTATATTATCATTATGAATAATAATTAATTGATCATAAACAAGCACATATATCTAAAATGATTGACATGCAACAACTATACAATAACTACATTGTGTAAAATTACAGTGTATGGATATTGTTTATTTAAGGTGCACAATATGCAATTGTGTATGTACTGTATATACAAAATAATTAGACCACATAAGATATAGGTTTTTTCAGTGTGTTGAATTGTACTTATACTCTCAATTTGCCTGGAACCATACAATATCAGCAATTTGACCAGAGACTGGTCAAAGATTGTCTTAAAGAAAATATATAAAATTGAACAAAAGCAAAACAGTAGCTCTGATTGTCAGTGTGTTGAATGGCAATGGCTTTAAAACTATCTGCCGTTTGATATAAATGTCAAATTTAATGTGTGTTACAGATTTCAACTGTGCAGATAAACCTGTGTTCACTCCGTCCAGACTGGTAGTGAAGTATGGTGACCCAACTTCAGCCAAATGCACTGCTTGTCAGCATGCTTGCCTCAACCAAGAGCCTGGTTTGGAAAAATCTGTGGGAGAGAAAGCAACAAACGGAACCACGATTTTATGGATAGTTGACAGAATGACTGTATGGGACACACTTTCCCTCTGTTATTATTCTACTCATGCTGGCCAGTGTTGTACCGAACTGCCTGTAACTGTCTACCGTAAGTAAACATGCTGTTGAACAAAATACTGTTGCTAGTGAATATTTAATCATTTATATTCTAATAGTAATTATGAAAATTATTATAACTTTATTTGAACTGACAATCACATTTACAATGACATTAACAGCAACTGTGGGTACTACACAGATGAACTATTAAACAGTCAAGTAAAAATGAAAGGTGCTTTCTTAATAATAAACTTCAACAGTATAAGCCTCTATAGAAACTTCTCTAAAATCAAGGATTATTTGTGTCATTTCAAAAAGTTCAGTGTGGTCACTGTATCTGAGACTTTGCTTGATAATAAGGAAGTCTGAGATGTGGAACTGGAAAGAAATGAGTTACTTACCATTAACCAACAGTCTTTATTAATACTGCAACAGCCTATTTCCTGTTATTGTAAAACCAAGTACTCTCATAAACAACATGTTTACAAATAAAATTGAAAAAATAGTAAGTGGACTACTCATAAATGACACCTTGGCCCCCGTCCTGTCTTTGCTATTTTTTAATAAACATATTCAGATAAAAACTGAAAAGAGACAAAGAACACCAGAAGCCATCACTGCCATTAAGGTGGACCTAAAGAAACAGAACTGGAATGAGGTTTATGCTAATGATGAACCTAACAAAGCCTGAGTCTTTTTTCCCCAACATTACTTGCACTTTCTGAAAGGGATAGTGGTAAGAAAACTCAAGGATAAGCCATGGATTACCAAGGGGGTAGATAGCATGCAAAAAGAAACATTGTTGCAAAATACAAAAGAAGCAGAAAACAAATATAAGATATATAAAAAATAAACAGGCTAAAATGAGATCTAATAAGGAGCATCAACACAAACTACTGACAGTATAGGAGTAACATGGAGAGGACTAAACAGCATCCTAATTACTTTGTAAAAGATAACAATAATCTTATGGATAAAACAAAATAAATAGCTAATGAATTTAATGATTATTGTGTAAATCTTGGATAGAATTTCGCTGAAAAGATTATTTATAAAAAATTCTACTCCTCTTTTATTAGGGGTGTTGACGAAAAGGAAATATGATCAATAATCGAAATCGATAATGTCGATAGTAAAAAATATTATACAGTGTATAGTGAAACCTTTAACACATATCTGCAATTAGTGGTTCCCAACAGATATATTTAACAGGAAAATGAAAACAGCAAATGTCATTACTGCTCAAAAAGTGTTTACACTATAAATAACATATGTAAAGTATCTAAATTGTTAAAATCTGTTTTTTGCTGATGACACAAATTCATATTGTTCTGGGAAAAGTTTGGAACAGCTACTGAATACAGTGGAAAAACTGAAACTACTAAAGAAATGGTTTGATATTAAGTATGAACTAAGGGGAATAGGTTCTGTATGCTTGAAAAAAGAAGGGTAAGGACAAAAAGGTACAATAAGCTAAAGTGTCAGTGTCAAACTGCTATTACTTAAATAAAGCTGTTGTTTACAACCTTTATCTTGCATCTGTCTCTCTACATCTCTCTGTCTCCACAGAGCTTCCAGATGATGTTTCCATCAGCTTTGTTAATCACTCTGGCCCACTGTTTGAGGGTCATCAGTACACTCTGCACTGTACAGTACAGGATGTTGCTCCTGTTGAAAACCTCATTGTCACCTTCTACAGAGGACAGACAGCACTGGGTCAACTTCAGTCCAACAAGAAGACAGAGAAGACACCAGTGAATGAGAGCTTCACTTTAAACATCAGTCCCACTAACAAAGATGATGGAGTCCAGTACTGGTGTGAAGCTAAGCTAGACCTGGGACCTGATGGACCACAGCACCCTCCAGTGGTGATGTCGCAAAACATCACTGCAACTGTCCACTGTGAGTCTGATAATAGGAATATCCACACACGATGACACCCTTGTTTATCATGTTGACCTCTCTTGCAGCGATGGAAGAAGTATTTTGCTGTTACTTAAATCTGCTCTAAGTAATATTTTTAAATTAACAATGAATTTCAAAACCACTGATATGTGAAAGGGTTCCCCTTCGAGGGGAACTCGAACTGCGTCGGTGACGACACTATGGGAACGCCTTTAGGCGTGGCAGGGCTGAATGTGAATGAAAACTACTCCAATCCTATTGGCTTAAATGAGAACGGTAGCATGTGACGGCGTAACCGTAGGCGTATATAAGCACGCCGGCACATAGGTACGTTAGCTTTTTTCTATTCAGCAGGCACTTTGGCGGAATGTTGTTAGTGAAAGCTCCCACATCCAAAAGAAGAAATGGCTAGTTATACTCACCTGGAAGTCGCAGCATGTCCTCTGAGTCGAACCAGTTCCGCAGATGTGTGCATTCCTGCAGAAGGCTTCTCCACGGTAGGAGATTCTCACGAACTGTGTGTTGCTTGACTAGGTCTGCCGCGACGCTACAGCAGCTCTCGAGGGAGCTGGCTGTGGTCATTGCAGAGCCTTTCTCATGCGGGTACTGAGGTCCCGCGATGGCACTCTTCTCAGAGGACGGCAGGATACGCCTCCCCATGGCTTAGAGCCCCGCTGTTGCCGAGGCAGACCGACGGCTTCGGTCATGGGGATTGTAGCAGGACCTGCTGGAGGATCTTGA
Organism: Lepomis macrochirus; assembly: GCA_024633595.2. Taxonomy (NCBI): domain Eukaryota; kingdom Metazoa; phylum Chordata; class Actinopteri; order Centrarchiformes; family Centrarchidae; genus Lepomis; species Lepomis macrochirus. The sequence continues at coordinate 29,481,424 of JALXJV020000003.1, forward strand.
GACGGCTGATGCCCTTTCTCTGCCTTCATCTGCTTATTCCGACTCTCCTCATTTCCGTTCGGGAGCCCTTTCTCGGCTTTCTCCGTTCGGCGAGACTAATGCATTCTAGCCTCTGAGGAGCTAGATGTGTTTAGCGTCATGGGAGACGGAGGAGAATGACTTCCGGGTGTCGGGCCGACGTCATCAGAAGAGCGCCGCGGCCGACTATAGCTGTGTCTCAATTCAGGGACCGCATCCTTCGAAGGGCGTGGCCTTCGCGCCTACTGGCAGCATGCAGCCGCAGAAGGCCGAACGGACCGCTGTTAAATGAGACGGTCTGGTCTACGGAGGACTGTCTATTGCGTCATCAACTGACCCCGCCCTTACCCATGCGTTGAAGCGCGCTCCTGTCGCCTAGCAACCTTCACAGCTGCGGTCCACCGGAGACGAATATTTTAATTTTGACTTAGGTAGTATAGCCTTCCTAAAGCTAACAGTGATATTAACCACAGTTAACGTAGTTTATTGCTACTGCCATTTCACTTTCACAACATAATTTCATATTTAAAGAAAACATAACCTTATTTTAATATTAAAATATTGACACTATTTTTTGTCATTGATCAGCTAAAGCAAGTTGAATAGAAAGATATACAAGCCTTATCTAACTTAGCTCTCTACACTTCATAACAGTTGTTCTTCTCCTTGTATCCCTAAACCAGCCCAGGCCCCTGTACTGCAGGGTAAATCTGAGTGGTCCTGTGCTGGACAGGTTTTTAGCCAGCAGGACCTACGGCAGCCCATCCAGGTCCAGCAGCATCACCAGGGTCTCCCTGCTCAGCAGAATAAATGTTGTAAATATGTTGTAAATACTAATAGTTATAAAGACCACAGAAAAATAAAATTTATTTCACAAATATTTTATTTGAATTGATTAATAAATATTATATATATATATATATCATTATTTAAGGATTATTTTTCGGCAAGTGTCTATAGTAGAGAGAACAGCCTGTCCATCCTCTCTCTGCTCTCCTCTGCCTCTCTCTGCAACCTCATGTCTTCCTTAAGAAGTTGAAGCAGCTCATCCTCTCTGTCCTTTCTCTTTCTCGGCTGGCTCTCCTCCTCTTCCTCTTCCTCCTCCTGGTCCCCCACTGCAGTATTTGGCCCTGGTGTGTCCTCAGGGATAGAGGCAATTACGACAGGTGGGGTGGTGGAATGCCTCTGTCCCAACACCTCATCCATGAGGACAAACCAGGGCCAAGTTGCAGCAGTGGGCTTCCCCCCTACACCCTCTCCTGACCCTGGACACTTGCAATCCTAAGGCACAGGAAATCAATCATGGTAAATGACAACAGCAGAAAAACAAACTTCAGCAACTGTGTTTATTAAGGTGCATGGCTGAAATGAATATACAACGTAAATATTATATTAAAACAGGGTTGTAAGATGAATGCAGTTAGTAGTTCCCTTTATGCTACACAGTCGACGATTCACATAAAAATTATACAAAAATGTATACAGAATATATCAATTTCAAATCACACATACATACTTTGTTTTGTTTTTTAATTGTCCCACTTTTTTTGCTTGGAGGGAAGTCACCTTCCCCCACAGGCCCATTTTCTCCAAAACTGTCCTAATCACAGAGAAACAAGAGAAATGGTAATTTTGTGAAGACTGGAAAAGGTGACAGGGCAGAGACACAAAAACACAACAAAGGGCTGCCCCATCTACTGGTTTTCTTATTGTTAAAGGCTTTGAATAGGATGGGGGCTCATTTAACTGTAACTTCAAGTATATGAATTAAATGCAGATATTACAAAGGGGCTATTGATTCTTTAATTACCTCCAAGCCACGTTGGCAGAAAATTTTGCCCGGTGAAGAGGTGGTCGCTCTCCCCTCAATTTAATGAACAGGGCAGTTTGCTCTTTGCTCCCTAAAACTTCACATCACCAAACACTAAGCAGCATAAATCGCAAAATAACCTAGTTACATTAACCGTGTATATAGCCCGAGGTTTAAGTAACCATTACTAACGTTAACTGTCTGAAAACCAAGCAGGGTTCACAACCCGTCTAACGTTAAATTAGTCTAACGTTACGTGGTATTTTCATGTACATAATATTAAGTATAAGTGATGTATAAAATCGCGAAAATCTCGGTAAGACCTGGGTCTGACTCTGAACCTCTTAAGCTTTAAGGGAAGGCGTTAAAGGCTTTATTTTTTTAGGTTGTAGCAGAGCCGAGTTTAACTTAACATTAATGTTAGCACATCAACAACCAGGTAGCGTTAGCTCGCCAGTTAATCCGCGTAACTCACGTTAACTTCTTCCACAAAACTATTATTTAAAGCGACACATTGCGCTTTAATTCCTCTCGTTATTTTTACATTTGTGTAGTTGGCTTTTGAAGTGAGTTGAAATCCCATACTTACATTTAAAAGTAAAATCCGGGGGGCTCAACTCCACAACCACAGCCGATGCCATTATTTACGCTGGGACAATCAACCGGCGCGCAATGAATGTCGGGATACCGGGGCTGCGAAGGATGCAGCTGTTGGATCCTCCAAGCGGATCGAAAAGAAGGCTGCATTTGTCAGGCCGCATTTGAAGGAGCCTTCGAAATGGGACAGCCTAGTCGCATCGACTGTGACGTATTCGGTCTTCAAATGCAGCCTTCGAAGGATGCGGCCCCTGAATTGAGACACAGCTTATGATAAGCTGCTGGAAGTGGTGACGCGGGCTGTGGCTCAGCTCATCCCTGATTGGCCACAGCCTGTGAGGAAGCTTAATGCCGGTACACTGTAAAATTATCAGTGTAGTAACTGGATGATCGCTTCCTGAGGAACCACTCTGCATCCCCATGCCGTCTTTTTCCAGACTATAATGCATAATGAGTTATGTAAGTATTGGATAACATTCTCCGCCCAGCTGTCTATTCCCCAGCTGCTGGAGTACAGCGAGCGGCGGGGATCAAGGACCGCGGGTAGAGGATGCTCTGGGACTAGCACTGTTTCCCACCGCTGAGGCTCTCGGGATGCACTAGCCTTCACCATTCTGCTGGCCCCGAGGGGCGGCAGTCAGCCAGAAGGTCGGCTCCCAGACTGCAGTTCATCGGCGGTTTTCCTGGCAGCCGCTTCAGGAGACCGTCGAGATCATCTAGGAATACCGGCCACCAGCCCGAGGGGTTGGTTCCGCCCGGCGATGTCGAGGCGCGGCGGAGCATGATGGCCGACCTAGGTCCCATCCGTCATGGCAACGGGTGACATTATCCCACCGTTTACCGTTCGGGACGCAGAACCATTGAGTCCACACCGTACTGCCTGCCCGAGGGTCTGCAGTCAGGCGGCACCAGACTCACCCACCGTGGATCTTCGGTGGCTCTCCCCTGCCGTTCTGGCGCTTCAGAGGTCCACCTGGGAATCACACGAGATACCGACCACTAGCCCGAGGGGCTGGTTCCGTTGGCAGATTTTGCAAGCAGAGTGTTGTTTCCGCGGTCCCCTCGAGAGCAGCTTGGGACGTAAGCGGCGCTCCTGCACCCTCCCTCCGGGAGTAGCGCGAAGGCTAGCGAGGAGGTCTTGACTCTGTGTTTCAGCCCGGAGGCAGACCGAGGTCCCCTCCAGAGTGGCCACTAAGCGCAGTTTTCCGCCGCCGTGGCGTTCGGGACGATGCTAACCACCACCGAAACCGCCATTCGGCCGGCCCGGCGGCTGTCGACAAAGGTTTGGCTCCCAGACTCGCGGGTCCTTGGGGTTCCTTTCCTGCCAGTTTGCTTCAGGAGACCTTCCGAGACCAGCATGAGGCCCGGCCACCAACCCGAGGGTTGGTCCGCTAGCGGATTTCGTGGAGACCTGGCGGAGCATGTCAGACATATCTCCCGGGGTCCTAAGCACCGTCATCGAGTTCGGTGCTGGGCCAGGAAGTACGAACGCTGCTGGAGAAAAAGGGGCTGTGGTTTCCCCGCTGGAAAGCGTGTCGGGTTTTTACAGCCGTTACTTCATCGTCCCCAAAAAGGACGGAGGCCTGCGCCTGATCCTGGATCTGCGGGTCCTGAACCGATCTCTGAGGAGATACAGGTTCAAGATGCTCACCATCCCCGCCATCATGAGTCACATCCGGTCTGAGGACTGGGATGTCACCATAGATCTCAAGGATGCGTACTTCCATATCCCCATCCATCCATCCCACAGGAAGTTCCCGTGGTTCACCTTCAGGGGCGTGGCATACCAGTATCGGGTCCTTCCCTTCGGACTAGCACTCTCTCCTCGCACCTTCAACAAATGCATGGATGCAGCACTAAACCCCCTGAGACTCCAGGGCGTCAGAGTGCTCAATTATATTGACGACTGGCTAATCCTGGCGCAGTCTCGGAAGTTGGCGGTTCGGCATCGAGATGTCGTTCTCGCTCATCTTCAACGTTTAGGGCTGAGGCTCAACGTGAAGAAAAGTGTGTTGGTGCCCACCCAAAGAACTGTGTTCGTAGGGGTGGTATGGGACTCAGGAACGATGCAGGCACAGCTGTCTCCAGCACGTATCCAGTCCATTGTGACCACTGTGAAGAGAGTGAAATTGGACCATGCCATCACAAGGAAACACTTCCAGAGGATATTGGGCCTCATGGCAGCAGCTTCCAGCGTAATACCTTCTGGTCTACTGCACATGAGGGCCCTGCAGTGGTGGCTGAAGACCAAGGGATTCTCCCCGAGGGGAAATCCGTTCCACCTGATACGGGTCACGCACAAATGTCTTCGTGCCCTATCAGAGTGGAAAAAGCCTTGGTTCTTGTCCCAGGGACCCAAGTTAGGGGCATCTTGTCGCCGTGTAATCGTTTCGACAGATGCTTCCCTCACTGGGTGAGCGCGGTCATGGGAGACCGCTTCGGCAGGGGCTCTGGCAGGAGCATCATTCGTCATGGCACATCAATTGCCTCGAGATGCTGGCAGTGTTCCAGGCTCTGAGGAGCTTCCTGCCCGAACTCCGGGGTCACCACGTTCTTGTCAGGTCCGACAACACGGCAGTGGTGGCCTATCTGAATCACCAGGGGGGTCTGCACTCGCGCCCTCTTTGCAGACTGGCGCACCAGATCCTCCTGTGGTCCCGACGGAAGCTACTGTCCATCAGAGCAATGTTCATTCCGGGACTTCAGAATCAGGGAGCAGACTCGCTGTCGAGGCAGGGGCCGAGGCCCGGGGAATGGAGACTCCACCCCGAGGTGGTGGAGTCATTGCGCGTAAGGTTCGGACCCATAGACGTGGACTTGTTTGCGTCTCAAGAGACTACGCACTGTCCTCTATGGTTTTCCCTGACACCTCCGGCCCCACTAGGGCTGGACGCCATGGTGCACTCGTGGCTGAGGCTACGTCTGTACGCTTTTCCCCCAGTCGCTTTGCTCCCGGGGATCCTGGAGAGGGTCCGTCAAGACTGTATTCGGCTACTACCAGTAGCGCCGTTTTGGCCGACCCGGGTGTGGTTCTCAGACCTACTAGATCTCCTGGAAGGTCCGCCATGGCAGGTCCCTCTGAGGAGAGACCTGCTGTCCCGGGAAAGGGGCCGGGTTCTTCACCCTTGCCCCGCCCTGTGGCGGCTGTGGGTCTGGCCCTTGAGGGGGCGCAGTACCTAGAGGCGGGCCTAACGACAGGAGCAGTCGAGACACTCCTTAGCTCCAGGGCCCCATCCACACGGAGGATGTACGGCATCAAATGGAATGTTTTCTCTGCATGGTGCAGAGAACGCACGCTGGACCCAGTTACCTGCCTGGTGGTTCAGGTGCTGGAGTTTTGCAAGACCGCTTCTCTGCAGGCCTTTCCCCATCCACCCTCAAGGTGTGCTTGGCAGCTATTTCAGCTTTCCACACCCTTTGTAGGGATGGGTCTTCGGGAAGGCTTCCACTAGTCGTCATCGATTCCTCCGTGGGACCCGGAGGATGAGACCTGTGACTTCGCCCCAGAGTTCCCACCTGGGACCTGGCAGTGGTGCTCGAAGCTTTGGCTGAGGCCCCGCCGAGCCCCTTGAGTCGGCTGAGGCCAAGTACTTGACCCTGAAGATGGCTTTTCTCCCTCGCTATCACTTCTCTGAGGAGGGTGGGGGACCTCCAGGCTTTGTCAACTGCTCCACAGTGCCTGGAGTTTGCCCCAGGGAATAGGAGGGCCATCCTGCACACTTTTCCAGGATACATTCCTAAGGTGCAGTCCAACGTGATGGGTCCCGTGGTACTGCAGGCATTCCATCCTCCACCTCATGTGACGGCAGAAGATGAGAGACTGCATTTGCTCTGCCCTGTCAGAGCACTGAGTACGTATACTCAGAGGTCCTCTCAATGGAGGAAGGCAGACCAATTGCTGGTATGTTTCGGGTCCCCCAAGGCTGGGCTCCCCGCTTTTAAACATACGATCAGCAATTGGATCGTTCAGACTATCTCCCTGGCTTATAAGGTGCGCAACTTGCCTTCACCTATGGCTGTAGGGCTCACTCCACGAGAGCGTGGCAGCCTTCACGGCTCTCCTCTCTGGAGCATCTCTGCAGGAGGTCTGTGATGCAGCTGGCTGGGCCACTCCTCACACCTTCATGCGTTTCTATAGTCTGGACCTTCCCTCCGCACTCCGGCACCCGTGGCGCTCTCGCTCTAGGTCGTGCCCACTGGTTGCCTGCACGCTAGGGCAGGCGGGGTTCGACACGGCATAGTGGGTATCTCGTTCCCATAGTGTCGTCACCGACGCAGTTCGAAGTTCCCTCGAGGGGAACGCCTCGGGTTACGTAGGTAACCCTTGTTCCCCGAGAAGGGGAACGAGACACTGCGTCGGTTCACCGCACCTCTCCCCCGCCTGGAGTGCCTTGCTTCATAGTAAGAGCTAACGTACCTATGTGCCGGCGTGCTTATATACGCCTACGGTTACGCCGTCACATGCTACCGTTCTCATTTAAGCCAATAGGATTGGAGTAGTTTTCATTCACATTCAGCCCTGCCACGCCTAAAGGCGTTCCCATAGTGTCGTCACCGACGCAGTGTCTCGTTCCCCTTTCTCGGGGAACAAGGGTTACCTACGTAACCCGAGACGTTCTGCAGTTGTCCTCATCTTTACAGTTTTTTATATGCCTAGTGTCTTTTTTTTTTCTTTTGGTTTTTACTTTTTTTTTAATGGACCCTCACAGATCTCATCAGCCTTGTTTTACACTGTGTGGGGAAAAAGCCGTACAAACCCAATGTACACTACCTGGCAAGTGCCAAACAGCTGACAAGCAAAGTTAGCGACTAGCTGGTGAACATAGTGAAGCAATTGGCAGCTTAATAAAGTATTTCCTTCAGTTTGTGGAGACCAAACACAGAGCTCAAAGGAGAGTGATTATTGGGCATTGATTTTTCAGATTTTCCAGAAACACAACAAATGAATGTTCATGTAGCTCTGTTGCAGTTTGCAGTATCAAAAGGTAATATTAATATGTAAATGTTGTGTTCACAGCTTGTTTCCTCTGCCGTCCAACAGCTAGCCACCGTTGGGCGTGCCCATGCACTTGTGTTTCCAGCCTGGCGGCTACAACAACAGAGCTAGATAGTAGTCTAACACTTGGAAGAAAGCAAAAATGTTTATCTGTTTTCTTATGTATGTAGGCTAAGTAAGAGTGCATTTTTTTGCTTTTTTTTAACCTTAATAACAGGTGATTTATTTCTCTTAATCAACATACAGATAAGCCTCATCAAAAGGGGCCATCCCATCCAGATCCGATTAGCGTTACTGTTGTAGAAGGAACCCCTCTACAACTAAACTGCGCTGCTGTGGGAAACCCCAGCCCCTCATACACCTGGGTGCTACCATCAAATATCCCTGACCCCTCCAGTAGCAGTGTTTTCAATATCAACTCAGTAGCTCTTGAGCATAAGGGGCAGTACACCTGTTTGGTCAGCAACGAAGTAGGGACAATCTCTGTGAATTTTGCTGTGGCTGTCCAAGGTGAGTAAAAATTTGAATTCTTCTCGATTCCTTCTTTCCTTATCTACACATTTGACTCGAATTATTAAAAAAATAAATAAAAGCAGGAGTTGTCATTGCAGGGCTGAACGATTTAGAGAAAAATCTTAATTCATATACACTCTTTATTTTGCACCAGTTTCACCCCTTGTGTAAGTCCCTGAAGTAATAATAATAATAAAAGCTCCATGACAAAACATGTCATGCAGCGTTTACTCTAGTTTTTGTTGTTGTTGTGAAATGTACACTCACTCTGGTTGGTGAGTAGGACCTTAAGAGGAGGCGCATAGCATACGTGATTGGTGAGGAAATCTGTCACACAAAGAAGGCAACGGAATGAATTCGTAACTGCTTGACCTTAAAATCTGAACTGCTGTATAATTAACCTATATTTTTAATCACAACAGTGTCTTCACATTAGCTAATGAAGTTCTATCAAGTTGCAATTTCGATTTGAAAATGATTAATCGTTCAGCCCTAATGCAATCATCTGCAAATCTGAAAAAAAAAAAAAAAAGGTAATAGTTTAAATGCTAACTTCAGGACATAGTATGTGCACACCATTTTAATAATTTTTGTCTTATGGAGTGCCTATGAAGCCCCAAAGCTGACAAAGGCAGTAAAGTGTCAAAAATATAATGCACTAATAAATATTTTTGTTAGTTAGATAATTTAATAGAATGTATAAAGAAATAAGAAGATTTACACCTTACCTTTAACTTCCAATTATTTAGTAATATATATATATATATATATATATATATATATATATATATATATATATATATATATCTTTGACTCATCTGATAACCTTTTACTGCAATTTTGTCCATTTTGGGGCTCCGTATTATATCCCTAACAACATAAATTTAAAAACGATCATATAAATAAGAGCTATCACAATGTTTCATTCGAAGATCTTGATTGACATCACAAGTCAACTGTCTTTTTTCTGTAGGTCGGGAGCCAAAGACAACAACCACACCGAGGAGTAGTACCAGCAGCATACTGATTGATGGGTTCATAATGTGTTTCATGGTTTTATTCTCTGCTCTGGTTTGAGTTAATTCTGAGAGAAGGAAGATAAGGGTTGTTTCGAGAATAATAACATGTAATAGCATATTTTTGTCCCAAAAAATATAATTGGGCGATTAAAGGCATTTCATATAGTCCTTTAACTTAATTCTGTTGTCAATGCAATAGTTTTGTAATACCATTAAGAAGCCAGCCTGTTGTGCCTGTTTGCAATATATATCACTAGAGGGCATTAGTGTCTAAGTTAGTAGTGTTTACATAATTTTTGCTTTTCCACAAATGCATACATGGAACAAGCTCTAATTACAAAGTTAGATAAATTAATGTGGCTATATTATTGACCAAACCATTAACCCTCTATAGCATGACTTTTTTGAAAAATAAAAATGAAATGAAAAATTTTTCAGTGTTTTTGTGGCTAAAAATTGCTTAAATAATGTAAATATAAATAATTAATCAAGTAAAGGGTGGTTCTTGTTAAATTGTTGCCATATGGTAACAATGCGCAATTGTGGAAGATGCCATAAAAAACATGCTTTTATTATAAACAAGGCTAAACAAATTCAACTTAAATTGATAACCCAATTTTACTGTGAAGTCACTTTCAGTTTTATGTAGTTTGTAATGTATGTAAATAACAATGTAATAAGACTGTTAGGTTCACCAGTAATAAGACACATAGGCATGATTTAAAAATACTTTATTCCATGTTTAGTTACCTTAAATCATTTTTACTCAATGTTAACCTTTCCATTTTGTGACCATCAACAGGTTTTTGCAACAAATTCATACACTCTTTATTTTGCACCAGTTTCACCCCTTGTGAATAATAATAATAATAAATTGTATTTTTATAGCGCTTTCCACAAGCTCAAAGTCACTTTACAGAGTAGAAAACATGAAAAAAAAAAAGAAGAAAGAAGTAGATCCGCTCTTGGGTTATGCAGGGAAACACACCACATTTAGAGCCCCTGTTCCCCACAATGCCTTTACATCTTGGCATTTTGCAGGAACTAACTCTGCCCAGCTCACTGTTCCTCTCTCATAAAAATCAAAGTTGGCTTGCATGTTCTATGGATAAAATCAACATATGTAAGCAGACTGTACAGGGTAACACAGGGTAGCATCAAAATACTTCCTACAATTACCATTATTCTACAATAAGAACAATATATGTGTTTCAGCATCTGTAAATCATCCACATGAAATTATATTCCAATATGAAAACATTGTCTAAGCTGTAAGGGCATATTGACTAGAAAATTAAACAATATTGTTTTTGAAGCATTTCCTAATAATAAAATGAAGATAAAGTAATTGTTGCCATATGGCAATGCCATGCAATAGAGGGTTACAGCCATGCTAGTGGCTCTGTGAGGCTGTACTTAGACACAGCAGTGCTTTGAGCTAAATGCTAATGTCAGCATGCTAAAAATGACAATGCTAACATGATGACTCATAATGTTTTTCATGTCCACTATCTAGTTTAGCATATTAGCATGCTAACCTTGCTAACTCTGCTTATTAGCACTAAACAAAAAGTGCAGCTGAGGCTGATGGGAATGTCTTTAGTTCTGGAGATATTTGGTCATAACCCAAATAATTGGACACATTTAAATTTTGACTCAAAGATAGTGCTAGATGAAACACTATGAATATCTGCACCAGATTCCATGGTAATCCATCTAATAGTTGTTGAGATATTTCAGTCTGAACCAGTGGTGGACTGACTGGGAGATCAATTTTCCAAGAGCCATTTTAAAAAGTGTTTTAAAGTGTAATAATTGTTTTTCCTGCATGTTATGTTTGAAGGCTTGATGTTTTATTCAATGAAATCCACAATGTGTTACTTTAGCGTTTGGATTGTGTCTTTTTTTAAATGTTTTTAGAAAATCGAGACTTTCATTACTTTATCTCACCTTTGCTCAAGTACATCTACAATTAATGCGATAGTATAATTAACTTGTTTATAGGGGTGCACCAAAATGTGTCAACCCTTTAGAATTTTCTATATTTCTGCTCAAATAAGACCTAAAACATTCTCAGATTTTCACACAAAGTAGATCAAAGGAACCCACTTAAACAAATTAGACAAAAAATTATACTTATCCAAGCATCACTTGCAGAAGCCAGAGTTTCAATTTCAATTTTTTTAAATTTTATTGGCGGATAGCTCCTTGAGGTGAAGCATCTCCTTTTCAAGAGGGTCCAAAGACACTTTTCTTCTCTTTATTGTGTGACACAATAATGACAGTCAGGGAGCCCCCCTTTCTCTCTCTCTCCTGTCATTCACAGGTCTTGTGCACAGTTTTGCGTGCATTCCATGCTGCATACAACTGCATGCAAGTGGTGGTTCCTCACTGGTCTCTATCAAGTAGCCGGCTATTTAAAAACGATAAAATTGTGGTTCTTTGTGTGGTTCATCAACGGTGATAAATTATCTGAAAGTCCAGCAGGTGCGGACAACTCGGCACAACACCAGTGAAGCTGGGGCTCAGTCTCTGCAAGTGTTTCTCTTCTGCCACTACACACATACACGCTACGCCTTCACATGCACACTGACGATCCAGGTTTAGGGTTACATTTTTGGATTTATTTATGCACTTAACCAACATTTACTGAAAGTTTTATTCTTTTTACATCTTTATTTACAGCATTAAACATTGAAATATATATTGTTATAGGCTGTACATTAACTTATTGGGAGAATACTGGTAGTTCTATGTAAAACCAGACGTTGAACACTCCCGTATCACCAAAATGGCATGATCCTTGTCTGGCTGCAAAGCTGTGAGATTGACAGACGGATCAAGCTCCGCCCACTGAAGCATCGAATCTTCGACTATTCAGGTCAGCCCTAAATAACAGTACTGTTTTGGAAATAGTATTACATTACACTACTAGTTAGTAAAGTATTAACATTACAGTAACACGTTACTACCCATCACTGGTAGTGATGCATGTGTAGTAGACCCCTCCATGAGTGGAACAACCTGATTGGCTCAACATGTTTCCTGCCATGACTGTTAAAGGCAGACGATTGGCTTTCTAGTGGGAGTGGCGGAATAACTGCCATCATTGGCGTTATGGGCTGTAATGGGAATTCCATAAGTCCCATCTTAAACACAGTCATGTAGTTTATGTTGCTCTCTGGGGGCCTCTCGGTTCAGGGGTACAAGGTCAGTGGGTGGTAAATGTATATGATGCTTTACAACATATCCTGGATGTCATGTCCTATGATGTTTTACAACTTATAAGTTACCTGTCTGTAATAGGACACAAATGTTTTATTATGGATTTACTATGAGTGTCCTCCAAAGGACCTCTTAAGACATCCTGTTCCAGAAGTAAGATAGTGATGATCCTGACACACAGTAAAAGCTGCATGTGCTGAGACACAGGGAGCTTACTTTAATGCTACTCTGATGCGTATGTGTCCCTATGAGTTCCTTCTGCAGAAGACTAGCATAAATTTCACAGAAAGACAAGTGTTTGCCTGAGCTGTTTATTTGAAAACTCAAATTGCCATCACGGGGCTTCCCCTATACAGTTGTATTGAGGATGCTTAAAGAGTCTCCTCATAAAACTTCTCTGCTGACACAAGGCATGTTGACACCGGTTGATGCTCTAGCATCAGAAGTAACTCATGAGTTCGAGAAGACTGCTGCTTCCCTTTGCTGGCTTTTTTAGTTAAGGCTGACTGCAAGTATGGGGTATAAAAACACTGCCTTCAAGTCAGATGCATTCTACTTCCCGTGAAGTGTGTCAGCTTACTCTGAGCTTAGAACAATCACTGATCTCAGATCAAGCTAAAGGTATTTCCAACTTGGTGCAGTCGGATTCTTAGGCGACTGCAGCCTATGCTCCTGCGAGTTATATTTTTCAGCGTCAGCAAAAGTCAGACAGTAAATGTGTTTGACTTCATGCCTTGCTGCGCAGCACTGACTTAACGTTTTTCACAATTGCCAAAACACTAAACCCCATTCTCTGAACCAAATGCTCAGTGGCCTAAATCCATTTGGCTGAATCAGTCACTCTTTTGGCAAAACCTTAAACAAGTTCAGGTAGTTAAGGCGCTTTTGCAAATCTCATCCACTCTTTGCAAAACTCTAAATACATTCTCACTCACTAAAACACATTTTGCACTGTTAAGCACTTGTGTTGCAAAATGGTAAATACATCGTCAAAAGTTAAGCACAGCAACTCAGAATTCTGCTTGTTTCTAATAATCTGATCCAATCAATATGTGGTCAAGTCCCTAGCCAGCTGCATTGGCAATGTCACACGGACCAAGCTATAAGTAAGGGACAGGTTCTCTACTGTCATTCAACCTTGGGGCCATTCAACACTGAACATTATCTTGCTTTTCTGAGGGTGGTCTGAGAGATGACTTCCAGAATGTCAAGAAAGTTACCATTGTGTGGTGATTTAAGGGACGTCATTGTCACCACAGAAAGGCAGCCCTCTTTTACTTATAAACTTAATGATTTAATGGTTATACATGGTTTCATTATCTGAAATGTAAGAGAGAAAAAATAAAATTTATTTATTCCCTTCACTTGGGCCACAACTGCCCATTGGATAACCCACCCAGAGCAGATGACTGTTTCAATGATGCCATTCCTGTGGAACTTCTCCCAGATCCCAAAGATGTGAACACTTTGGATGGACAACGATTTGCACACATCACAGCACCCCTAAACCTACTTCTGTCAGGAAACCACTGAGAGGTAATGAGACTGTTGGTTATTCC
>JALXJV020000003.1:29495660-29532694 GCA_024633595.2 Lepomis macrochirus
ATATTGACTAGAAAATTAAACAATATTGTTTTTGAAGCATTTCCTAATAATAAAATGAAGATAAAGTAATTGTTGCCATATGGCAATGCCATGCAATAGAGGGTTACAGCCATGCTAGTGGCTCTGTGAGGCTGTACTTAGACACAGCAGTGCTTTGAGCTAAATGCTAATGTCAGCATGCTAAAAATGACAATGCTAACATGATGACTCATAATGTTTTTCATGTCCACTATCTAGTTTAGCATATTAGCATGCTAACCTTGCTAACTCTGCTTATTAGCACTAAACAAAAAGTGCAGCTGAGGCTGATGGGAATGTCTTTAGTTCTGGAGATATTTGGTCATAACCCAAATAATTGGACACATTTAAATTTTGACTCAAAGATAGTGCTAGATGAAACACTATGAATATCTGCACCAGATTCCATGGTAATCCATCTAATAGTTGTTGAGATATTTCAGTCTGAACCAGTGGTGGACTGACTGGGAGATCAATTTTCCAAGAGCCATTTTAAAAAGTGTTTTAAAGTGTAATAATTGTTTTTCCTGCATGTTATGTTTGAAGGCTTGATGTTTTATTCAATGAAATCCACAATGTGTTACTTTAGCGTTTGGATTGTGTCTTTTTTAAATGTTTTTAGAAAATCGAGACTTTCATTACTTTATCTCACCTTTGCTCAAGTACATCTACAATTAATGCGATAGTATAATTAACTTGTTTATAGGGTGCACCAAAATGTGTCAACCCTTTAGAATTTTCTATATTTCTGCTCAAATAAGACCTAAAACATTCTCAGATTTTCACACAAAGTAGATCAAAGGAACCCACTTAAACAAATTAGACAAAAAATTATACTTATCCAAGCATCACTTGCAGAAGCCAGAGTTTCAATTTCAATTTTTTTAAATTTTATTGGCGGATAGCTCCTTGAGGTGAAGCATCTCCTTTCAAGAGGGTCCAAAGACACTTTTCTTCTCTTTATTGTGTGACACAATAATGACAGTCAGGGAGCCCCCCTTTCTCTCTCTCTCCTGTCATTCACAGGTCTTGTGCACAGTTTTGCGTGCATTCCATGCTGCATACAACTGCATGCAAGTGGTGGTTCCTCACTGGTCTCTATCAAGTAGCCGGCTATTTAAAAACGATAAAATTGTGGTTCTTTGTGTGGTTCATCAACGGTGATAAATTATCTGAAAGTCCCGCAGGTGCGGACAACTCGGCACAACACCAGTGAAGCTGGGGCTCAGTCTCTGCAAGTGTTTCTCTTCTGCCACTACACACATACACGCTACGCCTTCACATGCACACTGACGATCCAGGTTTAGGGTTACATTTTTGGATTTATTTATGCACTTAACCAACATTTACTGAAAGTTTTATTCTTTTACATCTTTATTTACAGCATTAAACATTGAAATATATATTGTTATAGGCTGTACATTAACTTATTGGGAGAATACTGGTAGTTCTATGTAAAACCAGACGTTGAACACTCCTGTATCACCAAAATGGCATGATCCTTGTCTGGCTGCAAAGCTGTGAGATTGACAGACGGATCAAGCTCCACTCACTGAAGCATCGAATCTTCGACTATTCAGGTCAGCTCTAAATAACAGTACTGTTTTGGAAATAGTATTACATTACACTACTAGTTAGTAAAGTATTAACATTACAGTAACACGTTACTACCCATCACTGGTAGTGATGCATGTGTAGTAGACCCTCCATGAGTGGAACAACCTGATTGGCTCAACATGTTTCCTGCCATGACTGTTAAAGGCAGACGATTGGCTTTCTAGTGGGAGTGGCGGAATAACTGCCATCATTGGCGTTATGGGCTGTAATGGGAATTCCATAAGTCCCATCTTAAACACAGTCATGTAGTTTATGTTGCTCTCTGGGGGCCTCTCGGTTCAGGGGTACAAGGTCAGTGGGTGGTAAATGTATATGATGCTTTACAACATATCCTGGATGTCATGTCCTATGATGTTTTACAACTTATAAGTTACCTGTCTGTAATAGGACACAAATGTTTTTATTATGGATTTACTATGAGTGTCCTCCAAAGGACCTCTTAAGACATCCTGTTCCAGAAGTAAGATAGTGATGATCCTGACACACAGTAAAAGCTGCATGTGCTGAGACACAGGGAGCTTACTTTAATGCTACTCTGATGCGTATGTGTCCCTATGAGTTCCTTCTGCAGAAGACTAGCATAAATTTCACAGAAAGACAAGTGTTTGCCTGAGCTGTTTATTTGAAAACTCAAATTGCCATCACGGGGCTTCCCCTATACAGTTGTATTGAGGATGCTTAAAGAGTCTCCTCATAAAACTTCTCTGCTGACACAAGGCATGTTGACACCGGTTGATGCTCTAGCATCAGAAGTAACTCATGAGTTCGAGAAGACTGCTGCTTCCCTTTGCTGGCTTTTTAGTTAAGGCGACTGCAAGTATGGGGTATAAAAAACACTGCCTTCAAGTCAGATGCATTCTACTTCCCGTGAAGTGTGTCAGCTTACTCTGAGCTTAGAACAATCACTGATCTCAGATCAAGCTAAAGGTATTTCCAACTTGGTGCAGTCGGACTTAGACGACTGCAGCCGCCTTGCTCCTGCGAGTTATATTTTTCAGCGTCAGCAAAAGTCAGACAGTAAATGTGTTTGACTTCATGCCTTGCTGCGCAGCACTGACTTAACGTTTTTCACAATTGCCAAAACACTAAACCCCATTCTCTGAACCAAATGCTCAGTGGCCTAAATCCATTTGGCGAATCAGTCACTCTTTTGGCAAAACCTTAAACAAGTTCAGGTAGTTAAGACGCTTTTTTGCAAATCTCATCCACTCTTTGCAAAACTCTAAATACATTCTCACTCACTAAAACACATTTTGCACTGTTAAGCACTTGTGTTGCAAAATGGTAAATACATGCGTCAAAAGTTAAGCACAGCAACTCAGAATTCTGCTTGTTTCTAATAATCTGATCCAATCAATATGTGGTCAAGTCCCTAGCCAGCGTACTGGCAATGTCACACGGACCAAGCTATAAGTAAGGGACAGGTTCTCTACTGTCATTCAACCTTGGGGCCATTCAACACTGAACATTATCTTGCTTTTCTGAGGGTGGTCTGAGAGATGACTTCCAGAATGTCAAGAAAGTTACCATTGTGTGGTGATTTAAGGGACGTCATTGTCACCACAGAAAGGCAGCCCTCTTTTACTTATAAACTTAATGATTTAATGGTTATACATGGTTTCATTATCTGAAATGTAAGAGAGAAAAAATAAAATTTATTTATTCCCTTCACTTGGGCCACAACTGCCCATTGGATAACCCACCCAGAGCAGATGACTGTTTCAATGATGCCATTCCTGTGGAACTTCTCCCAGATCCCAAAGATGTGAACACTTTGGATGGACAACGATTTGCACACATCACAGCACCCCTAAACCTACTTCTGTCAGGAAACCACTGAGAGGTAATGAGACTGTTGGTTATTCCTTCACTCTATGCTCCTGCTGTGTTTGGCCAAACTTGTGTAACCTTAGTTACTGTACACATGTTATATTTTGATACCTTTATTACAGTTTTTCACAATTGCTAAAACACTAAACCCCATTCTCTGAACCCAATGCTCAGTGGCCTAAATCCATTTGTCCAATCAGTCACTCTGTAGGCAAAACCTTAAACAAGTTCAGGTAGTTAAGACACTGTTTGCAAATCTCCTCCACTCTTTTTGCCAAACTCTAAACACATTCTCACTCACTAAAACACATTTTGCACTGTGATGCAAAATGGTAAAAACATGCAGCAAAAGTTAAACACAACTACAACACAACTGTCATCTTTTACACACAGCAACTCATAATTCTGCACACTTGTTTCTAATGATGTGATCAACCAATCTGTGGTCAAGTCCCCAGCCAGCGTTGTGGCAATGTCACACTTTGACTTTGATTTTGCAGTTGCACAACATTTTGAGTGTAATGTGCTTTTCCTTTATAGTTTTTTGTTCTTTGGGCTTACTTGAATATACAGATATTCAATACTGTATTACTTGCAGTACTTACAGTATACTATATTCACTGTACTTAGTTGTGATTACTATACTTTTTACCATTTTTTACAATTGCTAACAAGCAATTTCTTCAATAATGAGTTCACTTTTCAAAACTCTTCAGACTGTTAGCACAACAGAAGTCAATGTGGACCAAACTGAGACTGACTCAATGACTCAATGACTCAATGGATTTCTTTTCAGAGTCATGGAGCTGGAAGCCCATCACAAATCCCATGTTTTTTTTATCTATGTGGACTTGGCTAAAACAGAATGAAATTTGATTGCTAAAAGAGCTAGTAAGTGGGTGTCCCAGGCCAAAGGGTGCCAATGTTACTATGTGTGCAGCGATATCCTCTGATGGAGTGCTGCAAGCATTTACAGTGCTGATATATATGTAGATGCATTTATCTGTTGTTATTGTTTTTATGTAATTGTGTTATGAGTGACAAAGTGTTGCAGCTGGAGAGCTGGTGTTTTTATAAAATAATTTGATATTGACACAACTATGCAGTGTTTTGGTAGTTTTGGTGCATTTTGGGTGTGAAATTACTGTGACTATTGTGCAAGCTGCATGTTGGTACAAACAACAGTGTGAAGAGTTTTGAAAAAGTAAACTCAGTACTGAGAAATAATGAAAAAAAAAATGTTAGCGATTGTAAAAAAAAACTAAATTGGGAGATGTGTTTTCTCACATAAAAAAAATGAAACATTTTCTGTAACTACATGCCCTGTACGATGTGTTCTCAATTTTTTTAATGTAGTGTCTAAAGAATGCTTGTAATGTTTTACCTATTGACTGGCTGTGTTTATGTTTTGAATGCATTGTTTGATTTTGAACACAGGTCACATGGTTTTGAGGCAAGTGTTTGATTTTGCCAGAAGAGTCATGGGTTTTGTGAATGTAGTTTAAAGACTGGGGTTTGTGTTTAAAGTTTTGAGAATATGGGTGGAGGTTTCAAGAAATGTGTCTTAGCAATTGTGAAAAACTGTAATATTTGTTAATTCAGAGCAGAGCATTTTGGTTCCCACCTGTATGTTCCCAGGGGGACGCAGAAGAGTGACGGAGTCGCGCGGTGTGAGAGAAATGTGCGACATCGTGTGTAGTGACTGTCATGCTTCTTGGTGTTGATTAAAGAAGATCATTGAAGAAGAAATTGTAGCCGTTTATTACCCGCAGGCCCGAAGGACCGGAGAACGCTACCAACCCAGAAACCACTTGTGGCAGGTTGAGGGTTTTCTCCCTCCCGCCACTATATGGCACTGCACCGGTGCCCTGGCAACCGGATGCTGCGGCCGCGGCCTATAAGTACAGGTGAGGATGCATGTGTGTCTGTCTCTTTCTTACCTGGGTTGGGCGTTCCGACAGTTGGCGGTGGTGATCCAGCGCGCTGGTGTACTGACGTGAGTGCTGCCACGGCCGTCAGGGCCCGTAGCGCAACAGGTTAGCCAGCGGTAAAAGTCCTAAACTTTTGGAGTCGCTTGGGCGGCGTCCTGTATGCACGCGACTTTTCTCCCGGTCCGCGTGAGCGATTGTTTGCTGTGCGGGCTGTTTCGCTTTGGCCTGCGGCCAATTATGTGTGTGTGCTGTGGAACCGTGGGGTGATCTGCTACACTGCTGCCTCAGCGGGGATTTAAACGGCGGCTGGGTCCGTCCTTTCCGTATTCGGCTTTGGGTATCACTCTCTCTCCCCTGTGGGACTGCCCTCTGCCTGGTCGGCCCAGCTCCGGCGGTGGCGTGGCTCTAAGCGGGCTGACCGGTTTTAGTATTTTGTGTTGGGTCTAATTAGTATACATTTGGTTTATACAGTTGGCATTTTGGTTTGGTTTGTGTGTTTTCTAATTATTTCTTCCGTTTGGTTGGTTTGGGTTAATTGATTTGCATGTCTTGATTTATTTTTGGTGTTTTGTTTATTTGGTTGCCACTGTGTATTTTAAATAGTATGGTATTTTAAATGATTGGACTCGCACACGTATTTTAGATGAAGATGGCATGCCGTTTTAATCTGTCTATTTAGTGGGATTGTTTTCGGCATAATATTTTTGTTTCTGTTGTGTTTATTATTTTTTTTGTTAATAAAATTATATTTTTCTAAATGTGAAACGCTCTCTGCCCTGGCCTTACTTTAACGAACCTGTGTGACCTATTTCTTATTATTTCCTGGGGTGAAACTCCCCAGGTGGCGTTGTTGGCAACTTATATTATTTAACTTGTTCATTTCAATAAAATCACACCCTCGTCTTGCCACACACTGTTACACTTGGTTGAAATTACACAAACCACACATAGACAGGTCTACATGTTCCATTGCTAGTAGCAGTACTTTGTGTTTGTCCCAATGCCTAAAGTCAGTGGTAGCTCCTAGTCAGGGCTCCAGCTCACTGCAACCAAAACCACCTGATTTTATCAAGCTCTTGCTGAAATACTCACAGCTCTTGACAGTTAGCGCCAGTGTGTTGTCCTCACTTCAGTGGTAACAGACTCACGACCAAAACCTCTAGTGACTCATAGTGAATTTCTTTTGTCTCTTGTGGAAATCTCTTGCTAACATGTTTCTCCTCTGTCCTTCAGTGCATCTCGTCATCATCACAAATATCACGAAAATAAACAATAACAAAACCAAAACATATCATATACTTTCTTCCAATCCTGTGTCCTTACAGAACCTAAACAAAATTGCACTAAAGTCATTTAATGATGTATATCATTTAAAGATGTATTTACCCAGTTTATTCTCTATCCACAACAAAGCTACTAAAAACATCAATAAATGAAATGTTGATTAAATTTGGAAACGACAACCTGTCATTCATTCCTGTCATTCTGTCTGTCATTATCTGAAACAAATGACTGTAGTGAAAAACTATGAAGATGGTGTTCTACAAGCTGTTAACTTTGACTATAGCCTATAAATAGAACTTAAAGCCTAAATTGTTAAGTTCCTCCAGTTTTTTAGTACGACTTTACATAACATGAAGTTTTCCGGGGGTCACTTTACTCTTTACTTTATATCCAATGCAATTTAGCCAAACTGAGTTTCTCATATCTTTAGGCATTCCATGTTGAAGAAACTAAGCACAGATTTAGTCTTTTACCACCAAAAGCAAAAGAGCTTAATTTCAAAGTTTTTAAAGACATATCCTTAACGAGAACTCCTCACAAGAAGATTCAGCTCTGATCAAAATACAGTAACTACAGTATCTATTTTGTGATGAGGACAGAGACCACAGATCACTTGTTTTTCTTCTGCCCTTACAGTAACACTTTCTGATATGACATGTATGATTGGCTGGAGCCTTATCTCCAGTCTCACTTTCACTTCAGATAACATCACATTTGTAATAAATAATGAAGGACAAAACTACAAACTGCTATTAATAACTTTAATCATCTTGGGTAAATTTTTTACTCTCGTATGTAAATGTACTTAAACAGAGCCTTTATATACTGTCTTCACAGAAGACTTTACATTGTACTACAAATCCATATTTTTTACAGAGAGGAAAACAGCAAAAAAAAATGCTTAATGTAATTGATGTCTTAAAATTAACCGAAGCTCTTTAACTGTTTTTTTTGTTTACCATTTAGCCAAAAATTGTTCAAGGAGGCACAAAGTAGGGAATTGAGAACTCAATTCAGTTTTATTTACATAGCGTCAAATCACAACAACAGTTATCTCATAGCACTTTCCATAAAAGAGCAGGTCTAGAGTGTACTCTGAGAAATTATTTACAGAAACCCAACAAGTCCCACCAAGAGCAAGTACTAGGGGACAGAGGCAAGGAAAAACTTCCTTTTAAGAGGCAGAAACCTTGAGCAGAACCATGGCTCAGTGTGGGCGGCCATCTACCTCGACCAGTTGGGGGCGAGGGGGAGAAAGAAGGCCTTTAATACTATTCAACCTTGTATCTTAACTAGGGGTGGGCATAGATTAATTTTTTTAATCTAGATTAATCTAGATTAATTTTGAAATTAATCTAGATTAATCTAGATTAAAATGGCTCACTTGAATTCTGCCGAAGGCATTCAGAGTATGTGATGTGAACGGGTTTCAAGCCAGGTTTCAAGCCAGGTGGCGCATTAGACCAGGGGCTCATCTCCAAATGCATCACAAACTGCTTGAGAAAGCTGTTCTACTATGATAATTGGTGATGAAAATAAATCATGTTCAATAAGATGTACTTGTGTGTAGCGTGTGATGTGCTTTGCGTTTAGGTGGTAGGCTGCTTGAGACTGGAAGAACTCCTACAGTAAACTAATTCCGCATTGCACAAGGTGCAAACCTGTTGTGTCGAGTTTTGCCTGGCTGCCGAGAATTGCATGCACCTCCAAATAATGCTTTTAAATGCTGTAAAATTCTTTGTGGACTTCATCAATGGTGATAAATTGATTTGAAGTATATATTTAATGAACGTTTAGAGTCTTTAATATTTTAATACACTAGGCTAGAAGGACAATTCCTTGACATTCAGTACATATATGTGACGATAAAGCTGTTTGATCAGCAAAGTGTCTGAGAAGGACCTAAAGAGGTGGATGCATAATTCGGCAGATCAGATTTTGTAGGCTCGCTGCCGAGATTTGCATCCACCTCTTTTCTCAGCATAGATGACCGTTAGCACCCGCGAGGTGCGTGCGATTCTCGGCAGGCAGGCAGAATTCGGCACAACACCGGCGGCTTCAGAAATGTTCGTACACAAAGTGCTGTCCAACAGCTGTCTGTGGACGTGTTGCTACAGTTAGTGTGAGTAAATACCGCACAGTGCGTTTTTTAATCAACCGGCGTATCAATAACTAACCGGGCTAGTTGTAAACAAACAGCTGGCCGAGCGAGGCTGTAACTGTAACGCGGTCAACTCGGGTGTGACGTCATTCCCAGCTCCGACCTCCGAGGTAAATTGAACGCAGCAACAGCTGCATCCATGTTAGCACGTCACGTTTGATGTGGTAATTTTACAGTAGGCAAACACACAGGTTCGAAGACTTGTTCTCGCCCCCTACAGTGCAATTCGGCTAGGTTTACATCTGCGCTAAGATATCAACGTGAAAGTCATCATAGCTTGCGTAGTATAGACCCAGCTCCCAACCCAACTTTGGGAATAGATTAACGGCGATATTTTTTTTATCGCCCGATAAGAGTTTCACGTTAACGCAGCCGTTAACGCCGATAACGGCCCACCACTAATCTTAACAGAGAGATTGGTCTCAGAATTTTCACTTGAGCCTAGCTTGATTTTGTAGATTGTAGATTTTCTTAGCTGCAGAATCCAGCCAGTCAGAGCAGGAACTTCTCTCTCTGCCAAAATGTCCACTTGCATAGGCTCTCCCCAGGGATGTGTTTTAACTCCTTTTTTGTTAATTTTATATACCAACTCTTGCACCAGCACTTTCCCAAACAGGTACCTTATAAAGTATGCAGATGACACTGCCTTGATGAGCGTACTATATGATGAGGAGTAGGAGCATGAACCAGTTCTTGAGTACTTCCTAAAGTGGTGTGAGTCACATCACTGTACCCCTTCATTTGAACTGTTGCTATCTGGGCAACGATATTGCCTCCCTCTATTTACCAAAAAGAGATCTAAATCTTCATTTGTACCTCAAGCAGTTTTTTTAAACAGGTAAGGCACATAGCCAAATAGGCAGGATTCTCAGCTGGTCTGTTCTGCCTTATTTTAATCGGTAGTCAGGTGCAGGGTTCGGGAAATTATGCGTGTTTAGTAGTATGTTTGAACGTCTCTCTGTGGTGTATGGTATAATTACTACTTGATTGTTCTGCAAACTAATTTCCCTACGGAGACAAATAAAGAGATTGATTGAGATTGAGAAAGAGAGAGTTAGAGAGAGTGAGAGAGAGCAAGAAAGGGCAATAGAGAGATATAACCATAAAGAGGAAGAGAGGGCTGGGAGGGGGCTAGGGGGTAACAGTTTACACAATATCCACACATAAGCACAGACGGTAAAGGTCATGTTGGCACAGACTGAATGAAAATAATGGTACAGATTTTTAAAAGAGATCATCTTATGCTTTTTAACTTTTCTCCTCTCTTTTCTTGAGTTAAATATCTTTTTGTGCATGTCATAGGTTTGCAAAGTGAAAAAGCCCAAAGTCCACCCCAAAGGGAGTTCCCATCTCCTACAAAAAACTCTGCTCTGAACTGCCTGAAAACAGCTCGATTGTAGTCCAGCCTTGTCCCTTTCTTCTCTTTGACGTTACAGCAAAACGTGCGTCCTAATGCTCACCTAGTGGCCAGTCTGACATGCCCTCAAAACACCAGTGGAAAAACACACTGAGCTGCAGCAGACAGTGACACGACATCAGGCTGCTGCCTCTCCTCTCCAGTCCAAACACTGGCTACCCTCCAGGCAGTCAATGGACATAGTTGTTATTGTGATGTAGAGACAGAGCTGTTAAATATTTATGGATGAAAGATACATTTGTTAAAAATAACTCACCACTCTGACTCTTGCTCCAGTCCATGTTGCAAAGCTGGTAAGGGGATATACAGCTGAACCGAAACCATGTTTACAGGCTTCTCATGACCCACCCTTCTCTGCTTCTGATTAGCTACTAATCCTTAACTAGAAACTGTGCATGTTCAACTACCAAAAAAGAGGTGTGAAGGATCACTCTATTGCTAAAACGAAGCTTTCAACACACAGGGTGAAAAGAGGAACCGCAGTAATGTGCAGTATGACAAAAACATGTTTGTTTTTTTCGTGAAAATGAGACCATGTAAACCTCTTCTGGTACAACCCCTAAACAAGATTTTGAACCTGAAAATGAGCACAATATGAACTCTTTAAAGTAATGTTAATGATAATAATCGTCATGGTAGAAAAGTCCTGGTGTGCAAAATAAAGGCAGAGAATGCCAAAGAGTACAATATAGAAGTACCGGTGAGTAATGATTTTAATTCAGAATTAATTTATCTGGTATTGTCGTAGAATCAAAATTTAAACGTTTATGACCAAGTAAAACTAATGTCATTCCCATGAGCCTCAGCGACCCTTTGTGTTTAGTGAAAATTAGCAAAATAGCTAAATTGTTAAACTAAGACATTAAACATGATATACAGATCTCATCAGCATGTTAGCATTGTCATTGTTAGCATGCTGACATTAGCATTTAGCTCAAAGCACCACTGTGTTAAGTGCAGCCACTAGCTTGGCTGTAGAATCTTAATGTATTTTTAACATTCAATAATAAAGCCACCCTAACTTCTAACTCTATTATCACATTATGTTCCGTGTATGCAAATGCAGAGTAGCAAAAATCATGCAAACACTACTAAATCACACATGAATGCCCTCCAGTGGTTAAATATCAGTAGTACATTGTAAACAGGCTTGCTTATTAGGAAACTGATTGTATTGACATCAGATTAAAGTTATAAAAGGCATATATAAATACCTTGCATCGCCCAAGTATGTGGTGACAAAAGTAGGCTATTACCTGTTATCATTCCATAAACCAACCCCATCTTCCTTCTCTGGGAATTAACTCAAACCAGAGCAGAGAATAACAGTATAAAACATATAATGAACCTGTTAATAAGAGTGCTGCTGGAACTACTGCTCGGTGTGGTTGTTGTTTTTGTGGTTGTGGTTGTTCCAAACTCCAAACCTATGGACAAATAGACAGTTGCCTTGTGATACAGCCAAACAACATCTCTGAAGCACTGTGATGGTTCTTTTATCTTATCATCTTTAAATGAATGTTCTTTGTGAAATAATATGGAGCTCCAAATCAACAAAAGGCAGTAAAAGCTTATCAAATGAGTCAAAGATGTACATAGTTTACTAAATAATTGGAGGTCAAATGTAAGGTGTAAATCTAACCCTAACCCCTAACTCTTATTTCTTTTTACACTTTATTAAATTATCTAACGGCATCCTTAATTGGTGTTTTTTACTGCCTTTTGTGAGCTTTGGGGCTCACTGGTGCTCTGTAATGCAAACAAACACATGAATTAGTAAATAATCAATACATAAATTAGATTATGCACATTAGACGTTCACAACTTTAACATATTTAAATTAATGTTCTTTGTGACATAATATGGAGCTCCAAAACCAACAAAAGGCAGTAAAAGGTTGTTATATGAGTCAAAGATGAACAACCCTTATTTCTTTTTACACTCTATTAAATTATCTAACAAACAGCATCCTTAATTGGTGTTTTTACTGTCTTTTGTGAGCTTTGGGATTCGCAGGTGCTCCCTAATGCTAACAAACACATAAATTAGTATATAATTAGTACATAAATTAGAGTATGCACATTGGTTGTTTACATGACTTTAGCATTCAGCAAATTCAACTATTACCAAAACTTTTCTAATGTACTGTATGAATTAATAGATGTCAACATTTGCAGATGATTGCATCTATGACAGGTCCTGCTTTTAGGGTATTTTAAAAAATGAGTTAAGTGAGATGTTTAGGTAAAGAAATAAGGAACAGAGAACAGTTAAAGTTTTAACTCACCTTGGACAACCACCTCAAACCTCACCGTAAGACTTCCTACATCGTTGCTGACAGAACAGGTGTACTGCCCTTCATCTGCAGAAGTTAGAGAGTTGATAGTGAGAAGGCTCCTGCCAGAAACGGGAGTGCTAGCTAACGGAAACGTCCAAGTGTATAAAGGGCCGGGGTTTCCTACAGTCAAGCAGTTCAGTTGTAGAGGGTTTCCTTCCTGGATAATAACTGGATCTGGATGCCATGACCCATTTAGATGAGGCTTATCTGTGTGATGATTAAGAGAAATACAAGACCTGTCATTTAGGTAAAAGGAGCAAAAGAGTGCACACCATTAATTTTATATGTTGCCATATTTCAATTAATTATCTGTTAAGATCTCGCTACAAACATTATTTTCATACAACCTTGTACTGTAATGAGAAATAAACTAGGCTACTTTGTAAACCTTGTATATTAGCACTGAACACAAATACAGCTGAGGCTGATGGGACTTCTAAATTTCATGAAATGACAATGCATACAATACTGTTGCCGAGACTCACTCACTCCACTCAGAACAGATCACAAAGTCTAGACTTCTTCTTTTGTGGACCACTTATGTCTACAAAATTTCATGCCAATCCACCCAATAGATGTTGAGATGTCCCAGTGTGAACCAAAGCAGAAGGCGAAATGGTTTATTTTATGTAACCAGCTGACATGAAGAGACATTTCTTCATATCCAATAATCATTCTCTCTTTGTGGTCTCCACAAACTATATTTATCAGAATCAGAATTGGATTTATTGCTATGTTGTTTTTACACATATAAGGAATTGGTTTCTCAAGTGCTCAACAACAATAAACATTAACATAAACATATATATGTTGTGATATGATATGTTGTGCATGACATTAACGGGGATGTAGGGGCATAAGAGTCAGAGATGGAGTGGGACCTGTGCCTTGTTACAGTTTTTTCTGAATGCTTAAACCCTAACTATGATTCTTATTGCACAATTTCTAAAACTATTAATACTTATATCAAAACCACTTACTGAGTTTGTAAAACTAAAAGCACAAACACTGCTTTGCACTCAGTTTGCAATTTTGTAACACACACTTTGCAAAACTGTACGTACAATCCAATCGACACTCTTTTTGCAGAACTGTAAACACAACTCACTGCTTTCCCAAATGATCAACACACTCCTAGCAAAACTATACACATGTATGGCTATTATTTACACTATTTTGCCAACTGTCTGGCACACTGTCACATGTGAAAACTGTTTTAGTTAATTAGTTCACTTCACCTCACGAGGAAGAGGACGTGGAGGTGAAGAAGTAGGAGGAAGAGGAGGAGGAAGAGGACGCGGAGGTGAAGAAGTAGGAGGAAGAGGAGGAGGAAGAGGATGCGGAGGTGAAGAAGTAGGAGGAAGAGGACGCGGAGGTGAATAAGTATGAGGAAGAGGAGGAGGAAGAGGACGTGGAGGTGAAGAAGTAGGAAGAAGAGGAGGAGGAAGAGGACGCGGAGGTGAAGAAGTAGGAGGAAGAGGAGGAGGAAGAGGATGCGGAGGTGAAGAAGTAGGAGGAAGAGGACGCGGAGGTGAATAAGTATGAGGAAGAGGAGGAGGAAGAGGACGCGGAGGTGAATAAGTATGAGGAAGAGGAGGAGGAAGAGGCCGTGGAGGTGAAGAAGTAGGAAGAAGAGGAGGAGGAAGAGGACGCGGAGGTGAAGAAACGAGAGGGAGAGAACGATAAGGACAAGGAGGTGAAGTTAGAGGAAGAGGACAAGGAGGTGCAAGAGGAGGATGAGGAGGGGGAAGAGGAAGGGTAAGAAGAGTAAGAAATATATTTACTGATGACATCAGAGCTATATAATAGTGGACCATGTAATCAACCATGGAATGACCCTGAGGGAAGCTGGCCAACAGGTTAAGCCTAACTTGAGACGCTACACTGTAGCAAGCATCATAAGGACATTTCGAAATGAGGATCGGTTAGTACAGTCACTCTGCACAAAGTTTTATAACACTGCCATACTCTAATGAGAAACACAACAATACCATTGTTAACACAAGCTCCTTCTTATCTCTCAGATCATCTTATTCCTCTTTCATCCTCCAGATCATTAAGATCTTCTGATAGAGTTCTCTTAGTTGTCCCTCGTTCACGCCTCAAGACAAAGGGTGATAGGTCTTTTTCTATTGCGGCCCCCCGACTGTGGAACCAACTACCACTAGACATTCGTCTTGCAACGTCTATCACAATTTTTAAAAAAGAAGTTGAAAACATATTTTTTATTCCCAGGCATTTTAAATCCAATAACATTATTGTACAATTGTTCACTGTTACTAATGTTTTATTGTTTATTGTATTGGATGTGTTGTTTGTTTTATTTTATCCTCTGACTTTGTTCAGCGCTTTGGTCAGCTTTGCTGTGATAAATGTGCTATATAAATAAATTTTACTTACTTACTTACCATACATGTAAAAATACTGAAATTGTTACTTTAAAGAATTGCTAGACATCCAGATGCTGGGGGCAGAGGAAGAATGTTCACTGCAGAACAAGAGACCCATATAGTCAATATGGTGATTGCAAATTATTCCATAAGGCTACGAGAAATACAGCAGTGCATAATTGAGGATGACATCACCTTCCAAAACATACACAATGTGAGCATTTAACTGTATTATGTCGTGTACTTTCCCACAACAGAATCTGAATGAAACAAATCTACAGAGAGTAAAAAAACTGTGATATGTCCAGGTAAGCTATAGTATCATTGGTACTGAATCTAGAAGTGCATAGTGCTGTGGATGGGCCTGATGTGCTGCATTTGTTTTGTCTTGTCCAGAGAGTGATGGAGCTAGAGGCAGATGCCATGGGTCATGAGCAGCTTTTTGTGGATGAGGCAGGTTTTACCCTCACTAAAACAAGGAGACGTGTATTGACATAATCAATGTCCCTGGACAACGTAGTGGTAACATAACTATGTGTGCAGCTTTAAGTCAAAATGGTGTTGTTCATCATGCAACCATAGGCCCATATAACACTGGACAAATTATTACATTCCTGGACACCTTACATGACATTCTCACTAATGTTCAGAGACCAGAGCAGGCCAGATACATCATCATATGGGACAATGTCAGTTTCCATAGGGCTGCTTTGGTCAGCAACTTTGGTCACCCACTCTTCACTGTACTCAACCTCCCCCCATACTCTCCATTCTTGAATCCAATTGAAGAGTTCTTTTCTGCCTGGGGCTGGAAGGTCTATGACCGTCTTCCCATCAACGCATAGCCCTTTTACAGGCACTGGAGAAGGCATGTGGGGATATTGACCAGGCATCATGTCAGGCCTGGATACAGCATTCCAGCAGATATTTTCCCCGGTGGCTTGGACTAGAGGACATTGCATGTGATGTAGACGAAATTTGTGGCCAGATCCAGAGAGACGACACGATGTGGACTGATTTTTCTTGTATTTTTTTTCCAGTGAAATTACTATTGTGTTTTGACTTGGAAAAAAACACTTGTGTTTGTTTTGATGTGTGTAAATAAACACCAGTACTTGAAGTTTGGACAAACGCATGAACACCTCAAACTGACATAGCCTACCTTGTGCACAGAGAAAGCAAAAGCCTGATGTGTTTTATTCATACCATAAGTGTGTAGTTGGTGCATTGTGTTCTTATTAATGTTATGGCTTGTGTTAACTGTTTGATACAAAATACAATTTTTATAAAGGTTTGAAGAGTTAAGCAAGGCTTATTATCTTTTGCAAGAGAATTACAATGTTTTGCTGATTTGGTGAAGGGTTTTGCAAAAAATAGCCAATAGTTACAAAAAAAATGTGCTTAAGCCATCAGAAAAACTGTAATAAGGTCAGCTGCCGACGGGAAGAAAATGTTCATGTGGTGCAAGGTTTTGGTCCTGATGGACTGCAGCCTCCTGCTGGCGGGAAGTGTCTGAAATATTTTGTGTCCAGGGTGGGAGAGGCCGGACAAAATTTCTCTGCCCATCTCAGAGTCCTGGAGTTGTACAGGTCTTGGAGTAATGGAAGATTGCAACCGATCACTTTCTCTGCAGAGCGGATGATATGCTCCAGTCTGCACTTGTCCCTGTTAGTGGCAGCATCATAGATTCCTATGATGGCGGTGTAAAAGTGCACCAACATTGGCTGAACTTCTCCATCTGCCACAGGAAGTACATCCTGTGTTGAGCTTTCTTGATGAGGGAGGTGATGATGTTCAGCTACCACTTAGGGTCCTGGGGGATGAAGGTACCCAGGAAGCAGATGAATCCACAGTGTCCATAAACTTCAGGAACTTCACAGACTGGTGACGGGAGGTGCAGCTGTTGGTCTACAAGGAGTAGAGCAAAGGGAAAAGAATGCAGCCTTGAGGGACACCAGTGCTGATAGTCCTGGAGTCACAGAGATATTTTCACAGCTCTCGTGCTGCTACTTGTCTGTCAGGAGGTCTGCGATCCTCAGCTGGGAGAGCTTGTCCTGCAGCAGAGCAAGGATGATAGTGTTGAAAGAAGAGCTTAAATCCACCACCAGGGTCCTGGTGTAGGATCCTGAGGAGTCTAGGTGCAAAAGGATAAAGTGAAGGGCCATGTTTACTGCATCGCCTACAGATTTGTTAGCTCTGTGGGTGAATTGCAGGGGGTCTAGGAGTGGGTCTGTGATGAACCTGAGGTGGGACAACATATGGCACTCAAAAGACTTCATTACCACAGAGGTCAAGGTGATGGATTTAACACAGCCTGGCACATGGCATGTCTCTAGTGAGGTGTTAAACATGTCTGTGAACACCGGAGACAGCTGATCAGCGCAGTGCTGCAGGGAGATAAAGTCCAGGCCAGCTGCTTTGTGGGGGTTCTGCCTCCTGAACAGTCTATTCATAGTCTGTGATCTGTCTAAAGAGTTGTTTTCAGAGAAATGGTGTTGTTGTGTCTTTGAGTACAGTAGTTTATGTTCTCGCACGTCCTTGCTAAACCTGTACTTTAATGCCCTAAATCCGTCCCTGTCCCCTCTCCTAAATGCTTCCTCCTTTTACAGCCTTAGCTGTCGAAATTTAGCTGTGAACCAGGGTCGTGGTTCACCATGTCGTTGTTTTAACTCACCTTGGTCCGTGTTGGTATACAGCTGTTGTTGCGTCAGATGCCCAGCCAGGCTGTGGGCCAGTAAAGCCTGGTTCCCCACCTTCACCAACGTAATAAAATTGCGTTAAAAAAATACTCTATTAAATCCCCTCAACAGTCAAAAATCTTGCAGACAAGAACTCTGGAGACGGTCAAGAGTCGGTGCAAAAAGAGTTTATTCCAGAAAAGGAAACACCCGGATAGCATCCCAACAGGCTGGAGGACGAAGTCAACTCTATGGTCTGCGGACAGCCTTATATACCTCTTTTGGGCTGGTGTGCCCCCCTTCTTTCTTTATGCTGAGTTTCTTATCCTCTGTTTTTATGCTGTTCACACGTGCTATTTTAACACTTTTACCAGTTTTCCAGCTTTCATTCATCCTTCCATATTGTTGACTTTCTATATTTTGTTATTTTACAGGATAAGAAACTCAGCATTTACAGTATATAATTCCACACACAGTTATATTAATAACAAGTGTTGTGCTGGGCCTATCATCGATGATTGGTTTCTTACAGTAATCTTGTTGTTATAATAGTTTTTTACTACTTTTCTTGTCACCATCTATGCATCCTTTGAAACTCACCCACTCTGCCAAGCTGAGTCAGCTAGTGCTTTGTCAGCAAGTTCACCAAGCGCCCAAGTTCACTTGAAGTTCACACAGGCTCTAGCATCAATGGTTACAAGTAGACAATCAAGTCCTTACTCAATAATTAACCATGTAGTCTTAAGGTTAGTAGAATGACACTTATTTATCAAGTTATAACAACAGTGGATATCTGTAGACCCAAGCATGCACTTGTTACAGCAGATTTTGACCTCCTGCAGCCTCCCTGCTTTCATAAATCCACAGTAGATAAAAGTTGACCACAGTCTCAGTGTCTACAGTCCATTCTCCCACTCAGGGACCTTTACTTTCTTACTGCAATCATGATTACAACACAGCACTTCTAAGTAGAAAATAAGACACATTTCGGTAATGTTCAAAGATTAATAAGTAAGTAAGGATAACTAATAAGCTAATAATGATTACTAAACTAAATACTAACGATTAATGATTAATACTACTTAAGGATACTACAATGATTAAAATGATGAATTAAGACCGATTACTTGCTGATAATGATTAAAAATAATAAAATGACTGGTTAAGAATGATAAATTAAGAGTGATTAATGATTACTACTCAAAAATGATGACCTGCCCTCTCCTGATCAGGCTATTTTCTCCAAAAACCTCACTTTGTGGAATAAGCTGTTGTTTTTGTCCTGTGTACTAAAGACATTCCTAATGTGATGGACTATGTTTATGTATACTTTGTAACCCAATTTTCACTAATCCTACATCTACAATTTAACTTTT
Source organism: Lepomis macrochirus (assembly GCA_024633595.2). Taxonomy (NCBI): domain Eukaryota; kingdom Metazoa; phylum Chordata; class Actinopteri; order Centrarchiformes; family Centrarchidae; genus Lepomis; species Lepomis macrochirus. Next base: position 29,514,701 of record JALXJV020000003.1, read on the forward strand.
CTGGTGTCTTTATGATGTCTTGCTGTGCTCATTCATTCTGCTCTCAGAGCACAAGTGCCTGCTTACACACACATGTGCTACTTTTGCTGTCTCTGGGCAGTTAGACACAGAGAGAGCCACACACACTCAGAGCGTTGTGACTTTACACAATAAAATAACTCTTTAAATGATGACAAGAGCTTTAGAGTTTTGACACTGTGATCCTTACACTCTAATACCAATAATCCATACTTTCACACTCTAAAATAATACTTTAAATGATGAACACTGCACTTAATGAAATGATGGCAATACAATTAATGACAACAATTTAGGCTGTTCTAAATAATTTGTGACCCATCACTGTCCTCACAGAAACTAAAGTAGGATGTCACAGCATCTGTAAACTCATCCAGATGTTTGTAGCAGTCCTGAAAACATCCCAGTCAGTACAGTCCAAACACGCCTGAAGGTCCTCTGCAGTTTCACTGGTCCACTGCATTGATGTCTTCACCAAAGGCTTATAGAGCTTTAATTTCTGCCTGTATGCAGGAACCATCATCACATGGTCTGTCCCAGTGCAGTGAAGGAGACGACGTGATAGGTACTGCTTACTGTTGTGTAACAGTGATCAAGAATGTGCTCCTCTCTGGTCGGACAAACTATATTTATGTTGGACAATAACAAGAGAATCCGGGTTTGCGGTTTATGCGTAAATATTCCAGATTAAGGGAATAGTGCTGCTGAATCACCGCCATGTTGTTTCACCAGCCACTGTAACAGACAATCTACCTTTTGATAGTCCCAGATGTGTCGCAGGCGTGGGTGGCTTAATGATCCATTAACCAGGAAATGTTCCGATAACTTGTTTGTCTACATAATGTATCGTCATACAGATGCTTCTGAATGTGGTTTGTAGGCTACATCATTAGCTGCACCATAATGCACTCTCTAAACCGCAATTTAGTTAAAAGGACTGTGTCACTGTTGAAAACATTGCAAAATGTCAATAAACCTTCCAAATGTTGATGTTGTTTCTCTGATTTGTTCCACGGTCGGTTTTAATGTGTTTGTACAGGAAACTGGCTGAGGTGTTTGACGCACAGCTGAGACTGCACGGTAGCAGAGCGCCCACACAGTGGGAGACTAGCCTAGTCTACATGGTGGTGCACTTTAAAATAAAATTGTTGACTACTAATCATAGTAATTTTGAAATATGTTGTCCAGCTTTATATCTCTTACATTTTGCATTTACTGTAATCTACTCACACACCCATTAGTGACCACAGACCGTGTAGCCTGCCTACATAGTAGCCTGCACCACTCTGAGCTGATTTTAATTTCTGAACCACAGTTTTTGCATGTATGTTTGCAATTTGAGCATGTAGGCCTACGTTGCCACAGCTGACTCCACGCAGTGTTCGGGCGGGGTGTAATCATTGTTTGACTGTTTCACTTACAGACTGCATGACAAACAGTTCTCAGGTCAACTCTACGTCAGATGAATAACAATAACATGATACAAATGTTGACTGGCAAGACAATGTTGCTAACGATTGCAAAGATAGTGGAATATAAACATGATCTATGGTATGAAGTTTTAGGACAGGTTAATTTGAGTGCTCTGCCGCAGCTAACAACGGTCTCCACTTTGCGTTCCAGCCCCGTTTCCCATATGCAGGCCTAAGTACAAACAGCTCAACGAAAACCAATCTGGCACAAACCAGAGAGACAGCACAAACATTTGTTTACATTTGTTACGGTTTATTGACGTTCATGCCCTTAACTAAAATGTCCAATAATTTCACTGATGACAGGAGAAAAGGGGGAAATAAATTTGCCCTTGTTGTTCCCCTGATGTTCATGAGCTCTTCTCTGGTGAAAATGATGTGGGAATCAAATCCGAAAACAAAGCAAACAAAACAAAGCGTACTGAGGCAGCTATACACAGCGCCATGTTTTTATTTTTTTTATCTATAACTATAGAAATATTTGGGTCTTTAGCTGCTAATATCTCTACCGTGTTCAACAACAACAACAGTAAAGTTGTGGGCCAGAAAACCGAAACAATGAGATGAAGATACTACAAATGTCTGTCAAGATGAGAGGAACTGAACCCTTTTCACATACAAGTACTCATGAAATCCATTGTTAATGTAAAAATATTGATTACAGCAGATTTAAGTAACAGATAAAAATACTATTTCGATCACTACAAAAAAGGCCAACAAATAACCCAGGGGGCCACTTGTGTTGATAATGTTTTCAGACTTACAGTAGACAGTGGAGTTGATGCTTTGTGACATCACCACTGGAGGGTGCTGTGGTCCATCAGGTCCCAGTTCTAGCTTGGCTTCACACCAGTACTGGATTCCATCATCTTCTTTCCTGGGAGTGATGTTAAAAGTGAAGCTCACTGTCACTGGCTTCTTCTCCATGTTGTTGTTAGACCTAAGTTGACCCAGTGCTGTTTGTCTTCTGTAGAAGGTCACAGTGAGGTTTTTAACAGGAGCAACATCCTGTACTGTACACTTCAGAGTGTACTGATGACCCTCAAACAGTGGGCCAGAGTGATTAACAAAGCTGATGGAAACATCATCTGGAAGTTCTGTGGAGACCGAGAGATGTAGAGAGACAGATTGAAGATAAAGTTTGTGTACAACCACTTGCAACAGTATTTTTCTGCAACACTCAGTTCACTTACGGTAGAGAGTTACATTCAGGAAGCTACAACACTGGCGACCATTTTCATCGTTGTAATAGCAGATGGGAGATGTGTCCCATTCAGTCATTCTGTCAACCGTCCATGAAATCGTGGTTCCGCTTGTTGCTGATAGTCCCACAGGTTTTTCCAAACCAAATAATCTGTTGAGGCAAGCACGCTGACATACAGAGCAACTGGCAGAGGTTGCATCACCATACTTCACTACCAGTCTGGATGGAGTGAACACAGGTTTATCGCCACAGTGGTAATCTGTAACACAGTCATTAAACTTAGAAGACAATATTTATATTCAACGGCAGATACATTTTTAAAACCATTGCCATTCAACAAACAGTGACTATTGGAGCTGTTGTAGCTTTGATTTTTGTTCATTTTTTTTTCTTTAAGACAATCTCAAGTTAATTGTTGAAATTGGATGTTGCCAGGCAAGTTGAGAGTATCTGCAATCGAACACTAAGCAACCTGTGCTGCTTTAATGTACCGTTTGTATATGTTATGTGGCCTAATTATTATTATAATTATATACAGTACATACACAATTGTGTACACAGTGTAGTAATGTATGTTGTATGTTACAGTTTTTCACAATTGCTAAAACACTAAACCCCATTCTCTGAACCCAATGCTCAGTGGCCTAAACCCATTTGTCGAATCAGTCACTCTGTAGGCAAAACCTCAAACAAGTTCAGATAGTTAAGACACTGTTTGCAAATCTCCTCCACTCTTTTTGCAAAACTCTAAACACATTCTCACTCACTAAAACAAATTTTGTACTGTGATGCACTTGTGTTGCAAAATTTTGCACACTTGTTTATAATGATGTGATCAAACCAACATGGTCTCAAGTCCCTGGCCAGTAGAGGCAATGTCACCCTTTAACTTTGATTTTGCAGTTGCACAACATTTTTGAGTGTAACATGCTTTTCCTTTATAGTTTTCTTTGTTCTTTGGGCTTAATTGAATATACAGAATACTGTATTACTTGCAGTACTTACAATATACTATATTTACTGTACTTAGTTGTGATTACTATACTTTTTACCATTTTTTACAATTGCTAACAAGCAATTTTTTCAATAATGATTCCACTTTTTCAAAACTCTTCAGGCTGTTAGTCCAACAGAAGTCTACGTGGACTGAACTGAGACTGACTCAACGACTAACCCCCACAGGGGGGATTTCTTTTTCAGAGTCATTGAGCTGGAAGCCCATCACAAACCCCATGTTTTTATGGACTTGGCTAAAACAAGATGAAATCTGATTGCTAAAAGAGCTAGTAAGTGGGTGTCCCAGGCCAAAGGGATGCCAATGTTACCATTTGTGCAGCGATATTCTCTGATGGAGCGCTGCTACGCAGATGCAAGTTTTTTGAACAAGAATTTACAGTGCTGACTTTTATTTCAGTTGCAATTTTAATTTACTGTAGTTCATTTTTGAATTACTTGATGGCAAGGATAAAGCACAATGAAGCATTTCGTGTTTTCCTGTTGCATTTCGATAACTTCCTGTTGTCTACTGTTGTACATTCTTTGAAGACTTACCATTCTTACTGTATTTCATAATGGGAACTTTATTTACTGTAAATATATATATAGACAAATATATGTACATACATATTATATATATATATATATATATATATATATATATATATATATATATATATATATATATATATATATATATATATATATATATATATATATATATATATATATATATATATATATATATATATATAGTGTTATTAGTGACAAAGTGTTGCTGTTGGAGAACTAGTGTTTTTGTAAAATATTTTGATATTGACACAACTATGCAGTGTTTTGGCAGTTTTGGTTCATTTTGGGTGTGAAATTACAGTAACTGTTGTGCAAGATGCGTGTAGACAGTGTGAAGAGTTTTAAAAAACTAAACTCAGTACTGAAAAATTTTTTTGGATTTTGCCAGAAGAGTCAGGGTTTTTGTGAATGTAGTTTAAGGACTGGGGTTTATGTTTAAAGTTTTGAGAATATGGGTGAAGGTTTCAAGAAATGTGTCTTAGCAATTGTGAAAAACTGTAATAATTTTATTTATCTGAGATATGTGCTTGTTTCTGATAAATGAATCAACAAAAAAATTCATAATATAATAATCATAATATAATATTATAGCTTCATTTGTCCAGCACTTTCCAAGAACAAAATTACCAAGTTCTTAAATTAAATAAAGAAGAACAAATGCCCAAAGGAATCACTAAAAAACATCAAATACTAGAAAATTCCTGCATATGAAAGTACATGTTGGTGGTTCAACAGCTGGACAACAGAACAAGTTTTGACAGACCACCATAAGAAATCATAATTTAATTTATAATCTCATGACAATAAAGCTCTTTTTGAAGCAGCCTAGAGATTAAAAACTCTTTACTTACCACAACTGAATACATTGAGATCCCGCCAAAAACTCATCAAGGATACCAACAAAATAATTAAATGGAAAAACATTATTCCCAGTTGTTTTTTGGTAAGAAATATTAAAAAATTGTTAAACATGAAACCCAAAGTTGTTCAAAAGGGCAGTTCACTCAGTTTCCATCATAGTAGAACATGTATTAATGCAGCCTGTTTTCACACCTCACAAAGGAAATGAAATTAAATGTGAAAGTGTATCGTGGTCGGGAAGCCCCTTTCAGATTAGACCTGGCCAGTCGCCAGAGATGGCCCTGTTTGTATAGCCCACCTCCTTACTCCCAGCAGAACACATCTTTGTTCAAATTACAGTATCACTGATATTTATGGTCAAATAAATATCTAAATATCTCTCAGTCCTCCAGTGTAACATTGTTTTTTATATACATTCTTTAATGTTTCGAGTGTCACAAGCAAAACTCCATTCACCTCCAATATAGCCATTATATTGGGGTGGCATTGCAAATAGGAAACAAAAATGTAAAGTGTATTAATATAAAGATAATGTATCTGTGTTTAGGTAACCCGCCATTATATGAATGTAAAGAAATGCATTGTGTAAACAGGAGCAATTTGCATTTGCGCAAGCTTAGAATCAAACACATATGCACACACATTCAGGCATATTGATCAGTGTACATACTGTCTGCAACCCTATAGGTGGTTTATAAATGAAGGGAGGGGGGCGGAAGTTTGATTGATGATGATGGTTGAGGCAAGTAAAGAGGGATATTTGTTTTGACATAGGTGTTTATCTATTGTTTTATTTATTTAACTGTTACCATAGCATGAAAGGACTACAAAACATTTGTATAATGGCAAATAAACAAACTTGGATCTTGTATCTAACTTAAGTGCAGTTAATATAATACCCTAATGCAGTTAATATAATCCTACTGGTAATGTTTTGAATAGGTGAAGCAACCTCAGCTTCAGCTTGGCTGAAACTTTATGTCAACCAAGAAGGGGACGTTTTGTTCATTCATGTGGAGTGCAGAGCCGAAAGCAATTGTTCCTCAACTTCCCGGGGATCTGTATCACACTGTTTCCTGACAGCCCTCCCATAATTTTAAGGCACTAACACAAAGTCAAATTTTTTCTTCATCAGTGCTATAGTGTGTATTTTTCCACTGTTGTGTTCCTTCACCCCGTTATAGGCAGAGGAAGGCAGAAGGCAGAGGAAGGCAGAACTTCATATCACAGGGAATCCCCTGTGATATGAAGTTCTTGGAGACAAAAGTGAAAGAACAACAGAGTGACATCATGGGAATAGAAAAAGGGGTAACTAGCTTTATAGGTAATTGTATAGCTATGTTAGGCTGCCTGGCTAGACAAAAGCTTGGTAAACTTTAATTAAATTAAATTCAATTCAATTATTTTTTATATAGTGCCAAATCACAACAACAGTTATCTCACAGAGCTTTTCATAAAGAGCAGGTCTAGACCGTACTCTGAAGTTATTTACAGAAGCCCAACAATTCCCACCAAGAGCAGCACTAGGCGACACAGGCAAGGAAAAACTTCCTCTTAAGAGGCAGAAACCTCGAGCAGAACCATGGCTCAGGGTGGGCGGCCATCTGCCTCGACCGGTTGGGGGTGAGGGGGAGAGAGAGAGAGAGAGAGAGAGAAGGACAGAGAGAGAGAGGCAGCCTACACAGTATAAACATAGAGGTACAGACAGTAAAGGTAATGTTGCTATAGACTAAATGAAAAATTGTACAGATATTTATAGTAGTGTTAATGATAATACTTGTAATATTAATGATAATAATAACAGTAATAATAGCAATAGGACTGGTAACAGTAGTTGTAATTGTAGCAGAGGGTGTCGAGTAGGAACACGGGGGCAGCAGGAGACTCTCAACTACAGATCCAGACTCCACAGCTCCAGAGCCAGGAACACCTGCAAGAAGTGATAAGAGGAGAGAGGAGAGGGACGAGAAAGCACACGACTACGGAGAAATATCTGTCAGATGTCAGTGTTCCTGTCAGAACACGTGCTGCAGCATTCTGGATCAGCTGAAGAGTCTTAATGGACTTTTTCGAGGAGCCTGATAAAAAGGAATTGCAGTAATCCAGCCTAGAAGTAGTCAATGCATGGATAGGTCTATAGTTGAATTCATATGTTTAACAAATCTCAACTCTGCATTGTCATGGATTTGGTCCACTTCAGCAACCAAACGTCGCCAGCCATACGTAGCCATTTTACATGTAAGGAAGATTGCAATGTATTGCAAAGTCAAATTAGCACCTTTAACAGAGTTATTGGGGTGGCAATGGCGCAATGGATAAGACTATGCCTTTGGTGTGAGAGACCCGGGTTCTCTGCATGAAATGGTTTGGTCCTGCCTGAGCGCACACATCAGTGACGGTGTTTAGTTACAGTTAACCTCCTGCAGAGATTCTGTCAGACCTGGTCCCTGACAGTAAAAACAGCAAACACTAAGATAATGATCTTTCAGAAACAATACAGAAATCAGGTTTCACACAATTTCTATTAAGACACCACTAATTTACAACACACAAAAAACTACACTTACCTTGGCCTCAACATTACATACACAGGGAACTTCAACATGGCTGTGAAAGATCTGAGGGACAAAGCAAGGAGAGCTTTCTATGCAATAAAAAGAAACATTAAAATATATATTCCAATTCAAATCTGGCTTAAAATTTTCCAATTTATACTAGACCCAATAATTCTATATGGTAGCGAAATCTGGGGGCCAAAACTTAATAATGAATTTGACAAATGGGACAAAACAATCATAGAATCTTTCCATACTGAGTTCTGTAAGAGCATCCTGCAGGTGCAGAGAAAAACACCAAATAACCTGTGCAGAGCAGAGCTCGGCCAATACCCCCTCTTACTAAAAATACAGAAAAGATCATTTAAATTTTACAATGACTTAAAATCAGTTAACTCCCAGACATATCACCACAAAGCCCTAACATACCAGGAACTGAAACCAGAGAAGAGCCCCCCTCCCCTCAGCCAGCTGGTCCTGAGGCTCTCTTCAGTAACAAGTCCCCAACAGCCTCAGGACAGCAACGCCAACTCAAGCAGACCAAACCAAATTATCAGCAAGCAGAAAGAAAAATATATTGAATACTGGAAAGAAACAAACAAAACACAAAGTAGAAAAGGGTCGCCACTGACAGAGCTGGCTACCACAGGAGGAGAGACTCTGCTCCCAGTGTGACACAGAACAGGTAGAGACAGAGCTGCACTTTCTAACCTCATGCAACAAATATAAAACACTAAGACTTTGCAAACATTACCCAAATATACCCCAAATTCGAATTCATATCAGACACACAGAAACTCCCCTATTTACTGGGAGAAATGCCCAAATGTGAAATAATTGCTGCAAAATATGTCTCCGCATGCCATGAAGTGAGGACAACCAGTGTAACCTCAGTCTGATAAATAATTGTACAGATTTTGATATTATTATTATTTTGATCGTTTGATAATTTAGAAATTGTTTTGTTTTTACATTTGATACCGATTTCTTTTTTTTAAAATTTATTATTATTATTTGTTAATTAATTAATATATTTTAAATTTTTTTGTCTATTAATATATACACACACTAACTGTTTCATTCAAAAAAAATAATTATATATACTTTTTTTAACACACACATACACACACACTTACTGTTTTATTTATTTATTTTATTTCTTATATATTCTTTAACACACACACACACAAACACACACGCTTACTGTTTTGTTTATTTTGTTTATTTTTAGTATTTATATATATATATACTATATATATATTATATATATATATATATATTTATTTTATTTTTTTATTTTTTTAAACACAAACACATACGCTTTGATTACTTTACGCTTTAATTCTTTAATGAAATGTATGGGGTTGATTGTTCTGATGTTGTATGTATGATGCTTTGGCAATATTGTTACACAGTCATGCCAACAGTCATGCCAATAAAGCTAATTGAATTGAATTGATTGTGAAAATGGAAGGATTTAGCCAGAGTAGTGGATTCCATATAGACAACATATTTCTGTGGTCTTTACATGGTTTGACTTCGGTTGTGGGCCCAAACGTGTGTATATAATGATGGTAGAGAGTGATCATGAGATAAATTTGTGCATTATACTTTTCAATTAAAGCATACCATGCAGCCTTCCATGTTTGAGAACAGCGCTGTTTTTTAATCACCCACTAGAGGGCTGCAGCACCGCAATAACCAGCCTAGTTCAAATGAACAAAATGACACAAAAAAGATTAGTTCATTTTAATAAACGAGATTTGAATGAACGAGTCTGTCAAAAGAGTCGAACTTGCCATCACTCGTGCTTGTGCGGTATGTGGGTCGGGGTCGTCACTTGCCCGTTCCGTGGCGGTGGGGTGTCGGTGTTGTGACAAATTCTGTCTAGAATTGCATGCACCTTGCAGGTGATAACGGTCATATATTCTGAAAAAAGAGGTGGATGCAAATCTCGGCAGGTAGCCTACAAAATTTGATCTGCCGAATTATGCATCCACCTCTTTAGGTCCTTTTCAGACACTTGTGCTCATTGATCAAACGGCGTTATCACCACATATATTTAGTGAATGTCAAGGAATACTTCTAATAAGAGTCTTAAAATATTAAAGACTCTAAACATTCATTAAATATATACTTTGAATCATTTAACACCATTGATGGACCCAACAAAGAATATTATAGCGTTTAAAAGCAGTATTTGGAGGTGCAAGCTATTCTAGGCAGGCAGGCAAAACTGATCCACTCTGCAATCCACTGACTCCCCCCTAAAATCCACTGACTCCGCCGGGAATCCACTGAATCCGCCTATGCCACGTTACAGCTGCGGCACGGTTTGATGCATCCATAGTCCAACGTAGAAGTCCACTGGAAACATATCAGAAGCATTTCAGCAGCGGAGCGTGCAGCCTGCCCTACGTTACCGACTTGTTATTAATGTGTCATTTTTGTGCTTCTACTACCTTCTTCACAGCTCTATGTGACCCTGTTTCGTTCCGTCAACTCCAGGCTGCATTTCCCACAGGGAGCATTTCAGAATCAGGTAGTTTTGCCGGCCTGACTTTTATGATGTTTAGGTTTTGTTGATTTAGTAACCAGTGTTTGCATTTTGTACTTCTACTATGATTAAGTAGGCTACGTAGTTAAATGACTTCCTTTTGTGTCCATTTTAACCATAGACTGTATATAAGGAATGAACGTAGTCATGGTGACATCACCCGTTGGTTTGTGGACCGCCGTTTTGAAGCCGTGAGTTTGGCGAGTTAGGGTGCCGCCATGTCGACTTTTTGCAACCAGGAAGTCCCGGAAGTGACGATACGGTGGCGCTATTGGCCGTGTGTGGAGCTAGCTTGCTAGATTAGCTAGGTGCAACTGTAACTCCCGTTAACTTTGTCATTTTAACAGGCTGATAACTTTGTCTAGAGAACAGGTTAAAACAGGTCATAATTATGCTCTTGACGGGTCCCATGGTAACGACCTGTCAATCATAGATAATCCCTCCCTGAAACATACTCTGCTTTGTGGTCTATTTTAAAATAAATGGGACCATAATTTACTAAATGAACATCATTTTGTATTGAGGAAGACTTGAAACTAGCGACTGAAACCATAAACTCATCAGGAGTTTACTGGGATAATTATTCAGCTGTAGAAGTAGGGTCATTTTCCGATTATTTCTAATGGAGCCGGACTTCTTTTTGCAACCAGAAGAGTTGCCCCCTGCTGGATTTTCAATAGAATGCAGGTTTTAGGGACTTCCGCATTGGCTTTATGTTGTAGACCGGAAGCTTCCCGCTTGGTTTTATCTCTGTTTATTGTTGTTTTATGATCGGGAATTTCCACAGGGTGTTTTATTTTGAAAATTTACCGGATTCTCTCTGCCGTTCTGTCTCTGACTTCCTGGCTGGTTCGATCTGCTCTGTGCTGCTTGATGCGGCTAGCGACAAAAATAGACCTGCTACCTTTTTATATACATCCTATGCCTGCTACCTATACTCTGCGGAGCGGAGAGCCGCTTCTGGGACGCTTCATGGATAGTAAACTTGTTGTTGAACAAAATACTGTCAATAAAAATGAGTTAATAATTTAAAATCTACAGCTAAGCTTTTTGCAACCTTCATCTGTGTATGTCTCTATACATCTTCTCTCTTTTTGTCTCCACAAAGCTTCGAGATAACTTGTTCATCAGTTTTGTTAATCACTCTGGGTTAAAGGTTTGAGGGTCATCAGTAGGCTAAAGCATCCAGCAGCCATACCAACATGTAGCTTGCTTCTGCTGAATGACTGAAGCTAAGCTGGTTTGGGCTTGGTACCTGGATGGGAGATCTTACATTTACATTTACATTTATTCATTTTTAGCTGATGCTTTTATCCAAAGCGACTTACAGTTGCTATAAATTTCAGAGGTTGCACGCCTCTGGAGCAACTCTGGGTTAAGTGTCTTGCTCATGGACACAACGGTGGATGGATCACAGTGGGGGATTGAACCCGGGTCTCTCACACCAAAGGCATGTGTCTTATCCATCTTCTGGGAAAACTAATGGTGCTTTCAGACCAAAGGCGAAACAAGCGTTCGGGGTGGTGAGTTTACATTCAAGGGCCCAATCCCAATGTCCCCCCTAAACCCTAAGCCCTGAACCCTCACAGACTTTACTGACGTCACTTGGAAAGTGATTGAGTTTAAGAGGCTGCAAAATGCTGTAAACAGGAACGAGACAGCACTTTGCCACTTTATCATGTTACCTTGATGACACTGAAACACGTTGCACACTTTTTATTTTATGTTTTTGGCTTATTTTTAAGTCCTGCAGGCTCTCGCCAGTCAGAGTGGAGGAGAGGTAGCCTAAATGTAAATACATAATTGTCAATAATCAATACACTATTACATAAACAGCATCATTAATAAAAAACTAAAATGAATAGTTGAATAAACTAAGTGTGTAATAAGGTTATTGCATTCCTCTGACTTCATGTGATCTATGCAGCATCTTAAGTTAAGAAAACGTTTAAGAGAACAATTCTGACATCAGCGTGTTGATGCTTGTTTATTTACTGTTTTCTTCTTCTCTTATAACGTGGATTTCCCGTGATATTTGTCTCGCTTCTGGGCTTCCCCTGGTAACCCCCCGTGTTTCACGTCATACCGCTATGAACTGTGGGCAATTCCCTCAGCCAAAGTCTGCAGAAATGCGGACTTACGGAAAGGGTCTAAAAAGGGCTCAAAATGTCCGCGAGAGAGCCCTCGCGCACTTGACGATTTGACAGTGGGACAGCCCTAAGCCCTCACGGACTTCCCGGGAACGCGCCTCAAAGTCTGTGAGTCTGTGAGGGTGGAGATTGGGATTGGGCCAAGGTCAATGCAAAGACGCATAGAGCCCTTATTCCCTGTTGGGCGGTGCGAAGTGACATGAAGAGGCCGGTCCCAGGAAGCAAAGGAATTTGCGTGACGCTGAGTCGCGATAGCCCATCAACGTAGAGATTGTCCGTACGTCACCGACGGCTTCACAGTGTTGTGTGGAGAGGGCCAGGCACAGCGGGCGATTGAAAATCTGCTGGCTGGCAGAGAGCTGCTAAACTAAGCAGGGAGCCTCGCTCTGGCTCTTGGACAAATAAACACCTGTAGTTGGACTGGATTATGCTCTAACAACTACGCTGTTTGCTTGCGGGAGGAGCTGGGAGTAAAGTGCTTTTATTAAATTAGCTTTTTACTTTAGTGTTTGGGATTACAATGTTGATTTGTCTTCACTCAAGCTTCTAAGCAGCTAGATTCCGTGCACATCCGGTTCCAGTGTTTCATATTAACATAAAAAACGGACAAAACTGGACATTGCTGGGAGAAAAGAAAGTGAGGAGGCTGAACTACCGGGTGAGTTCAGAAACATGTGTAAGTTGCTGCTGGAAGACGTATTCCTGATCCTAATAATAAGATTACAATGCCCCAGTGTCCCTATGATATACAAAATTGCCACTGTCCCAAAGTATCAATTTAAAAGGGCTCATTTCTTTCACATCTTACCTGTGCACTGGGCGCTATGACGAGTGAATACTGCCGTGCGCTTATTGTAGTTTGTCGTAGTGGAAGAAGTCCATTCTCAAAATGTTGTTGCTAAACTGCACAATCTCGCATAGTTTATTGCTCTTGCAGTGTAATTGGTGTCACGTGTTTAAAACAGCTTTTAGACAGAACTTTCTCACTGGCATCATTTTATTTCCTGCCAATCACATGTATATGGTGGATAGAGTGTATTGAGTCACAGTTGTCACAATACCAATAGATCCTGAAGGCAACATGACTGAAGAGAGTCTTCTGCCTTCTTTGTTGTCAGAGTGTCACTCATGATTACACAGCCCTCTCAGTTGAAGCCACGCCTCCACTGCAAAATCAGGGCCAAAAGTCTGAAACTGAAAAACTGATCTGAAACTGAAAAAAATAAGATTTGAAGGTGTAAAAAAATTGCTTTGATTCTGAAAATATCAAAAGTGGAACTGAATAAAATAAGTCCTCAAATATCAAAATTTATAAAAATGAAAGATGAAAATTAATAATTTATTGAAAATAATTCCAGATTTAAATCAACATTAAACTGAAAACAAAACACTGAAACACTTATTTTTATTTTGAATACATGTTGGTATTTTTCAAGTTTAAGACTAAAACTTAAATGTTCAATTACGAGTTTTAGCTTTTCTATTAAAGATTTTTTTTTTCAAATGAATTAACATTTGGCAGTGATTTAGCTCCATAGATTTTGATTATCCAAACCACTTGTTTAAAACTCTTTAAAATAAACTAAGCTACATGACCTCAGTGTACTTACATATGGCTATGCTGAATATGAGTTTGGACTCTGGTCTGTCTTAAGATCCAGATGGTTTTCTCTCTATTGGAGTTGATGCATTTCAAGTTGTAATCTAGCAATAATTCCTCTTAAACCATGTTTCTCAGATACAGGTCAACTTCCTTTTCTCTCAGTGAAGCACTTATCTACGTTCACATCTGTCTTTGACTTTGATTGACTTTGCAGAACTGAAAGGTTGTAGAGGTTGGTGTCATGTGTATAAATAAATTGAGGGTTCTTTCTAATAGCATTTTATACAGACCATATCAACAGTCTCCAAATCTTTGTCTTGTTCTAGGAATGGTAGAATCAGTTACCATGTGGATAACATTTTTCTAACATATCCATGTAGGCAACAGAAGGACTACATACAGTATGTTATTTATCTCACATAAGACTTCTATGTTTTTATGTTCTATGTTTTTGACACTAAACTATTTTGGAGGGTCGTACACTCTGCAGTGTACAGTACAGGATGTTGCTCCTGTTGAAAACCTTACTGTGACCTTCTACAGAGGACAGGCAGCACTGGGTCAACTCCAGTCCAACAACAACCTAGAAAAGAAACCAGTGACTGACAGCTTCACTTTAAACATCACTCCCAGTAAAGAAGATGATGGAGTCCAGTACTGGTGCGAAGCCAAGCTACAACTGGGACCTGATGGAACACAGTACCCTCCAGTGACAATGTTACAAAATATCACTGCCACTGTCCACTGTGAGTCTGACAACAAATTCTACCATGGCTGGGCAATGATCTAACCATATTATTCCTCATATGCCTGGACTCTCCCAGCTACACTGTCCTCCTTCAATGGCAGCGTTCTCACTATCAACTCCGTTGCTTTTGAGGTTGACGGGAAGTACATCTGTTCTGTCAGCAACATCATAGGGACTATCAATGTGTCGTTTAATGTGGATGTCAAGAGTAATGCATACAAATTCATAGTCATAATCATGGCAGTAGGAGTTGTGCTCCTACTGGCTATCATCATCACCATCGTCCTCTTCATCGTCTTCAAGTTTTTCTTAAGGCACAGCATGTATTTATAATTTTGTTTAATGGGGTCTTTCTATGATGTTTCGAAATGGCACAATGAAATCAGTTTTTAGTGTAGACCGAGAGAAGACAGCCTGTTGTGGTACTACTTTTCACAATATAATTTTCTGATATTTTATCCCCAGAGTGAAGTGTTTAAAATGATAATTTCTGCATCTCTACCTTTCTTTAATCAGAACCAGAGCTGTGCCATTCCATTGAGGAAACTGTGGGAACTGTAATATTGTTGTATTAGCAGTAGTGGAGTTGGTGTACTTAAATTTGACTTTTTATTTACCTGTTTTCCAAACTGCTTAATGTGAAGGATACGTGCTAAATAAGGAACTTTGATTAAATAAAATGAAGTAGGCAAGTTTTTCCACTTTAAAGTTCCTTAAAAATAAGGAAGTTGATAACCAAAGAATAAGTAAACAAGCTTAACAATCTGTCCAAGCATTCAGTTCCGATTTGACACTTTTCAAAACGTGATGCAACAAATGCATTTTTGACTGGTACTCAGAATGTATTGCGATTCAATATACATGGTTAAAAAGTACTTTGACTATCTCTACCATAATTTTATTCCTGTGAAGAAGGCTTACAATACTAAAAATAATTTAATAAAATGAAAATAATACTAATAAAAAATTAACTTACAGAGCTTTGCCAAGCTTTTAACGTAACTTCTTTCTAACTCTACACCCCCAGATTCTTTTCATTTTCAAAGTTGCCTTTAGCCACAAAAGGCCTTATATTACTTTTTTCACTATGTAGTACTCCCTCAAACCTGTAAACAGACTTTGGTGAGGTGGGGTGGGGTTCTCGTTTAAATGCATTGTAATTCTGATTATCCAAACCAGTTGTTTAAAACTCTTTAAAATTAACTACACTACATCACCTCAGTGCACATACATACATTGCTGTGCGGAATTTAAATTTGGACTCTGGTCTGTCTAAAGATCAATATGGTTTTTTCTCTATTGGAGTTGATTTATTTCAGGTTGTAATCTAGCAATAATTCCTCTGTGTTGTTTATCAGATAGGACGTCATCTTCCTTTTCTCAGCGCTTATCTACATTCACATCTGTCTTTGACTTTTATTTAGACTGCTTTGCAGAACTGAAAGTTTATCAAGTTTGGCGTGGACCTCAGCCACAAGTGCATCTAATAAATAGTTTGTTCTTTACATGTATAAATACAATTTTATACAGACAATATCAACAGTCTTCAAACCTTTGTCTTGTTAGAGGCAATGGTGAAATCAGTTACCGTGGGGATAATATTTGTCGAATATCCCTGTAGGCTATAGCTAGCCTACATATTTATCTCATATAAGACTTCAACGTTTTTTAGTTTTTATGTTTTATGTTTTTCACACTGAACTGTTTTTATAGGCTATAGACCAAGTGGTCCACTTATGAATTATATCAGACAAAACTCTTCACACTCGAAAAACAAAAACTTTGGTAAGTATGTAACTTTAAATGTTTTACAGTTATTAAAACTCAAGATGTCACTGTGAAAAACATTTGTGACAAGAGGCTGCATTGCCCCGCCCAACATCTTTCCACTGAAATAATAAAAACAGAAGTGGACTCAAGTGCGCATTTTACTGTATAGTTTTTTTCTGACCTGCTTTAGTTTTATTACCTGAGTGTTTGTTTTGCTGGAATTGAAAATCATGTTTTTTCGTTTTATACTTTTGTCTTTTTCTTTGACGAGTTTTCTTCACACTGTGTCCGGTTGTGGTAAGTGTTTTTTAACAAGTTGAGTGTTTTAAGCAGGGCTCAATGCAGCACACAGTTCAGTCATAGTCGAACAGTCAATTATGCTTTCAGTATCTGAAAGTCTGAAGTCATCTGGACACAAACAAGTAGGTCAACAAAGTCTGCTTTATGCCTCTTCAGGTTGTTAGTTTTCATCGAGGCAGAAGTGATAACCAGCTGTGGTTGTTTGTCAACCTGCTTACGGCGAGGATGTTGATTGAGGTGTCTCTCTATCCGGGGTCAGGAAGAGTGAGTTACCACATGAATTAGCTGGTTAACCAGCAACGTTATACTCGTTAACGAAGACGAACAAAATAGAGAGAGAACTAGATGTGAAAAAAACACTGTCGTTAACTGAAATAAAAATAAAACAGGCTTTACAAAGAAAACGATAACGAACTACAACAGTAGGCCTATTATAGGTTCGCAAAACTAACTAAAAATAACTCAAATGAAAGAGTAGCCTAAATGTCCTAGGTTTTGTTTATTTATTTATTTTTTAGGACCTAATTCGAGTGGATATGAAGATGGGGGAACTTGACGTTGAGGGGTAGTTGGTGTGCGCGGTGATTAGCCAATAGGCACCTGATGAGCCACCGGCGTTTCCATTTCCATTCTACTGAAGGTTTGTGCTTACACCAGAAGCGCTGCAGAGCGTCCATTGACTGAGTGCGTCCACGAAGCGTTCCGGCGTCAAGTAGCACAGCGAAGATGAACCGGGCAGGAAGTCAGACATAGAAAAGGCAGAGAATTTTCAAAATAAAACACCCGTTACAAACTTCCGATCGTATATACACAATAAACACAGTTAAATCGGACAAAAAACCAAAACATTTTTACTACGCAGCCTACTTAATCACAGTAGAAGCACAAAAAGCAAGCACTAATCACCAAATCAACAAAATCTAAACGTGTTCGCAAAGTCCGGCACGTAAAACGCTCAATGCTCCCTGTGGTTGTTGCTTGATGCACCCGTCAAGACGAGAAACGAGAGCTTTGAAGAATGTAGTCGAAGCACAAAAAGGAGAATTAAAAACAAGTCATCAACATGGGGCAGGCTACAGGCTTCGTTGCTGAAATGTTTCTGAGACGCTTCCAGTGGAAGTTGACGCCGTAAATAAACTGCTGCGGACATGTCCATCCCTCAGAATACGATGCATGAGGATGAAGGG
>JALXJV020000003.1:29533194-29879607 GCA_024633595.2 Lepomis macrochirus
TACAGTGTGAGACAGTAAAAATCATCCATATATTCCCTTAAAACTGATTTTGTGAGTTTAAGATGCAGCTCCTTTGACTAAACTATGACCTTACTGAACACATGTGACCGTACCCACATTGCTGTCATTGCTGATTTTTGTGGTAGTTCACATGAAAATCCTTCCTTTATCCTGTCCAGGTCATAGTGTACTGTAATCCTGAACCCCCCCCCCAGCACTTGAATGTTACCCAAGGTCAACTTCCTCTCAATAAACGTAAGCTGGCTACATTTACTTCTTGTTTCACTTCTGTTATTTTGCACAACTGGAAAACATCTTCTAAGCACGTCATAGTACCTCACAATGTAGGGAAATGGCATGATGTGGACATAGAGCTAAAGTGTGTCACCTCATATTTGAGTGTCATTTCTAAACACATCCATCAATGCTGTTATTTTGCTTTGAGGCCTAAATTGAAAGTCAGTTTGTCAATACAAACCTAATACTTTAATTTTAATAATGGTAAAATTGAAAAGCTTCTTTGCCAATGTCTAAAATATGTAGAGATAACTAGATAAAATTATTGATAATATTTTGTTAACATGTGAGTCCTAGTTTATATTTCGCATGAATCCGGGAGAGATAACGAAGTCAAGTATACAGCCAGGTTCTGTTTAGCCTGTTGCTGTTTATGTTAGGTGTCAAACTGTTATAGCTCACTGTCTCCTGCTCAAACTATAGGCTATCATTACTGCCTCACCTTGACCCAAAGAACAAGTTCTTAACAGAGGAAACAGCTTAGTAAAGACGATAAGTAATCAAATAACATACATTGAGATTAACCATTGTGAAACTCAAACTGGGGGAGTGGCACCACGTGGGGGGGGGGTGGCCTTTAAGCTGACCTAAAGTTACATGAATGTAGCTCATGTGGTGGCATAAACAAAAAAGGCTCTGATGCAGGAAAGGCTAACCTGAGTCTTTTGTTTTATTTAAGTCTGAAATGACATGAAAATGAAATCCCCCTTTTCTGGAAACAGGGGGCTTGAACTTTTTTCAGCTTCTAAAGGGGGGGCGAGACAGAAAAAGTCTGAACCACTTAACACAGAGAACCAAGATATAATGTCATGAGAGAGCTGTCAGATGTGTGGAGGTGCTGTGGAATTTGTTTTGTTTAGACAGAACAGGCTAGCTGTTTCCATTTGTGATGAGAGTGGTATTCTCTCCATATAGGAAGCCAGCAAATAAGCATTTTATAAAGAGGTAATTTGAAGAAATCTTCTGGTTCTGGTAAGGGTTTGGTTTAGATAGTATCCTATCACTGATGTATCACAATTCACTGATGGTTTTCTGTGCAGTTATGTGGCTGATTCAACTGGGCTGACAGCCGAGTCCCATTAAAATATCTGCCTCTGATATAGTCCTGCATTCCTCAAGTTGGAGGGGGGATGGGAGAAGACGAGAGGGAAAACAAAATAAATAGGCGCCACTGAGGAATTGGGAAGAAGTGAAACGTGTGGAAATCCAGAATTTGTGGAGTATGAAGGAAGGATAAGAGAAGGGGAAAATGTGAAACAGTTCTTAAATCTCAGGATTTGAAAGCAGATTAATGACTTTTTCCGACTAAAGGGAGGAAGGGTTCTCAGGAAGGAGATGAGTCTGCTTCTTAAAACCTCTAAAATTCCTCCACCATTCATATCCACCAAAAAAACTAGGCCTGTCAGACTTTCAGCTCTGTTGCTTGTGTGTAGGCTAGTCCTACTTTTATCTGAGGACAGATAATAGGCTATGTGTAGGCCAAGGCTCTTTTACCGCCTGTGAACCTAAAGTGAACTGTGATTTTTTAAAACTGACTCAGGATCAGTCACCGTGTGCTGGCAGTATCCTGCTGGGTTTTCCCCAAAACCCCAGTGCTTCGGAAATCCACCCAGGTTGCTAGTTTCAATTTCACTTATCCTTTCTAATAATAGCATGGCCGATACGCATAGGGTAAGCTAAATGAGACCTCCCTCTTCCAAAGAAAATAAAAAAAGGAATTTTGCAGCGATCTTACTTTCAATTTCAGTCGTACTATCAGGGCTTGGGCTGAACCCTTTTGTATTACCGGACGCTCACAAGACCAACTGGAAATCATGATTTTCTGTTACATATTTTTGGTTGTTCCTTTGCTGACTTTTCTGCACGACGCCCGTGTTTTAAGTTGCGGTAAGTTTTCCTTATGTGCTGTGGACTGAAATGTGTTTATAGGCTGCCTTTGATAGCGGTTTATGCTCCCTATAGATCAAGTGATAGCTTCTATCATTAGAGGTGATCTGTACATATACATGGCATCAAATGCAGCTTAGTGTTTTGTTTAGGTTTTATTTTATTTTGTCTTTATGTTCTCCGGACTTGTATTTTAGCAGATGGAGTAAAAATGGGCTGTTATTGCACCAAGCAGTCTACATAAAAAAAGAAATTAAATAAATCTCCTCTTGTCATATAGGCTCTGTTCTTTTAATTTTGAATTGTTTGTTAACCAGTAATAGCCTAATATTTATTTTAGTATTGTTTACAATATAGTGTAAGTTATAATGTGTCATAACATTTGTTTTTAGTGGATATAGTGTTAAATAGGCTAGTTAGTGTTATAATGTACAAACCGTTTTTCTTCTCTCCCATTCTGAATATTGTAGCCTACATAACATTGTAAATGTTGCACAACATGCTATGCCAGTACTCTAGGCTACATAATGTTCATGCCCATAAAGCAAATCTGAATTTGGAGCAGCTTTCATTACCTTAGTATTCACAACGTGGATCGCTTATCCATTCCCAGTAACCTATGTCATTTGTAAAAGTTAAATTTCATAAATTTATTCATTTAGCTGACGATTTTATCCAAAGCAACTTACAACTGCTATGTCAGAGGTTGCACACCTCTAGAGCAACTAGGGGTTAAGTGTCTTGCTCAGGGACACATAGTAGATTCAAACCGGAGTCTCTCACACCAAAGGCATGTGTCTTATTCACTGCGCCATCACCAACAATTCAGAATCTTAAAATAGCCTACAGTTTGAAATGTTAAAATCACAGTAAAATAGCCATAGACATTGGTATTAAATTAGATAATCTATAACCTTATTGATCAGTGATTGACTGGGAATGCAACCAACATGACTAGAGAAACCTAACTATGTAATGTGAAGGTAGGGTTTTTGTGATTTTTTTGTGTGAAATTCTTACTAAAAAGGGTGGGTGTGTATGCTCAAAATAACATGAAAGCTGGAGACTACTGATGTTATGTTTACAGACAGTTGCCTGGCAACATACCCATCTAGTAATTAAGAAAGAACTAGCTATCATATTTAGGAAAAATATAATCACTTTAAATGAACAGAAACACTGTTTTAAGAGACAGTATATAAATGACATTGTGTGTTAAACTACAGTTTTAGATGCTGTAATCGTATATCTGATTGCTAACTGTACATTGAGCTGTAAAATCACAACTATTAATGTTTGTGTTACAGATGAAAACTGTGCAGATAAACCTGTGTTCACCCCATCCAGACTGGTAGTGAAGTATGGTGACCCAACCTCTGCCAAATGCACTGTTTGTCAGCATGCTTGCCTCAATAAAACCTTTGGTTTGGAAATACCTATAGGAGTCACGTCACCGAAAAACAAAACTCCGATTGTATGGACGATTGACAGAATGACTGAATGGGACATAACACCCCTATGCTATAATTCTCTTGGTGCTAAACAGTGTTGTAGCAAACTGCCTATAACTGTCTACCGTAAGTAAACTTACTATTGAACAAAGTAGCCTACTGTCACTAGTGATTATTTAATCTTTTATAATCTAAAGCTAAGATACTGTTTACAACCTTTATTTGCATCTGTCTCTCTACATCTCTCTCTCTTTTTCTCCACAGAACCTCCAGATAATGTGTCCATCAGCTTTGTTGATCACTCTGGGCCGATGTTGGAGGGTCATCAGTACACTCTGCAGTGTACAGTCCAGAATGTTGCTCCTGTTGAAAACCTCACTGTGACCTTCTACAGAGGACAGACGCCACTGGGTCAACTTCAGTCCAACAACAACATGGAGAATAAACCAGTGACTGAGAGCTTCACTTTTAAACATCACTGCCAGTAACAAGGATGATGGAGTCAGGTACTGGTGTAAAGCCAAGCTAGAACTGGGACCTGATGGACCACAGCGCCCTCCAGTGGTGATGTCACAAAACATCACTGCAACTGTCCTCTGTGAGTCTTTCAACAGTATTGACACAAGTTGACACCATTGTTTATCACGTTGGCCTCTTTTGCAGTGATGGAAGAAGTATTTTGAACTTATACTTAAATCTGTTCTAATCAATATTTACATTAACAATGGATTTCATGACCATGGTTATGTGAAAAGGTTCTGCAGTTTCCCACATCTTGACAGACCTTTACAGTGTCTCACTGTCTTTCCGGCCCACAACTTTTACTTCTTTTGTTGACTCTTACAGCTTTCATCAGAAAAAATCTTTTCAGAAAAAAAAGCTTGACAAACCCACTTTAGGCTACAAAGTAGGTTTGGCTGCCCAGCAACAAACATCAGGTAGACAGTTAACAACTAGGGCGAATATAGTGGAGCAGTTACCAGCTAAAGGAAGAGGAAGCCTAGTCTTTGTGATCCAATGATTTTTCTTTTAGCACCACCATGAGGTTGATATTTATGGTTTTGAGTGAAATATCTTGAATGGATTGTTAGGAAATCTAGCATTTAGCATGCTGGCAGGATGAATGATGTCTAACCAAATACCTTCCAAAGTAATGGTATTCCCATCAGCCACAGCTCTATTTGTGCTTAGAGCTAATAAACAAACGTTAGTGTGTTAGACAAAGATGTTTTTTAGCATTGACACTGTGAGCATATTCATGTTTTTTAGCTTAAAGCCCCATTGTGCCCTAAACACAGCCTACTGACTAACATCTCTGAACACAGTGAGACTCATAAAAGTAAGGCTGAAAGTGATTGACTCCCAGTTAAAATAATCTCATGTCTTGTCCATGAAACTGCAATCTGCAAAGTAACTGATCCTTTAAATAAAGGCAATGGATTAAAAGGTCAATCATTTTTCTCTAAAATGTTGGAATACAAGTAGGTAGCTGAAACTGAAAGTGAAGTTAAACTGGCTGTTAGGGACAGTACTGTGTTGATAGGTACTTTCCACCTTTGCTTTGTCATATATCTGCATCAGTGATTAAATCCCTGGGCTTTTGCTGTAATGACATGTTTTACTTCTTCCTCACTCAATCAACACACAGATAAGCCTCATCTAGAGGGGTCAGCACATCCAGATCCGATTATTATCTCAGAAGGAGACACTCTAGAACTGAACTGCTCAGCTTTGGGAAACCCCAGCCCCTCATACAACTGGACGGTCCCACCAGGTATCCCTGCCCCCTCCAGTGATGGCGTTCTCACTATCAAATCTATAACTGTTGCACATAAAGGGCAGTACATCTGTTCTGTCGGGAACAACGTGGGGACCATCACTGTGAACTATAACGTGGATGTCCAAGGTGAGTTTTAAGTTTTGTCATGTCCAGTTTTCAGGATTAGATTGATGGAAAGTGAGACACTAAAGAGCAACTGCAATATTGCTTTAAGTATAGCTTTCTCAAAGTAGTTAAGAATTTATTCTAACACATGTGACACCAGGAAGGAAGTTCATTGTGACTATATTGGTATTTGGTGGTCTGACGTATAATATTTGTTGTTCCTTTTTTTTTCATCCACACCCCTGACCCAACTCTCTGCAGTCAACTACACCATGGTCATTATATTAGGGGTAATTATAGGTGCTGTTCTGGTTGCCTTCTTGTTGGTAGTGCTTTACCACTATTACTACAGACACACTCGAATGGGAAAGTACAACATGAAGGATGTTCTCCGCTTATCCACACGACACTCTGCCTTGCCCACTGTAGAGTAAGTCTGCGGGAAAGCAAGAAATGTGCATGTAAAGCCAAGTAAATTGTCTGTCTCTCTGTCTCTCAGTATTTTTTATTTTAAAACTTCACACCTTGTAAAACTGAAGTGGGCCCCTTTAGTTTTATCATTGTGCTTTTGTAGTGCATCTTTACAAATGTGTAATTAATCAGATTACAACAAAATAAATGCTGCGCAGACACCTGAGGTCTTCTGGGGCCCTGCTACAACTGCCTGCTTTGCCTAGTTGGTAATCTAGCCTTGAGTAGGTTAAAACCTTGTTTATTTTTGTCTTCATGGGTACCGACCTAGAAAAATATAGAATATCACCAGCCTTATCCTGAAACTAGTCTGCAGCCTTGAGTTTGGTACATAAAAAGAGGGCCTGGTTCTAAAGGTTTTGTAAAGTAAAAATTGTGTTGCCATTGTTGATATTTCAGTGTTTTATTGTGACTTACTGTTACAGAAATGAATGTGTATTCTTATAAATAAAAGGACACACATATGTAAATGTAAAATATAGATGTTTTATATAAGTTGTAAGACTAGCTGCGAAACTGAAGCCTATTGTGTTCCAAATCCAGCTGCAGCAGTATGCTGCGTTAAAGGTTATTGATTATTGATACTGCATGTGGAGTGCTGGCCGACTTATTTTTTAGTTCTTATTAGTATTTTATTATTTTATATTGTTTATATCCTGTCTATTTAATATTTTAATATTTATATAGATTTACATTTATTAATAAGCAATAAGACAACAGAGCTTATTCCTTGTATTTGTCAACCTACTCGGGTATAAAGCTGATTCTGATTGGAGCACTGCATTTTACTAAATGAACACAGTTGTATTCATGTAAATTGATATATGAGGCTGAAGAGTGAAAGTAGCTTATGAAGAAGTGTATATATATGTATTCATTTTCTGACTTTCTTTGCAATTAGTTTGGCTAAAAAGTACATTCTATTTTGGATGTGTTGCTGCAAAGGACTTTATTACTATAAAGAGGTGCTATAAATGGAGCTTAAGCGTTGGGGTTCAAAATCTCACTTTGAACTTTACAGCTATGTAAACCACTGAAAGCTTGAGCTTGGCCTTGTTGTAAACTACAGCTACTGATTGAAGCAACGGATCCGGTGCATGTGCATCTATTCGTTGTGTACATCTGTGTGCATGTGTGTGTATTGTGTTGATGTGCTAGTTGAGTGACACTGAAAAAGAGGAATTCATACCAGCAAAAACTGTATGAGGAACTGGAACTTCAACAAGGAAATATAAGCTTTGACCACTATTATTTTTCAAATGTGAATAAATAATAAAACTTTGTACATACAATAAGATGCGTCCAGGTCTCTGCACTGATCTTGGGTTTGAGTGTGCTGTTTTTCTGTTATTTTATTGCTGTCCGTTTCTGTGTTACTCCATGCCTCTGTGTTCTTGTTTAGGTTTTGTAGTTGACCGTTTCTTCCTTGTTCTCTGTTGTATTTAGTTACATGTATGCTTGTGTATTGTCTGTAACTTTACAACCTGTTTTCTTTTGTAATTTTGGTGTTTTTCTCTAGGTTTGTTTCCTGTCTGCCTTAATTCCTAATGTGTCTCACCTGTGATAAATTACCCTGCCTGGTCTGTTTTGTGCTCTGTCAGTACTTAAACTCCCAGTTCTGTTCAGTCTTTCTTGTGTCATTGTCTTATGTTGAGTGTTTTGCCCATGCTTTGGATTATATTTGCTTTTGGCTGTTCCTCTGTTTGGACTTTGACTTGAGCTGAAATGTAAGTCTGTTTTGTTGATTAAATAAATCCCTTCTCTGAACTGCATCCTCCTCGCGAATGCATTTTGGCTCCACACCTCAGTTTTGCTGCTACTGCACTCAGCCAGCTCTGACAATTTCCACTAAAATAAGCTGAGCCAGTGTTGTTCCTAATATTAAGATAAAGTATTACACTCACAGATTGGCCTTAGACTCCAGTTGTCCAATGTAAATGGTTGGACATGTTTTGATTGAAGTTTTACAGTATGACAGAATGGCAAGTTCAAAAAACCCCAAAAGTATGATGCAACCAGAGGAAGTAATTGTAGAGTTCCTGTTTATGAGTAACTGAATGCCTTCAGAACTCGTGAGTTTTTTTATCTTGGAGGCTTTTACGGGAAACTCCACTGCAAATGTTTCTAGGTTTATTAGGCTGGACCGATGACTGAATACATACCAGAAATGTTTTCCTCTAACTCTTTTCCTCCTCTTCCTTAGTTCCTCTGACCAGGACAAAACTTTGGGGGGAGATGAGAAGAGGAAAGAGGATGACATGCATTCTTTTTCTGTAATCACTAATCACTAACTTATGAACCCCATACCATCATAATTTATCTGCACTGTTATCCAAATAGTGTTCATGTAGGCTACACGATATGTCTATCAAAGCATTTATGCATGTGTTTCTCATTAGGGATTATCTTTCCCTAAATTAATTTGATTTTTGTGAGACGGGAATAAAATTATCCATCATTCGTGTCCTAGTCCCCATACAGTCATGTATATAAATCCTTCAACTGAAAAGGAAGGACAGCTTTCATTATTTGCAAGCTTTCAATATTATGGAACAACATGTTGACAACGTGATCACAAGCCCCAAAAACAAATGCTTCCAGAGGAAACATCTGTGCATTCCATTGGACTCTTGCTCAGTTCCTCCTTCTTTATGAAGTCTTGCTTATCCATGGTTTCAAGAAAACACTTATTTTGCTGGCTTTTTTAATATTCAGAATAATTATGGTGATACTAATTACAAGTTTACATCATTGACTACTGATTTAGCTTTAGAACCCATCATTTTACCTTATACAGAACAGTAGGAAGGTCATCCCTTACTTTGCGTACAATTAAATCTAAAACATTTCAGGCAAACTTTCAATTTATTTAAATAAGATTTTAGTCATTAAGGGACAGTCGCAAAGCAGTCACAATCTTAGGTCACACAATTGGCTTCAGTTTAAAGTGCCAGCTATCAGAAAATCAAGCCTGCTGTACTTCAAAGACCCTTATCTCTTTAAAGGATTTTAAACAAGGAATAAAGAAAGCGGTCACTATTGCTGCAGTTCATTCACCAAGTAAACATGTGACTAAATATTGCTGCCCTTTTATGCACTGTATGTAATGTATTTTTGTTATACCTAATGCTGCCATTGTGATTTGCCGTCGTCATCCTGTTAATTGTTTGATGTTGCTATTTGACTTTGTCTTGGCTTGGTATGGCTGGGTCTCACTTGTAGAAGAGATTTTAATCTGAATGTGATTTCATGGTTAAATAAAGGTTACATATATTACGGTGGTAAAAGTCCATTGCACAAGTAGACTTATGAAAGCATGTATTTAAACAGGATTTTTCATACTCTTCTTCTCCTTTGTAGCCTGTATTATACACTCAATTAAAAATCTCCCTGGAGCTTGTTCCCAAGCTCTGAACAAAGGCAATAGGATGTAGACAGTGAAACAGTGAGCAAAAATATGAACTATAGCAGTGACTTAATGTCTAAAACTAAAACTGGTATTATGTAGGTAGGTATTAAAGTATTATGCTCCACTCACTAAACTCCTGTGTTTTTGGAGAATAATTCCCAAATTTTTAATTTCTTAAAGATAAAAATCAACTGCAAAAGATTTTAACAGATACAAACTGTTCAACATAAAGAAATAAATAATGTTTTAGGGAAACTATGAACATGTCAAAAACATACAAATAAAAATAAATTTAACAAAAATACTATATACACAGACTAAAATAACATTGAAAGGTCACATATTTCCACATAGGATGAAAACAAATCATTTTTGTCAATCAGCTGGGTTTTGGCTATTTCATAAACATAAACAAAACATAAATAAAAACTTCTCAGTATTTTATTGAAAATTGTACAAACAAACATGGCATATTATCCTTTCCTCCAGTATAAACAGAATAGAATAGAAGCAATGATCGGGTTCCAAGCACATTGCAATATTCAAAGGAGAAGGCAAGATGCAAATGACTTAAGAGATTAAAGTGATTCAAGAATTCAGACAAGCCTGTTTTGAGATAATTGCAGAAATGCAAACTCGATTTACAGCAATACCTTGAGTTCAGAGTGTCATTATATGTACCTGACTAGTGGGTGAATAGTTCAACACACCTGCCAAATTTAGTTTTTCCATGTTCTAAGGTTTATGCTGCACAAACACTTTTTAGCAGAAAAAAATAAAGCGTCACTGGATCCAAGTAGAATAGGAAAATTTGACTTTCTGATTGATTGTAAGAAGGACTTGATCGCCTGGGGACTCAAACTCAGGACCTTCATATCCCCGGACTAGGTGACTTACTGACTGAGCTACTGATGAGTTTGTTTCATCACACCTTTTCACAAGTTGAGGCAGTGTCATCTCATGGGCCAGACTGATACTTGTCAGTTTAAACTTAAAAGGCTTACAACAGTCAAAATGTTGGTGATAAAATCCTGCAAGAAAATCACATTGTTCTGCTGGTTTTGGGTGCATTTTCAATAATTTTGGTGGCATTTGAGCCAACCCTGAGCAAAAATGAAAATGTATACATGTTATAGCAAGATATTGAATATCACTGCAAACTTAAAAGATTGAAAACATTAGAAACCTTTGATATCCGCCATCTAGAAAATGTGTTGATTATGGTAGCGTTGGAAGGAAAGCTGGTGGATATATAGGGCTAATTGATTTAGCATAGTTTGAAAATACAGGGTGTACAGGAGATTTTCTTAGATTTTTTGAAGTTTGGAACGAGAAATGTCTAGAAATGTACATTTGTTACATTTGTTACATTTGTTACAGCAATCATTAACAAATGAGTAGTGACCCTAGAACAGAATTTTGTAAGAATTCAAGCTGCAGAAATTGTTTTGATAACTTTAGCAAGGCCCATTACCTTTTTGATTGGCCAAACGATATTTGACGAGTTTGACGAGGATGTTGAAAAATGAGACAAAAAGTGACACAATTTTACATTTTTACAGCAGAAGATCCTTGGAGCAAAGGTGCAGATGAATTCAGAGATTATCAGTCAAAGAACTGTAAATGAAGCCATTTTCTCGAGATGATTTCTAAAATGAAATGTAAAGTTGCTTAGTGTAGCCCCACCATGAGGTTAATGAGTGCCATTTTATTTGCCTGAGTAGGTGAAATTTGCAACCCACCTGCCAATTTTCGTGAGTTTTGTCTGGTAGTTTTTGCTGCAGGAACAGTTTTAGCGGGAAACAAAGAAGGAAAGAATGAGATATAGCCAGAGGGAACAGCTCTTAACAAAAATAAAGGAATTATATATGAGAAACCATCATATAAGAGGAGAATTTAATCTGGGGTCAACTATTTACTTCAGCAGTGGCAGAGTGTTTAGGATATCATATAATTTAATTGTTCTTTTGGTCCTTTTAGATAGAGTTTTAAAATACATTTTTTAATGTAGCAAGATGTAAACAAACAAATAAATAAATAAACGACCTGACCCGCGCTTCTTGATGACGTGAGAAGAGCCAGTTAGGGGATTTCTGTAAACGGCTTGTGGCGGCCTCCTCTCCCCCTAAGAGGATTGCTAAACCATTGATTTCTGTCTCGTTTGCTGTCGCCTTGTCGGTGTAGTGTCCCAGCTGAACAGCCCAGCAGTTTCCTTCCACTGTAACCAAAAGCCGGAGAGGAGAGTGGGTAGACGGAGCTGAAAGATGAGCACCGGATCGGGCATCGACTACAGCGTCTGGGATCACATCTACGTGTCAGACGATGAAGATGTGACCAGCCCGTTCGTCGACACGTCCAGCTTGTTCAGAATGAGACATCGGGTCAGCAGTGAAACTTGTAGTAGCTGTGGAGTTTGGAGTGCTATATCTGGTTAGTTTTACCAGTAGAAGTGGCTTAGTATCAACCAGACAACCAGAGGAGACAATACACAGAGATAGACTTGACAAGGTGTTGCACTGAAATCTGTGACCCCTCAGATTCTGTGACGTTAATAAAGGCGCTAACGTTACTAGCTAAACACTAGTGTAGTATCTGGTGTTTGTGCATTCCTTTCACAATAGTCCAAAGTAGTAGTTGCATCAGTCTCACACCACACTAGCAATCAAACTTTTGTTTTGGGCGGTTTTACAAATGGCTTTACATGAAGAGGAAACAGGCAGAATTAAATATGCAACTTACAAAGGTATAAACATCAAGACAAAGCCAAAGCAAACACTAGAAAAAATGGCACAGTTTGCTGTTGTGTCACAGCTATAAATGATCACATCGTGATATTGTATGGCATCACAATGTGTGATCCAATCTAAACATTACGGAAGCATCATTTTTTGGCAGCAGCTAATAAAATACAAAATGTGACCATGACAAATATATGTGCAATGTTAACGGCTGAAAATCCCATCGTTAACCTTTTCCAACCCTTTCTGCATCTCATTGGCACATCTGTCTTTCTCCATCCACTAATGAAGACCATGAGATGCAGATGCAACGTTATAAGTTTAAGTTATTAATATTGGCCAAACTATCACCATATCAGATTTTTTTAAAACTCTGAAATATCAAAATCTGTGTCAAAAGTCAACATCAGTCTGGCTCCAGAAATAAGAAATAATCCAGAAATAATGTTAACAGTATTTGCATAGCTCTTTCAAGGTTACTGTTCAGTGATTCACAATCTTTTTGGCTTGTAAAGTGAACCATAAACTATTGCCAACCATCAAAAATAATTACATTTATATTTATTTCATTTTGTCTTAACTCAGGTTTATTTTAAGTGTAAAAACACCAACAACATGGTCATAGTAAACTTTAGAGAAAAAACAGAGACACAGATGTGGAAGAGTTGTTGTCTCACAACCTCACAGAATTATCTTGTAACCCCATGGGGGGTCCCAACCCAGTGGTTAGGAACCACTGCCTTAGATACACATCACAAATTACTTGACAAAAATAAATTGTGAAACTTGTGTGGATGCTCCCAGCTGCATTGCTCAATCTCAGTTTGTATGGCTCTGCCTTCTGTCAAACTAATGAGCTTAGCTGGAGCCTTGCTGTCACATGACTAGTTAAGTGAGAGGTCTAGAGACTTGTAGTCCCTAGCATCCTCCCGCTTCCACTTATGTACGTTTATTCCAGTATTTCTTGAATCTGACATCTGGAGAAAATCAAAGCTCTCCCAGCTATGGGACAGTTAAATGGCTGATTCGGGCTGATATGTTGTGGTCTAGTACACTGCAGAATGAGGTTCAGGTTAAGATAACCAAATGAGCCTGAACAAGTCATTATCATCCACCCCATTAATGTATTTCACTGCGCAGCAGTACAAACAAAGATATTTAAGATTTTTTTCCCCACATCAAACATTCATTCACTGCTGTTTTAGTATAGTCCTAATTTTGCAAAATGTAGCTCTTTGGTAATTAATTTTCTTTTGTGTGCAGTTTGTCTTTCTGTCATGAACACGTTTCCCATTTCACTTTTGTACAACTTCTCCCTGCCTGATTTCCTTCATCTTGCCTTTCGTTTTCATTTATCTCTGTACTCTCATTGACTCTGGACTGCTGTAACAGGCCCGGCTGGAGAGAATGGCTGAGTTTCAGCACAGTGGGGAAGACCTGGAGAGTAACTTTGCAGAATGCAAGAGGCTATTAGAGGAAGCACAGGGGCGACTTAAAGAGCTGGAAGAAGGAAGTAACGAGGAAGAGGATGATAAGGACAGAGAGGCTGAGCTGAAGAAAATCCAGGCTGAGGTAAGAAAACTAAAGAAGGATGAAAAGTTGTTTGGGAAAATGATCGAGAAACACCGGCGAGAAGAAAAGAAGCTGCCCTGGAATGTTGACACAATCAGCAAAGAAGGTTTCAGCAAGGTAAGCCATGGCAGCGAGGTCACAAGATTTGCAAGATTTTTTGCCTGACATGTTAGTAACCTTATTTGTGTGTTGTCTTTATCCTATTTTCTAGAGTGTACTCAACATCAAGCCTGTAACAAAGGTGCAAACAGAGAAGGAAAAGATTGAGAAGCATAAGACCTTTGTGGAGACGTATGCAAAGGAAATCAAACACTTTGGTAGGCTTTATTCTTGACTAAGCGTGTTTGTTGTATTTTCCTTCCTGCTCACATTGTGCCTTTCTTTGAAAATGATCCCTCCCTTTCTGTGTTGTACTTTGTTCAACCCCACGGTAACAAACATTTTATGTTGTATTGATAAAGGTTGTTCAAACCAAACATCCCCTGGGCTGTGTGCAAAATATTTTACTAATTCACTTTTCCTAACTGATTATATAGAGAGACTTCTGTGCAACAACATCAGAAAAATCAGGTCCTACCTCACTCAATATGCCACCCAGCTTCTGGTACAGGCCATGGTTATCTCTCACCTCGACTATTGCAATGCCCTCCTAGCAGGTCATCCAGCTTGTGTGGTGAAACCCTTACAAATGGTTCAGAACGCAGCAGTGCGTCTGGTTTTTAATCAGCCCAAAAGGACGCATGTCACTCCATTACTCAGTGACCTCCACTGGCTTCCCGTGGCCTCCAGAATCAGATTCAAGTCACTAATGCTTACATACAGAGTGATGACTGGGTCTGCACCCATCTACCTAAACTCCATAATACAAGTTTACGCTCCTTCTCGGCAACTACGCTCCTCCAACAAACGCCGCCTGGCTCTGCCATCCCTTCACACAAAGCAACCACAGTCCCAGCTTTTTGTATCTGTGACACCACGATGGTGGAACGAGCTACCACACGCCATCAGAGCAGGGGCGTCCCTTTCTAACTTCAAGAAGCTCTTGAAAACTCATCTCCTCCAAGAACCCTTCCTCTTATAACACCTCTAACTCCTAACATCTAACATGCACTTCCTGTGCTCTTTTTCTTCTATCCCCTTTACAATTATCTTGTGCTGATTGCACTTTTTGTTAACTCTAACTTCTTTCCGTAGGTATTTACCCCATTGATGCGATATGTGCCATTAGCACTTACTAGCATTTATTGTTGCTTTAATTAATTGAATGTAGCATTATGCTGGATGTGCTTGTGTGTGCACCAGGTATGTTGCGGCGCTGGGATGACAGTCAGAAGTATCTGTCGGACAACCCACATCTGGTGTGCGATGAGACGGCCAATTGCCTTGTTGCCATCTGTATTGACTTTGAGATAGACGAGGTGAGTGCTGTAAGAAAAGTGCGTATGTATGTTCTGGGTAAGGAAAAGCTACCAAGTCAGCCAGGTAAAGCCTTGTAAATTCTCCGTACTTTGTAGAAACATGCACTGATGGAGCAGGTGGCCCACCAGGCCATCGTCATGCAGTTCATCTTGGATTTGGCACGGACGCTTAAGGTCGACCCAAGAGGCTGCTTCAGACAATTCTTTTCAAAGATCAAGGTCTGTAGTAAGCTAAATGTACTCTACCGCGTCTCTGTCTGTGAAGTCACTTTCCATGGGGAAATGTTGTTGGTATATTTGTAGTAATTTCACCATTTAAGTGTTCTCGTGTCAGATTGCAGACAAGCCTTACCAAGATGCGTTCGACCGTGAGCTGGAGTTGCTGAAGGGACGGGTCCGCAGCTGTGCTCAGATGCGTATGGACAGTGCTATGAAAGAGCTAGAGGAAGAAGAGAGGCAGAAGAGACTGGGCCCAGGTGGTTTAGACCCTGTAGAGGTCTATGAGTCACTGCCAAAGGTAAACCATTCACACACGGTGGAACAAACTGATGGATGAAAGTAACAGCTGGCGACAAAATTGGTGTTGTCAACAAGAGTGTTGTCTCACAGGAGTTTTGAAGAGAGACTCTTGAAATAACTAAATCTTGATTCATTAGTTTCAATGCTTTTATTTACAAGAAGACACAAACAATACAGTTTGGGTTCTATGCAGTGTTTTACAAAGTATGTAATGCTTGTCCTGAGCTAGGTAATATTAAATTGTCTGATTTTTGAAAAGGAGTTTGGTGACCTCATCTTTCTCTATGAGAAAAAAATGTATCAGTGTTTACTCTAGTTGTCTATAGTAAAAGTAATATCAATCATGATTATACAAGCTAATTCAATAAAGGGTCTTAAAAAACCCAACCAATACAAAGTGTTTGGTTAAGATCCAACAAGGTCTGCAGTAGTCTAAATTTATTTTTATCCTAATAATTAACATTTCATGTTTAAAAAAAATAGGAGGTTTCCACAATGTAAGCTAGGATGTTCACTAAAAATGTTATGTGAGAGATGAAATATAACCTACACTGCAACTAAGAAAGTGTGTGTTGGCTCCCTCTACATCCCTTGAGGCTATGAGAGAAAAACAGCTGGCCTGTTAGAGTATCTCCCATTTCATCCAGTTTACACACCACATCAATGATTACCTTGTTTTGCTGTACCGACCAAAGTTACAAGTCAGAAAAGTCAATACTACAGATCAACCCATACAAGCTAGCTTTAGCCACATGGCTCATGGTTCATTTTTGTGTCTATGAGAGTACATATAATGTTAACTGTGTTTACAGTACGGGTTTATAGTTTGTGCTGTGTAAAGGTATGTTATTTATACTGAGAAGGAGAAGAAACACATTGAGATCCATTCAAATCTATCTACTTGCCCACTTATATTTTCTTTATATTCTGTTTTTTTTTTTAAATGTGGCTACTGAAAACTATTTAAAAAGGCATTCTACCTCTATGGTAGATAGTTTATGCAAGAGACTGAATTTTTCACAGATTTCCAAGCTGCTGTTTGTAGATTTTGAAATCAGTGTTCTATTGATATGAACCGTGTTGCCATTTGGATAATCAGAGAAGTCAATACACAGTTCAGCAGAATGGACTCCACCAGTCAGTCAACAGCTCTCTGTGCAAGGTAATTAGCATCATTCATATAAGCTTGAACAAACTTTATAGCAAAAACTAAATATTTAATAAAAAGCCTAAACTTGATATAATCGGATAAGATTGTCCATAAGTTCATAGAGTTTATTTTTCAATACACACAGTCCACAATGCATGTTAAAGTGATCATATGCTGACATTTTAAACATGACAATCAAAGGATATTTTCCTCATTGGCTCACTCAGCTCACTACTGTTGGTTCACATTAATACATGGCTTTTTTGTTTTTTATAGGAAATACAGAAGAGCTTTGATGAGAAGAACATTCAAATGTTGCAAATAGCTATCAACAAACTGGACCCAGAGGTAAGTGCTTGTAAATGAGCCTCACAGTAAAATAGTAATTACCAAAAATTATAAAAGCAACCTAAAGGCCAGACGGTGAACAAAATGTATCTGTTCATTCATTCATCCTGTGTCTTGAACTGGCATCACCATGTTTCCCTTTATAGGAAGGAAAATACCACCTGAGGAGGTGTATTGACTCTGGACTGTGGGTCCCTGAATCAGGAGAGGGTGGTGATGATGATGATGATGATAAAGAAGAGGACGAGGAAGAGGAAGAAGATTAATAAGAAAAGAACTTTAAGTTAACATTCCTTGTTAAATGACACTGAGTATTGTCAAGTCCAACAGTGTGCAAGTAATGCTCCTTACATGCAACATAATGTACATATTTAATAACCATATGGACTAGACCATCTTGTGATTTACTGGATTAGCAGACAACACCTTTACAGCCTCTTTCAATTTTAAGCTTCTTTGTGCAACCAAGTATAGTCAAAAAATTAAATAACTACCGAGTAAGGTTTCTTTTAGACATGACTCAGTTTTTTTGCAGACACTTCCCTCCGAATTGATGTGGAATCGGCTGATTTTCTATGAATCACCAGTTTACGTCTGTGTATTAATCATCCTAACATCGCGTAAGAGACCTTATAAAAGCCACCACACCCTCTGATGTCACCCTCCATGTTATTTTTGATGACGGCATCTTTACTCCTACATACTAATACTCATTTGCGTTTAAATTTCAGTTACTCACTGCATATTAAAATTCCATTACAGCTGGCCTCTGTGTCCTTAAGTTTGAAATCGTTCACACACCTGGTAAAAGTACCAAACAACATCACAGGTGCCACGTACATTACCAGTGATGATGGTTTTATGAGAGTAGCACAGCTACTGACTGGATGAGAAGCATTTGCCAATATCTGGTTCTGAGACATTGGGTTACAATGACCTATAAAAATCATTAAGATTTTGTATTTGAAGTTTAGTGTGTCATCACAGGCATCTACTAGTTACATATCAAACAATCTGCTTGCTCGACTGCATTTGTTACTGTGGTAAACAGCGCCACCTCAAGTCTGTTTAGGGACGCAGCCCAACACAAGCCTCTAAAGTGAGGTAAGGACATAGGATGGTAAACAGATCCATCTATTTACCTCACTTATCATGAGTGAATTTTATAAATTTTATCAGTTTATATCAGTTAGCCTCATTCCCAAACCCAGCATTCCCAAAAAAAAAAGTGTGCTCAACATTCAAACTGTTAAGACTGTAGTTTCTGTCCTGTGCAATGGGAACTTTGTTTTTTGTTGCCAAAGGCGTTGATTTAACTATAAGTGAAATATAGTATTTTCTGTTGTTGTTTTGAAGGCATATCCTTGGCATGGTATGAACTACTGCTGATACTTACTTATTGCAGATATGAACAGTATCTGTGTATGTTAAATAAGTTTTATATCAGTTTTATCTCCTTGAGTACTGGAAGAGCTACAGTAGGAACTCACCAAATCTCAGAGTAAACATGTCAAGATTCTGTTAAGTTGGATTAAATTGTAATTACAAAGCCCAACATAGCTTTGCTAATGTGGGTATTTATTGATTAAGGTTGCAAGTAATCATTATTTCCATCATTGATTAAAATGCAAATAATTCCTTTTATTAATCAGTTAAATGTTAAATGTCTGTTTGCAGTGTTATAAAACATTTCTGAGAAGCTGGAACTGAAGAATGGTCGACATTTCTGCATGAAAACCAAAATGACTAATTGAAAACCTTAATAGTTGCTGATTCGTCTTCTGCAGATTGACAAATTAGATGAGCAGTTTTTTCCAAAGTCAATTTAAAGATGACTGTAAAGAGTCTGTCCAACTAGTGCTGCTCTGTAATGTAGGAGTTGTCACAATATGTAATGTGTTTGAGTACTTGTCTAGGGGTTTTATAAGCAATATGTGTTTTATTTTGTATTTACCTTTGAAGTTGTGAGACTGTTTGGTTTTAAGTTGAGTTGTGGAACTTACAATAAATCAGGTTTAATTTGTTTGTTTTGAATTGATTAAGTTTACCGCTGGTTGCTGTGAATCCTGACTCATTTTCTGCCATACTTTCTCTCTCACTTGCATAATTAATTGCTGCCCCCCCCCTCCTTCATAATTAATTGGTGGGTTTGATTTAGTGGCCTGTGCAGGATTTTTTTGAGGCAAAGCTTCTTTGTGCAGTCACTTTTGTAAATAGAAAACAATCAGCGCAGGCCCAGGGCATAAATCAAATCTAGATAATGCCTATAAAAGCTGTTGGGTGAGTAACAGAATAGCGTCATAGCTTCATGCAGAACTGCTTGGGTGTGTTTATATCAATGCAGTCTCCTGCAACATCTCTTGATATGTGAATGTTAAACTAATTGTGAAAAAACATTGAACTGGCAAAAGTCAGCACAGGTTTTGTGTCTGAATGTTAACTGTGATCATCAGAGGTTGTTCTACTGACATTTTGTGTATTATCACAGTGTCTGTCTTGTGGAACAATTACAAGCTCAGTCAGTGGACTGAAAATTAATCTGCAACTATTTTGATAATCGTTTTATGTCTGTCCTCAGGCGCAAATGCCAGATATTTTCTGGTTCTAGCTTCTCAGAGGATTTGCTGCCCTTGTCTTACATCAGAGTTAACTAAATATCTTTGGGTTTGGGACTGTAGGTCAGATAAAATAAGCAATCTGAAGTAATTATCTTGGGCTCTGGGAAGTTACGATGGTCATTTTTGGTGAATCCACAGTGGATAAGAGACATGCCGGGTTCAATTCCCACTGTTACATATCCACCAATGTGTCCTTGAGCAAGACACACAGGACCCTTTGCTCCAGAGGCGTGCAACCTCTGACTGAGCAATTGTAAGTCACTTTGGATCAAAGTGTCAGCTAAATGTAAATGTAAAATTGAATTTTTCACCATTTTCTGACACCAAAAGAGGAATGACTTAATTGAAAAAATGATCTCGTGATCGATTTTAAATTAATGTTTGGTTGCAGCCTTACTGTCTTGTTTGTCATAAATTTACAATGTGCTGCTTAAACACTAAACATTATTGCTCTTTGTTTTCCAGCTCTGGGAAGCTCCAAGCTCCAAGGAAGTATTCCAAGCTGTTCAAGATAAAACAAGAGCAGCATGATTCCTATTTTGGAGATGAAAATGGATCCTTGAATGAATCTTAAAGGGCATGAGGCAAGAAAACGACAGTGAGTATCAGAAACATAATGTGATTTGTTAATATGAGTGGTGTGTTCACATGAAAACCTGCTGTGTGGGTGTGTATAATGGAGAGAAATCATGCCTGATGTTGAAGCTGAGAATCGGTGTGCGGCTGCTAATAAGAGGAATGGGAGAGAGGAGGAGCGGAGGCTGTTGTATGGGATTAATGGACACACTGTGTCTGGGCGGGAGGAGGGTGGGGAGGGGGAGATGGGCTTCTCCACGGAGGCTGCTGTGGTGGTGGTGGTGGTGGTGGGGGGTGGCTTGGGGGAGACCACTGTGGCAGGGGAGAGGAGAGGCAGGGAGGAAGGAAGGCTGGTGAAGCAGCGGATATTCATGAAGACGGCAAGTGTTTTTTTTTTCTCTTGCCGTGGTGACACACTGCTAGTCTGCAGAGAGACATAGGGAGCGATGAAGGAGACGAGTAAAAGCAAGAAGACGAGGCCCAGCCGATCTTTTCATTGATCTTGAGGCGATCAAGGTGAGTGTGTTTTTATTCTTACATGCTGCAGCCTTACTCTGTGTGTGTGAATGTGTGTATGTGTGTGTCTGTCTGACACATATCTTGCAGTGTGTGTGCAGACAGGGACGATAACAAGGCTGTCCTCATGTATGCATGGTTTCAGTGTGCATATATATATATTTATATTTGGGTGTTTTGTAGCAGAAGACCAGGCTGGTAGTTGAGCTGCATATTGATGCATTGCTGCTTGGTTTTATAAGCTCCTTTATATGTAGTGGTACTGGTGGCAGCCATGGTGTGTGTATGTGCTCAAATTTCTCCTTGTCTCTCTCTATATATATGTCACTGTGTCACTATGCATTTGTTTATTTCTCCACAAAGACCCCTTTTTTTACTCAGTGAATCTGCAGCCTCTGGTGTGAGAGTATTTTCATTGAGTGGGTGTGTTCTTGATGACCCCTGGTAAAAGTCGTTTCAACCACTATCTGTCTGTGTACCAGCTCAGTCAGAAACACTGGTATACTGAATCTGTTCTATCCAATAGAATTAGGTCATCTCGGACTGCTCAGAGTAATTATATAACATCACAGAGCTTTGGTGTTGCAGTATCTGTTCAGAATTAGCCACACTGTAGGTACAGCTCCTTCAATGCCAGAACAGCCAAAATATTTTGTTACGACTGCCCCCTTTATTAGTTGACCAATCATTTGTTTGGACATTACTCAACAAATTGGGATTTTTATTAGTAATTCATCGTTGTTTTTTTTCGTGCGTGATCTGTGTATTGTGGAAAACAATAGACATTTGTTCCCAAATATTCCCAAGCTTGTTTACATTACTAAAGGAATACTGTATATGTGGGAAAATGATTTTCTCGTGCATTAAATAAATGAATTAAATCAAAGCAGAAGAGGGAGTTGAGGAAAGATGACTCAAAAAGAGAAAATTAGCTGACTGGCTGTTTTTGAATTCTTGCTCATACTGATTCTTTATTTGTTTTTGTACAGGGAAGCCACACCGAAGAGGACACACTTAGACAGACTCGAGGATGGATCCCGGCATATCAAACCTGGGATTTTAACATCTGGACCTGACATCTTCTCGCTTTGCAGAATTTGGATCCAACTGACCAGTCAGACAGTGATAAACTGATCTGAGATCGGAGAGATGTACAAATTCTCCCACAAACTGTCTATGGATTATTAATTGTTGGAAAACTGCATTTGTGTGGGATTGGGTTTACAGCTGGGAAATGTCATGTGAACAATACTCCAAGTTGGATAAACAGTTTAGAAAACTTGGGAAAAGGTTTTCTTCAGGAGTGACATCATGAACTCTGACCAGAACATCCCATTGGCTTGTCTGGCCAAGACGACATGCTGACCAGAAACTCATAGTTTACATTAAAATGTAGTGAGAAGTTTCTCTTTTTTAAAAGTTTTTCTTCCTTCCACCTTTGCCTTGTGAGAAAACATCCGATCAAAACAAAGGTCATCCACCTCAGACTGAACCTGGAGCCTCTGAGGGGAACATAAATGCATCTTTAGCATTTACTGGCATCTAAACACTGAGGTGTGGACAAGAGTGCAAGCGAGGCGGTTGGCTGGCTGAGTCAGTTCCAATGGGGGCCGGTTGTGACCCGGTCTGACCCCGGTTTGACCTTGCAGTGACCTCTGATCTCTCCGGTCCTGGCTCTCCACCTGCTCTGTTGCCTGGGTTCCGGAACGCTCCGCCCTGGGGCCCAGAACGAGCCAATCAGAATGAAGAAGAGCCGCAGCGTGCTGTCTGTGACGGGAGAAGAGGTGAGAAGGAGAATATAAACAACCAGGGATGTTCTGGAGAAAATCAGCTTACATCACTTTTCACTGTCACTTGTTTCCATGAGAGTAGATACCAGGGAAACTGTCAGACCTAGACTGTGTGTGTTTTCTTGATGACATATAAACCTCGTGACTTTCACACATCAAACGCTCCCTTTGTTCTTTTTTTCAAAGTCTGTGGACACACTCAGGAGTCTGAGTGAACATGAGCCTCCACTCTCTTCACCAGTGTGAACCACCCGGTCAGTCATAGTCCTCTATGTAAATGAGCCCCAGCTAAATGAGTGCTCTACGTAAATGAGCAATTTTCTTTTAAAGGTAACGTCTTGGCTGAAGGACATAATACCATGCATTATTCAAGTGCTCTTTTATTGATTATGTTGATCGGGTACCCATATATTTGTGTGTGTGGTTGTGCATACTGTATGTGTGTGTATGTGGATGTGAGCATCTTTCCACATCTGGGTCTGGACGACATCAAACGCAGCGTGGAGGCAACACGGCACTGTTGCCTAGCAACTGCTACCATTCCCCCAGTGTTTTGGTGCTACGGTACTGCAGTGCAGATCAGCCTCTAAGAGCTCAGTCTGTGGAGGCCTCATCCCAGACGCACACACATGTAGCCTAACACACACAAACATTTATAACTTATATGGTCTGTTTTTGTGGAAGTTTCTTAACTCAACAGAATTTGAAAATGGCAAATCAATATGGTTTGATAGGACCAAATTCTTTCATTTTTATTACATGCTCTGAATTTGTGTTATTAGATGCACTCTACAGTTGTTTTGTTTACAAAGAAACAAATGTGTCTCTCTTGCTCCATGTCTCTGTTTCCCT
This sequence comes from Lepomis macrochirus, assembly GCA_024633595.2. Lineage (NCBI taxonomy): Eukaryota > Metazoa > Chordata > Actinopteri > Centrarchiformes > Centrarchidae > Lepomis > Lepomis macrochirus. The sequence goes on from JALXJV020000003.1 coordinate 29,556,692, forward strand.
TACCTCCCTTCCCCTCCCCCGTCTCACAGAATAATGACATAGATATAACAGGTGCTGGGGAGAAGGCGGAGTCATCTCGCTACAGCCGGTCTTATACGTCTGGGGCCACACTAGGGGCTGAACTACGCAGAGGGAGGAGCAGAAGACTCTCGTCTAGCCTTCAGGTACTGAAACGAAGCATGGATGCATTAACCTGCTTGGGGCCCTGGGGTAAAAACGAGCAACAACAATGTGTGAGCATAATATTGGAGGACAATCCTCTTGATTTAACAGCCATTTATTTTCCCTATCATTGCATGGATTGCATTCATTTTGGTACACTATAATGACATGCTTGAGTTGTTTAATCTGTCACAGTGAACATTAAGTTACATTGTCATTCGGAGGAAATGCAGCGGAGACTTTCCAAATCAATCTGTGCTTAAAGTGCACCATGCCACAATAATGTAACACTGGGAACATTTAATGGAAACTTGATGTTCACTAAGATAGATTAAAGCTGAAATAATAATATATTCATATTAACAGTAGATCAAATGACTTAGTGTTATGTAAAAGGAGTCTCTTGTGGTGAAAAACGCACGGATAATTATCTCGCAGCTCCTCATTGTTTTGCCTGCAACTTTTTGTTTTAGGAGCAGCAGGCTGCTGTCGTGAAATACTGAAACTACTGTCAACTGTCTGCCCAGAACCAAATGGCAAACAAAGTCAGCAAGTAGCTGGTGGACATAGTGTACCATTTAGCAGCTCGAGTGATTTATTTTGCATATGTAAATGGGCAACTATTTGCTAATAAGTTTGCTATGTTATTTCTGCTGTCACCAAATGGCTAAACACTTACTTTTTGCAGGAGTCTGGTTATTGAATGTCATACTGTAGTTAAATGAATAGAAACTAATTGAAAAACACATACAAATACAACTCTAAAAATTAACAAACATACATGCACAGGTTTTACCTTGTTTTACCTTACCAGGCCAGTGAATACTGGAATTTTGGGGCACCTGTGTTGTACCAGCCTTAAACGTTAGAGAGACTGATTGTATAATTTGTGCTATACACCTGGAAAGCAACTTGTGAGTACCATCATCGACAAACTCTTCCTTCTAACTCTACAGGTGCCCTGCTGGCTCCGCCCTCGAGACCGCACTCGTTCACCAGAGGTCCTGAACAACGTGTCTCGTCCAACAACTCTTCCCCTCCGCATCCCGCCGCGCATCTCCATCACACAAGCAGACACTGACAGGTTTGCACACAATTTAACTTTTAAAAAATATTCAAACCAATGATTTCTCCTTGCAGGTAGCTTTGCAGCATGTTTCATTTCTTTCATCCCTAATCATCAAACTTTTTCTCCTCTCGCTCCAGTTACGACGCAGAAAATGGCGTGTCACCAGGTCACACCCCGCTGGGTTCACAGAGTCCAGGCCTCACCATACACACCTCCTTTCCCCAGGGCCAGAGAAGAGAGTCCTTCCTCTACCGTTCTGACTCGGACTACGACATGTCGCCCAAGACGGTCTCGCGTAATTCCTCCCTTGCCAGCGAAGGGTGAGATTCAGGAAGAAAGACGAAAAACGAATGAGTGGGAGGGGGAAAGAGCATGTATGTGTGTACCAATATGATTCATCATGCTTCCTCTCTTATTTTTAACTGTCTCTGTCCCTACATCTCTTAGGCACACAGGAGAGGACTTTATTGTCACACCTTTTGCTCAAGTGAGTCTCATTTAATAGATCAATCGTTTATCAACTGTAAATTATTGATAATTTTACTATACATTATGTAAAAAAGTAAACCATGGGAAGTTACTACACTTGGCTATGTATGTTTCTCTCACATTATTCCATATATCCTGTGATACTGTGTGATTGTTTAGGTACTGGCCAGTCTGCGATCAGTACGGAGCAACTTCACCATTCTTGCCAACGTCTCCACACCAACAGTCAAGTCAGTACCAACTCATTGTCCTGAAATGTTCCACTTCTGCACATTATGATGGTATGTTGTCATACGTGTAACCAGCCAAAGAGGTAGTTCAGACTTTACCTATTAAACTATAACAAAATGCTACTGTCTCAGTCCCCTGCAGCTGCAGAAGGATGGACTTGACATGAAATGCAGATTATTATTTTCCCTTTTTAAACATTCTTACACAACACATTGGAAGAAGCAAAAAGACCAATCACTATTTCATAATAGAAATATAGACACACTTTTATGTTATGAGTTTTATATTCCCAATGTCCAAGTCAATTCAGTGTGGCTTTATTTATACCTTTTAGGGCAATTATAGAAAGACTAAATATCTATAAAAATGTCATTAAAAAATTATCTAAAATGATACACAGGGTTAGATAGGAGGCCATTGCTGACTTCTTGTTGCTAACTTAGGTCAGTCCGCAGTTTCCGGTAGGTCTAACTAATTGTTGGGTCCTCAGGAGGTCTCCTCTGGGTGGAGTGTGTGTCAGTCCCAGGGCGTCACTGTCAGACCAGCAGTACCAGCAGCTCGCACTGGACACACTGGAGGAGCTGGACTGGTGCTTGGACCAGCTGGAGACCATTCAGACACACCGCTCCGTCAGCGAAATGGCCTCCAACAAGGTAAGTATTTTTGACAAGTTTCATTTTAGATTTTGCTGAATTTTTGTATGTATTTATAGTTATTATTGTCATTTATACTAATTTACTGTCATCTTATGTTTACTGTTGCTGTCATTTACACTAGTAAAATTTATCGTAAAAAAAATCATGCCACAGTGGATAACTTTTTCACAACGTTTGAATAACAAAATCTGTGTCATTGCCAAAAATTATATTTTATGTTATGTGGTGTTATGCTTGGCTGATCTCTGGTTACTAGATTTTTTATTCTCAAAGACTGACTTGGTATAGGTCTTTAGGTAGAAATGCCCTGTACTAACAAACAATGCATGTTGGACAGGGAAATGTAACACCTTGTGACAACAACAGCAACATTGTGCTCCACCAGCACGATGTTGCTGTTATATTACTTTCATATTAACCTAAACAACCTTGGGACTTAATTACAAGACCCAGCTCCAAAAAGAGTTCTCTATTGAATATTATCCCTTAGTTTTCACCTCAGATAAACAATCATCGGCAAAACTTAATTGACTCGTATCTCTATTCTTCCACAGTTTAAGAGGATGCTGAACAGAGAGCTGTCCCACCTCTCAGAGATGAGTCGTTCTGGTAACCAGGTGTCTGAATACATTTCCAGCACCTTCATGGGTGAGTGGGACCAGAAGCTGATTTCTGTCCACATCGCATATTTGACCTTTACCAAATAAAAACAATAAATCTATGTGTGTGTTTGTCCATCAATCTGTAGACAAGCAGAACGAGGTGGAAATCCCGTCTCCCACTCTGAAAGACAAATCTATGAGTCACATCAGTGGAGTAAGGAAACTGTCTCACAGCTCCAGCCTCTCCAGCGCCTCAATGCCTCGCTTTGGTGTTAACACAGACCACGAGGATGAGCTTGCCAAGGTCTCGTCTGTTTGTTTTTCTCTGACTAACATAAAATAAGTGCACAAATCAATCCCTGTTCAGACTTGGACAGTGCTTGTGCGCACAAGATGATAAAATATCCTCTTTCAGGTTTTCAGGGGCTGTGTAGATTTGAGGCTTTTCTTTTGCATTGTTTTATTTGTCTCCTCCAGCAGGATGGAGAAATTGTGCACTTTTGTTTTTGTAGTGATTTACTGCAGAGGCTCTTTTAGTGTCACATTGAGACTAACATGAGAGGTTTCTTATCAGTGATGCATCAGAAAAAAAGTAATAAAATACAATATACTAGATTATTACATATCTTTAAATCATTTTAGTGTTTAAGTACTGTAAGACTTTCTATTGAACGCCAAGCCACTTACAGGTTGGTGGGCTCATAGGATTGAATCGTACAACACCGGAGGTCCATGTTTGCATCACATGTTATTCCTTATGTCTGCTATTTGTGCTCGACGCCTCATTGTTTAATTCCAACCACTCTTTAGCACCAAATGTTTGGAAAGCCCACGGTTGGATGGAAACTGTCCCTGGTTCTGCATCTTCATTTAGCAGTGCATAAATCAGATGTAACTAAAAATAACAAGACAAAGTGTCTACAGCCACACTGCCTGTTCTGCAAGGCCGCAGGCACAGCAATGCTTTGAGCTGAACACTAACATCAACAATTTTTGCCTCATTATGGGGCTAAATGAATGGTTAATGGATCACAGTGATTCACTGACATTGCCACCCATACAGACACACCTTTAATGTGGTTAAAATAATTTTTTGTGGTCTGTCTTTATCGTTAAGAACTGGAGGTAGCAGTCAGTCAAATAGGTCACAGATATTCCCGGTACATTTCTGGACACCATGACACATAGGTTGAAGGATCAAGCTTATTCTGAGTGACATAAAAGGAATGTCTTCTGTGTGGTCGCTGTACAAAAGGCACCAGACCTCAAGTGACAGAAGCCTTCACCATGCACACACTCAACACTGGATGCACTGGGTGCAATATGGCCTCACATTTTGCCTTGATAATTGATTTAATGACAACAATTTCTTGAATCTATCAAGTGTATTCTGTTACTTTTGTTGGATCAGTAAATTATCTCTGTAATTCACATTTATTTTATTTAATAATTATTAAATTGATTTTTATTTTCTTGAAAAAATGATTAATCGTTCTCTCTAAAATGTCAAAACATTAATATTACAAAATTTACAAAAGCCCCCAGTGAGGTATTTAACCTGATTCTTCTGTCTTACAAACAGTACGAAGCCCAAAGGTATCCAATTTACTATCACAGAAGACTGAGAAATTCATTAATTATTTGTATTTGTTTGATTAGTACAATTTAAGCTTGGAAATTGATCAGTAATGTTGGTAATTTGATATATTTGGTTTATTATCTAGCTTATGTTAAATTTTGATGCACATTTAAATGATGTCTTGGCACAATCTCAAAAGGTCATATTATGTTTGTTTGTGTGTGATGTTTGACCAGGAGTTGGAGGATCTGGACAAGTGGAGTTTTAACATATTCAGAGTAGCAGAATTCTCCAACAACAGACCCCTCAGCTGCATCATGTACACCATCTTCCAGGTAAACAAAATTAATGTGAATGTGTGTTTTCTGTGGGATCATCCTCGCCTGAAGTGTTTGAGGGTTTGCCGATGTACATGACGTTCTCCCCTTTGGAGAGTGTGTGTGTGTGTGTGAAGTTCTGGCTCCTCTCCTCCCTCCTCAGGAGCGAGAGCTGTTGAAAACATTTCGGATCCCAGTCGACACCTTTGTCACTTACGTGATGACCCTGGAGGACCATTACCATGGAAACGTAGCGTACCACAACAGCCTCCATGCTGCAGATGTCACCCAGTCAACACATGTCCTCCTCTCCACACCTGCTCTAGATGTATGTTGACGTGCACAATCACTCACACACACATACTGGTTGGTGATCAGATGTGGACAGCCTGTAAACAGATCTGGCTTCCCTAAGTGCCTGGATCAGTCATGGAAAAATTCTCATTATTTTTGTTTGGTCTGACAAAAATACATTTCTTAGCAAAATATACAAATAAATAAAAAAACATATATACATATATATTACATCAAACAAAAAAATGGAATAATCTTCTTTAGAACTATAAATTGTTTTGGTAATACTCTTTATTTCAAGGCTGCCATAACATTGTCATAAATGTGTCATGAAAACTGGAATATGAATGAAACTTTCTATATTTATGACGCTGAAAGTGCTGAAAACATTGTCAATATAATTACACATTATTGTATATTGTATCTGAGGTTGATCATTAATTTGTGACTTTGTAGCAAGAGCATTTGGCAGTGTTAAAACATGATTATATAAAACTTTTCATTACATTACGTTATGTCCACTTGGCTAATAATAGTTTGTAATGATGGGATCAATCTGGACTTTTAGTGCAACATCGATGCATTCAGAGTCCTTATTTACTGACATTTAATAACAACATTCATAAACAAAATGTTATTTTAAGCTTGTTAGACATAAGTCTTTGCTTTCTACCTCTTTCTTAAGACTTTTTTAGATTTTTTTTCTTCCCAAAATCGTTTTAAACCAATTTTCACCACTATTCGATGTCACCATGGACCAAAAACTTACTTCACACTGAAAGAAAAAAATGGCCCACCATCTTGGTACAAAAGACAGAACTGAAAGTGTTGTAATAATAAATAGTGAAAAGAAAACTGAGCTGCTGATTATGCACCAGAGTCCCTCTAAGAAAATAAAAACATGGTTCAACAAGAGAGGGATTTTATTGCAAATTATATATTTAAAGTCATGGTTTTACCCATATTCTTAATATTCTAAATAAACAGATTTTCTGTAGAAAAAAAACCTAAGTGATGGAAATAAGTGTTTGGTGGGTTGTTCTTTTTCCTCTCTCATTTTCTCTGAATTTCGTCTTTCTTCTTATGTCCTCCTTTTCCCTTTCAGGCTGTCTTTACTGACCTGGAGATCCTCGCCGCCCTGTTTGCTGCAGCGATCCACGATGTAGACCACCCTGGAGTTTCCAATCAGTTCCTCATCAACACCAGTGAATACACACACACACACACACACACAGACACCCAGCCACCAGGGAAAATATGTCTAGTTATCTGCACAAACTGTGTTTACACCCCTTCCCCTGTCCCTCTTCTCTGTGCTCAGACTCGGAGCTGGCCCTCATGTATAATGATGAGTCAGTTTTGGAGAACCACCACCTCGCTGTGGGCTTCAAGCTTCTGCACCAGGAAAACTGTGACATCTTCCAGAATCTCACCAAGCGACAGCGCCAGAGCCTTCGCAAGCTCGTCATCGATATGGTGAGAACATTTTCTACCACATCTCACCATCACACCAGTTAAATTATGAACTAATTCACAAAATCCAATTTAACTTTGGATGTTTTGGAGCACTTAGTTTTGGTTATTCATTTTCTTTTGGCTGCCAATGCTCAGAATATCTGTATTTATCATTTAATAGTTTTAGGTGTTCTATTTATTTGCTATTGACAGATCTCACATTGTCTTTATGTATTTTTCATGAATCTTATTTTTAATTTTTAATGGCAGTTTTATTTATTTACAAAATAATACAAGTTATTTTATTTAATTTTAATCTTTTTTATATAGTTTGTCTACAACTCATTGTTGCTTCCTATTATGACCATGACACCATTAAAAAAGGTTCAATTTAAGTTAAATTCAAAATTAAATCTCTCTAATTTGATCTGGTTAGCTTTTTAATTAAAAGCCTTTCCTACGTTACAGACAGCCAGTTGGATTTCTTGTAAAACAGCAATATATAAATACTTAGTATTAAACATACTCTTTGTCTGCTAGTTAGTTTTTAACTAAAAGTTAGCCTAAAGACTGTTTTGGCCCTACTTTCACCTTCTTTTTTTATTTGACAGAATAACAGAGATTAGGTTGGATCTTTGTGCTTCTTTTCTAGTTTTGTCTTACTGTCTCTGTCTACAGGTGTTGGCCACAGACATGTCCAAACACATGACCCTACTGGCTGACCTGAAGACCATGGTGGAGACAAAGAAGGTGACGAGCTCTGGCGTGCTGCTCCTGGACCACTATACAGAACGGATACAGGTAACGTGTCCTCTATACATGCCAGTAAGGTGTGTTAAATCACAGCTGTGAAATTTGGATATGTCTACTGTATTCTGTGAATATACTGCTTTGTATATATACTGTACAATATGTGTGTGTTTTTAGGTGCTGAGGAACATGGTGCACTGTGCAGACCTGAGCAACCCCACCAAGGGCGTTGCCGTTATACAGACAGTGGACGGAGAGGATCATGGAGGAGTTCTTTCGACAGGGTGACAAAGAGCGAGAGAGGGGGATAGAGATCAGCGCCATGTGCGACAAACACACTGCTTCCGTGGAGAAGAGTCAGGTAATGTGCGCCCCCCCCCCCAATTTGGCGAAGCTTAAACCCTTCAGTTTACAGTAAGACTGTCAGAAGTGCAAATGGTAATTTTTGAGGTTATTGTTGTCATTTACAAACACTGCAAAGTTTTAATGTGGCTGTGTGGGGAAAATAGCTGATTTCATAACAATAAAATGACACCATAACGGAAGACTCGTTAGCAAAGAGGACAGTGGTCACGTATAGATCCTCTCCAGCACAGAGTGACACGTATAACCAGTAAACAACATACTTGCCGAAAATGCCACAAACTGCTTCTTCAAGAGTTACCATTTGAGTTGAATCAACACCTCTGGCAAACAATAAAACTCTAAACATGTTGAGTGTCCCTAAAATATTACTTATCATTCTAAAACAGTTTTTTCTTTATCTTTGTATCAACATGCAGGCCTCAGACAACAACTACTTCTACATTTATATTTGTATTATCAATTTAGGGACAGTGCTGCTTTGAGCTAAGTGCTAACGCTAACATGCTGATAGTGATAAAGCTAACATCCTGATTTTTAATTAGCTCTGAACCCAAATTATAGCTGAGGGTGAAGGTTATGTCATTAGTTTCACAGGTATTTGGTCATAAAACAAAATATTCGACAAGTACAATTTTCGACCTGATGATGGCACTACAATATAATTCAAATGATCACTAAAATCATTATAATTAATTCAGAGAAGGACATGAATATATGCACTAAATGCCATAGCAATCAATCCAATAGTTGAGATGAGAGAGATGAGAGCAGTATTTCATTGTCCACCAACATGAAAAAGCTTATTTTTTCCTAAGTAATGAAGCCTGGAATAACTTAAGATACATCTCTGGCACTCAACATTATTTTGTTGTTGTATTTTGGATGCATGTATAACAAATGCATTCCTGATTCAGTGTCCAACTGGCAGCGGCCACAGTCATGCCTTTTTTAATATCAAAGATGTAAAACAGTGACATTTTTCCACCTCTAGTTTGTGGTCACCGATTCTGTACTGTAAAATTTTCTTCTTTTTTTTTTGAGATACTCTGCCAGCTGGATTTGCAAGTTAGATTGATACCAGTCTCACGTCTGTATGGCAGACCTTAAGCTGGTACTGGCAGCTGATTAGTTTAGCTTAGCATAAAGACTAGAAACAAGGGGAAACACCTAGCCCAGCTCTGTCTGAAGTTAACGGCAGCTGCAATAAGAAATACAAAATCCCAGGTGCAGAAGTGACAATTTGTAAGTCTACCAGTGCAGGACCTTTTCATGGTTTTGCAAAGACTTCCTTGAGTCTTGTTGCTGTGAGGTCCCTGTAAAACCACAAATCTGCCTTTTATACTTGGATGGATTGAACAAACAAGATAATGTGTTAATACGTGAGCTTTAGAGATGCTGGCATATTTTGTTACTGTTGGACAGAGCTAAACTAAGTAAACTAGTTGTAGGCCTTGGCTTCATATTTATAGCAAGAAAGTGAATAAGCATATTTCCTAAAATGTCTGTTTATTTCTTTAACATCACCAATTATCGTGGCCTGAGATGTGGTTCTTTTTCTCTTTTAGGTGGGCTTCATCGACTACATCGTCCACCCACTATGGGAGACGTGGGCTGACCTGGTGCACCCGGACGCCCAAGAGCTGCTGGACACACTAGAGGAGAACAGAGAGTGGTACCTGAACACTATGCCCCAGTCTCCCTCACCTCCCCCGGACAGACACCTGCAGCATGACCGCTTCCAGTTCGAACTCACCCTAGAGGACCTGGAGCACAACAACCACAACCACATACACCTGAGCAACAGCAGCCAGACAGCCATCTGTAATGACAGCATCGAAGACCAAATGCAGGACGGCCAGGCGGAGCTGAAATGCGAGGAACAGAACCATGTAGAAAATGAGAAAGAAGACGATGAGAATCACAACAGCGAACACAACGGAGTTGGAGATGAAGGGGAGGAGGAGGAGACTACAGAAAGAGAGGGAGAAGATGAAGAGGAGGAGCATGGAGAGGACCAAGCAGAAGAAGGAGGATGTCAGACAGATGAAACAGAAAGAGAGGAAGTGAATGATGCAACGGAGGATGAGGAGACTAAAGAACAGGAGGAAGAGAATGAGCAAAATCAGGATGCTGAACAAGGACAGGAGGAGGGTAATGAGAAAGGGGAAAATGATGAAGAGGAAGGTGCAGAAAATGAGGAAGGAGAAGGTGAGGAAACGTTGGAAAATGAAGAAGTAGAAGAGGAATTAGAGGGAGACAAAGAAGGTGAGGGGGGGAGAGGAAATGGAAAATGAGGAGGGCGAAGTGGAGGAAACTGTGGAAAAAGAGGAGGAGGGAGAGATGGAGGAGAAAGAAGAAGACGAGGCAGCAGAGATGGAAGAAACTGCAGAACAAGTGGAAGGCGAGCAAGAGGAGGAGGAGGGTAAAGTTGAGGAGGAGGTGGAAGAAGCAGAAGATGTTGAAGAGGAGAAAGGAGAGCTGGAAGAAGCAGAAGAGGAGGAAGCGCCAGCTGAGGATGAAACTGCAAAGGAGGAAGAAGAAGAAGAAGAAGTGGTAGAGGAAAGTTAGTTCGGTGTAAAAACATAACTAACAGGGTCAGCAAGGAATGGTTAAGAAGTAACTGCTTTCTCATGGAAGAGGATATAGAGATGAAGACACCCTTCTTCCCTCTGACCACTTAATCATGTGACCCTCTCAGCTGAAGGCCAGTGTATGCTCAACTACTGACGTCAAAAACCTCACAGAGAAAAATTTAAGACGGACAGTACAGCACTGGACGCAAACCTACGCCTTCCTGAACAGCCAGATTGTTGCAACGTCTTTATCAACTGGTAGTAACAGAAAGACCAGAGTCTTCATCACCGAATATCTGTACATCCATCACTGCCGTAGGGAATAAACTGGGGATAATAAAAGGGAGGGGAACCCTTTGTACTCCTGAAAATCTAAAAGAAAACTGAAAAAACGTACATGCAAATAAGTGCTACCCATTATCTCTCTGTCACTGTCTTGTTTATGAGGAAGATACCACACACACACACACACACCGACCAACAACTGTTAAAAGAATGTCAACTTCCTCTGTTCTGTCAGAAAAGAGAAAAAAATAATGCAAAAAGTCTGGAAAGTGTAGTTTGTCGTCTTTTATTTACTACAAAACTTTCCACCTCTGAACAGGACGCTGAGTGGACCTTTGGGCTCTGGTCTAGGAACAGTTTAACCTCCTCACATACTAACCTTAAAGCAACAATGCTGGCTCGCTGAAAGCCCTTCTGAACAATATCTGGACTGTTTTGTCAAGGTGCAGACATTTGCAGTCCAGCTCAAAAGGCTGACTTGTGTGTAACATGTCGATGTCGGTTCATGTTTGAAAATAAACCACACCCAGTATTCATCCCATCACGATTGTTTCACCACTCCCAGACTGTGAGCGTGATTCCCGGGTGATTTCGTGCCAAAGTGTCCCACGACCAGCACTGAGCAATTCAGCCTTCCTCCACACAAGGTGGCTACTCGTCTTTGAAGCAATGAACTGTGGGACCAGGGTAACGGGTGTGATGGTCTTCCACAAGTCCCATTTTTTGTTTTGTTTTTGTAAAAATGGTATTTGGCACTTTATCTAACACCCCTGTTACATATATGTACATAATAAACATGTATTTTAATCTGCTGATGTCATAATAAATATGATCAATGAAGTTGATGGATTGGTGTTTTTAATTGCAGGTCTGTGGCATTCATCATTCTCCCCTGAATAATACTGCAAAAGATTTATCCATCTTGATACAGTAAGTAGTACTTTATTTTATGGTCTGTAATTTTTGTAGGTTTGGAAAGTAGAGCTGAAATATGTTAATTAATCAAATCAAATTAATTGACATTGAATTTTTACTTTTTTCCTGATTAGTCTGTTTTTATTATAGTGAAAATTATAATATATAAATATATATAATAAAACAATTACATTGTTAACGGTTGGGAAATTGTGATATTGACAGGTATTTTATAGACTTAACTATGGATGGATTCATTATTCTGTAGGTTAATCAACAAATAAAATCATTGGTTGCAGTGCTAGTTGAAAGAACTGTCATTGCATACCAAATATAGGAAAACAGAGACAGTATTTTACTGGTAAACAGAGTCTTTTCATATATGACAGGTGAACTGAACATACAAAAATCTACAGGAAAGCATGTATAAAGAATAAAGTTAGAATCAATTAATATTTATTAGGGTTTCAGTGAAGCACTTAATTCAACGCAATTCTTATTTTCTCCGTGGTTGGTACTAGGTTACATAGTTAACTCCAGGAAATCCGCAAAATGATTAGGAAATTACGACCCACCTTGGATAACTGAGAATCTTCACAGAAATTGCATAAAAACACCATAAAATAAAGTAGACCTGAAATATTTATTTTAAATGTTTTTTTTTAAGTTTTAGATAAAACAAGCAACATCACCTTGGTCTTTTGTAAATTGTGATGTGCACTGTTTTAAATTTCCTTACTTTTTTCCCAAGATTCAATGAATAGCAAAGACAATAATCAGTTGCAGCCCTAAAGTTTTATTGAACATTTTGCTGCTATAGTGTGCTTCGCTACATTTTCTACAGTCATTGACTTGCGACTAACCATTATCAACTTCTTAAGAAACCTGCATTAGTTGAGCTTGTTTTACTCTGAGGAAACTCACTTCCAGTCGGTGTGATTTAATTGTTACCAAATGGGTGTCTCTCTTTTAGTCCACACTAAATAATACGTCTAAGACTGAAACTGGGTCACTTATGAGAGTGAGCTATAATGACACTTAAGGGTGATTATGTTACCATAAAAATATTTTATAGTTTTGGGATTAGGAGATTTGATGAGACAGAGAATTAGACCTTTTCATGTCACAGAGTGTATTTGTATTTATTTATGACATATGACAGTGTTGGACTCACAGGCAGACAAGCATTCAAAAAACAAAATTAAAATTGGCTGCAATTCAATTGAAATCTTCTGACAAAGTGCTTCCTGTTTTGAACTTAACACTTATAAATGATTAAGCAGGTTCATTTGTTGCTCTGGCTATGTTTCACAGTACAAAACACTCATCAGGAAACACTGATCTGGTCATATGAATAGTAACGTAGCTCAAAACAGTCTCAAATCCATGGTGGCTGAGAGAGCTCAACCCACTGAAACTAAAAAGAAAAAACAAGAAAATTAAGAAATTATCTAAACAACTTTGAGAAATCCGACTTCAGCAGTAAAACTTGCTAAAATAAATAAATAAAACACAAGCAAATTATAAAGTCACAACAGAATAGAAGTTTGTGGGCTGCATTAAATGTTAATATTTTCATTCTGGTTGCATAATATTCAGTTGGTCAAATAATTTCATGTATGTGTTTACATGTTCTTATGTATTGGGAAGGAAGTGGGAGATCTTATTGTGAAAAAAACATAAAATGTTATCGGACAGGAAGACAACCTTTGGAAATTATTCAAGCATCATCTTGAAACCCCCAACACTTATGTCTTTATTGGCGATGGCCATGTTCATAACACTGAACAGTTTTTTCCCCACAATAAGAGCGCCTACGTTCTCCCAGTACATCATTACACGTAATCTTTCGCGGCAGTAATTTTGCCAACTGAACATGAAACGCTAGTGAACATGCAACTAATGAGAACAAGGTAACAAATAGGTAAAGCCATTATCTGTTGTTAAAACAAAGTTAAAACTAAAGCAAGCATTCTTTGCATGTTTTAACGTTATTATTATTTAGCAGACATCAGTTTTTACTGTCCTGCTTTGTTTTTGCTTGTGATTTCTGTAGCGCATTTCTTTTATTCTACATGTTGTTAAATTGGAAATTTTTTTGGGATTTGCTTGTTCTTAATCTATTTGCAGATTTTTTTTTCTTTTTTTCTGAACGTTGCCCATGTTTTTTTCACAGTGGTGACGATCTTTCCTTTATTTGCTTGTTTTCAGTTACAGTGTTTAGAGCTCTCTGCCACCAACTTGTTAAATGTAACATCAGTGCAATAGTACCATTACGCTTTTCAGCAATTATGTAACCCAAAACAAAAAAAAGGCACAACAAATTACATCCAAGTATAAATCTTTGAAGTTTTCCCACATACAGTCTTTAACGCAACCTCATTCTTAAAATAAATATATTTTGAAAACAGCTTCTATCTCAAGACACTTTGGGAATTTTGAATGTCACAATTGCACAACGGCAAATAAATACCAAATTTCATATGAAGACCAGCTACATGTCAGCGTTAACATGGTTGCAGTGAACATACTGTGTCATCAAACTGCACTTGAACAACAGGCAGCAGAAACGCCTTATTTAAGACAACAGAATACCTGAATCAGGTATAATCGGGGATGTACCAACCCACCTGAAATGTTACCCACCTTTTTAGAGTAATATAAATCCTCTAATTATTTCTTGCATCATACTTGAAACTATAATATAAAATTCAGAAAAGATTTTGTTTACCTCATGAGGATCAACTGCAGGCACGGTCACAACTTTCCCACCTTCAGTTTTTCTTTCTCACTGGGTTCAAGACCTTAATTTTGGAGGTTTCTTTGGGTTGTTTTTTATTTTTTTATCCAAGTCTCTAACCGAGTTTTTAGTGGTTAATCAAAGAGGTCCAGTCTGGAAAGTTGTCAATCTCTGCGGTCTCGCTCAGCTGTTGGTTTCCATGTGTCAGAGTCAACTTGTATCGTAGACGCACCTTGTGCTAAAGATGGAAAGAGGCAAATGGAGAAAGTGAATGAATATGGAGTGCCCCATTGTGCCTTGGGTCATCTAATTTATCAATGACTTTTTTTTTTTTTTTTTACACGTAATTTATCTCAACTGTTATCATCTAAGTACTTCACAGTTAACCTTATTTTAGATAGTATTATAATGTCTTATTCAGAATTGGCTGTTTATCTGCATCTTTTATGTCATAAATACAAATATTCTTGTCTCCCTGCCATTTTAGTTAAATTCTAAATACTAAGAAAAAGTTACAGCAGGTAATGATGTCAGGTGCGACATCAGGATAAGAATGCAACTGCAATGCATCAGATCAGTGTTATGTTTGCACAAGCCACTGTATACCAAGACAACAATAGTAAAACAACTACTACTACGCACCTACAATACATTATAATAACATTTGAATTATAAACACAAACACATTGAAATCCATTGATTCTTACATACACACAAGTACTAAAGTCATTCTGTTTCATGATAAATCAACAGCGCTCCCCAAACTCACCTTCTGCGGATTAGCCAATAGGACAACTTGGGAGATGGCAGGCGGAGACCGGAGAGGGTTGTAAGGAGGTAGGTGTGTCCCTGACGCAGGCTGAAGTTTCACTAACATGGTCTGCAGGAGAGGTATTAAGATGTTCAAGTCATTACTAGGAAACAGGTCATCACAAGTGTTGAGTGATGGAAAACAGTGGGGAAGGGAATGTGCATAAAGCAAAGTGTAAAAAATTATTTACAGAGGAAGTCTGACAAGTTTGAAGAGGAAGCCTGGCTCCAGGAGGGGGCGCCAGAACTTCAACACATAATCTGCATACTCGAGCATCATCTTTAAACACTGAGATACTACCGGTGTGCCAACGTTGGTTTAAACATGGTACTTACATGTGAAAACTGAAATCATTGATTACTATCCAAATGGTTGGACAAAATGTACAAGTGATTATTTTTCCAGTCCATCTGTTAATTGCTCAACTGAGAGGATGTTGAAAATTAAAAGAAAAATACCCATGACAAGTTCTGAGTGCCTGTGGTAAAATGGTCTCTCCTATCTGAATGGACAGTTCAAAAATATTAAATTCACAATGATATAAAACACAGAAAAGCAACACATGATCACATTTGAGAAGCAGGAACAAGATATTGTTTTACTTTTTTGGTGGTTCAGTGACTTAAACCATCTTCATTTTAACATCAGTCACACATCAGACAGTGCAGTACGAGTTTGAGATCACATCCATGTCCCTTTTAAAAAGGTTTTGGAACAGTGCACTTAAAAATCTCTACCACTGCCTGCTCATCTGCACTTTATTAAAAAAAAGTCATACTATATGTTAGTATGATAATAGTCTGTTTGGAGTTTATCACCTTTGGGACAGCAGCTTGAAACAGGAAGTCTTTCACATCGAGGGCAGATGTGTTCACTGTGGAGATGACAACCACAGCAACACCTGGATGACCTGGCAGAGAGTCTTTGGCAAAATGAAGGGAGACATGGATCCCGCCCTGATCAAATAAAGTGATGGGCTCAAGATTACCTATAAACAAACAAGAAAATGACAGACATTTAGACAGGATCCAGAGCGCAGTAAACACATCAGAGTGAACGTTGTGAATAAATTATTAGTAGTAAAAAATCAGCTGCTTCTCCATATTAACTGGGTTTATGCAGGAACATACTAGATTTGATGGTCTCCATTGGAACAAAGATGTTTTTCAGGACATGTTGGGGACAAGAGCTCCCCTCCAATTTCACTGGAGATCCCAACATTTTGTTGAGTTGTATCTTGGATGGTGATTCTGACCCTGGAAACTGTTGACTCTGTGGGAGTGACCTAAAAAAATAAAATAAATAAATAATATTAAAATTACTAATAATAATAATAAGGATGGTAAATGATGCCAGAAAACATTCCCACATTGTAATAACAAAATGTATTAAGTATCTTGCAGAAATGTCTGTTTTTGCGTGTTTCCAGAATGCAATATCACATCCTGGACTAGAGCCTGACTGATTCTTGAGGTAGAGACCAAAACCTGAGAATAACAAAGTAGAACAAATGTATCCACAGTTGAACAATTAACTTTATTATTCAAGATGACAGTATAAATATAACTCTACATTTTGAACAGTAAACAGTTTAAACTGTAACTATTTTAAAAACATAACATAAAACTATAAGAAAGGTGAATTGAGAAAAGAGTCAAATATACAAAATAAAAACTGCACTGCAATTACTTTTTGCTAACACACATAAGCAGACTGATTTTATGATGTGGGCAGGTACTTTCAAAATGTATTGTTACGTAGACTTTTCAGCTCTGAACTAAATGCTGTAGAAGCATTATACAGTGATATCACTATCAACATTCCTTCTTACAAAATCATTAGAAATAGTGATTCACCAGCACATTCTACAGAGTAAACGTGATTAAATATACGTGACAGACTTGATAGATTAAATATATTTATGCTACACCCAACGCTTAGTCTACAATGGTTTCTGATCTAACTAATGTCATGTAGGATTTCAAGAGTTTGCTCCTTGCTTTTCTCCGTCCTTACCAAATGTTAGTCCCATTCGATGTAGCACTGCTCCCCCCACATCCACGGGCTTTCAACAAAAGGCCTCTCCCTCCATTCTGCTCCGCATTCATCAGCTGAATCTCTCCATTAAGCTGACAGAAAAGATAAACTGTGTTAAACACTCTTCCAAAAACAAAAATCACCTTTAAAACTTTGTCTTTAACTGTACATCAATGTCTCACCTGCAGTAGTTCTTCATAATATGACCTTGAAGTCTCCTGAGTCTGTTTTGGGACCAGATTATCTAACTCTGAAATTACAGGACACCGGATCATTACATCATGGCACATATTCATCAGGGTCAACAAACTAGAAATAGGAAATGCAGGCCTACCGAATAAATTAAAGTCTTGGTCAGCCACTGAGTGGAAGTTACTTCCGAGAAGGGAGGAAAACATGGGTGAGGAGGATTCGAAAGACAATGGTGAATCAGCTTTTCTGTGTGTCTGTGGAGAGTCCAGTGCTGACAGGTCGATGAGGTGGTAGCTTTTAATCTCTCTGGGACTCTTTGGACCTGGAAGAAAAAGAAGAAGCAGGTTCAAATACAAGCTGAACAGACTGGAGCCAAACACAAGGCTAAGGTCTTTTCCACAGGGACCAATAACAGGAAAAAAAAAGTCGACCTACCATTATTTTTACCCTCCATTTCTTCCTCACTTGTACTTCTTCCTCTTCTACCGTTACACTCTCTCCTCCCCACTCGGTCTTTGTAGGCATTTACTACGAGTGTAAGCTCGTCGTTAGCCGCCAGGATCTGTGCCAGAGCTGCGTCGTCGTTCGTCGTCTCGCTGGCCAGGCGGAACAGGCTGGGCCTCAGCTGATCACAGCGCTCGTAAAGAGTCTGCAGGTGGGGAGAGGGGAAATGTTGGGTTACTTCAACACAAACACATTCCCTTCTGCAGTGAGGGAATATTGATGTGAAATGTGTAACTCTGAGAAAATATCTGTAGGTTTGTTGGGCCAAAACATTACTTTCCTGCCTTAATCTTCACACTATCAGCTCTGGTTTTGAGAACGTATGTTAAAAAATGGATATGATGTAGACAGAATTTACTAAAAATACCAATCTGTCCCTCTCTATTTAGCAGTAATGATCATTTCATGCAAGAGAGAACAGCATGAGTTGTACTAAAAGAGAAGCAACCTCATGCTGCACTAGAGTCACATTATATTCATAGTTACACAGTAACTATGAATATAACTGTGATAAAAACTACCTGACTTTGGACCTGACTCTCAATGTGTTCGGTGCTACGAACAGCACATGTGCAATCCTTTACCGAAATTAATGCAAACATCTTCATTAAGGCTCAATAATTTCAAAAATCATTATAAAGGTGAAATATTAAAAAAAACAAAAACAACAAATTGGCCGCTGCATCTAACACATCTTGTAAAAATGGCTGACATCCCAGTAAGCCACAATTTGGCAGAAAAGTGAGGACATTTAGACATCTAGTTAACATATAACTGTTGTTTAAGCAGCATTTTATATATTTTACTGTAAAGCAGGTTCTAACTGTGTAGCGATAGATGGACAACAATGACTGGATTTCCGCACAGGCCTACAAAACAATCTAGCGTTGCGGTCATCCCTGGACAGATGGTCGTTTGTCAATATCATGTCCAACGTACCTTCATGTCATCACTCGGCTCTAACGAGGTTCCAGTGATTGTGTGCTGGTCCAGTAGTTCTCTGAGCAGTTTGCTGCTGTTCTCCACTTCCTTCAGAGTAGATTCACGCTTTGACACTTTTTCTGCCTTCTCCTGCTCCTAAAAACATACACACGTGAAAAATGAATACCAAATTCATACAATTACAAATGTATGCGTTGTGAAGACGAGCATCACTCTTTACCTCTTGGATGGTGCTTTTAATGAGTCTGTTGGCAGTTTCCAGGTCTTCAGGACGGCCACTTTTCAATAATCTAGCTAATAGCTGATGATACAGAAACTCGTTTAGAAAAATAAAAATAAACTTAATGTTACATTAGCTGATGTGATATTAAATACAAACACACACCGTGGCCTTGTCTTCCTGGTCAAAAACTGATTCTGTGGTTCTCTGTGGTGGAGGCGCCATTATCACTGTGTCTGGCAGTTTGGGATCTTTCTTCACAATACCTAAAACAAAAAAAAAGAAGTGTAAGTTTGTTTTATTGTTGAGAGAAGGGCATGATACTGAGTTAAATTAATTTTGTGAATATGTTATGCTGTTTTATTACATTATATACTTTATTATATTTCTATATGAAAACAAGATAACAACTTAGTGTCATTACTTGATCACATCATCACATCAGTTCACAAGATATTTCTACATTTTTAGTATAAATACAGTAGTGTAACAGTAGTAAACAGATTGCTATTTACAAAACAGTAATATTATTACAGATACTAAACCAAGTAACGTTCTGTTACTGCGTTACTGAATGCCCCATCCTTGCGCGACTGTGAGGCAGGTCAGCGGCACCTTATGATGTTTGAGTCGGCTGTTAGCCAAAAAGCTAAAGGATGAATGAAGAACGAGGGAGAGAGGTGTTGTTCCCGCAGCTGTAAGTATTGCCATTGTGTGTCAAAGTCTAAGATGCAAAGAAAATTGTCATCCAGCAAAAAAAACTTTCAACTGCAAACGATTCTACAGCTGATTTATTGAAGCATCGGCTGCAGCAGCACAGCAACGTGAAACTTATGGAAAGAAACTCCGGCAGCTACTGCCAGTGATGCTTGGACTCATCGGGAGAGAGCTGCGTTAAATAACACTTTACGTTTTGTAAAAGCACTGAATACTACACTAACAGTAGCTCAAAAGTCGGGATCTACTTGCTATATTTTTTTATTTCAGCCGGTGGCGTAAAGAAACGTTTTACGTTTTGTAAAAACCATACTCCTTGCTGCTGTTATGAATATGATATTAGTTAAAAAGTTGGGAGAGACTGCTTTGTTTAGGGCCGGGGAGTAATACAGTAAGGTAAAAAGTAACATAACTAGTTACTTTTATCACCCATTAAAGTGTAAAGTAACATTATTACTGTTTTAAGGAGTAATATGTAACTAGCAACTTAATACAAGATACAATTAGAATGTATGTATATTGCTTGCCTTGTAATTTTAAGTTTAACTGCTCTTTTATAGTTTCTATTTTTATTTCTATTCTAATTTCTATTTTATATACTTCTAATTATTTAATTTACTACAGTATCTGTACTTATTTATTTCCTTGTGCTGCTGCAATTTTAATCAATAAAGGCTTCTCTTACCTTATATACTGTATCTGTAAACTCTGTAAACATTGATCAAAGTGCTGCCAATGTTAGTCTCAGTGTCCAAAAAGGCACATTTTGCATTATGTGTATAATATGTCTTCTCAAAACTCAAAAAAGTGTTGGTGTTTTACAGACCTTGTTTCTTGAGCATGCAGTAGGCTTCCTGAATCTTGGGTTCTTCTTTAAGCCAAAGAGTCCAGCCGTAGAGAACCTCCGTCACTCTGTCTTTAACTTTCTGCGGAGTCCACGCGCCAAAGTACTGCTCAGAAAAGATCAACCAGTGTCATTCCTCAGGTAGTAACGTTTGCAATCTTTTGAAAAGTGTCTAAGTAAAAGAGTATTATTCTATTCACGATTTGTGGAGCTGAAACCCAAAATAAAACAAAGACACAAAACAAAACAAAGACAGCATACACACACACACACACACAAGTATATCTATTTAGATAAATCTAGCCTGATGAAATCTACATAGCCAAAACACTGCTAGTAAAGTCAAACAATAAAAGAGAGAGATGTCAATTTGATAAGGCGTGAATATGTAAGCTATCATTGCCTTTTGGCTAATTAACTCAGAGCAGATAAATGCTCACAAAATTAGATTAGATTTTATAATGACATGATCAAATGGGATTAGTATGCACAAATAGCAAACCTTTATTACTATTATTATTGAATTAGCTTCTTCTGTCTCTTTAATTTGCCGTACCTTTGGTGTTAAAACTTTGATGAGCTCATTGAGAAAGCGAAACTTGGCAGCCTCGCTGTGGAACCTCTTTCCACAGTTGTTCATACATGCCTCGAGAACCTGGAAAGCACCAAATCAGAATATATAATTACAAACAGATGCTTTTGGTGTTACACAACACAAGAGAGCAAGAAAAAATTTCAAACTGCATGTTCGTGGTTAACCACCTTTCAATGTCACATGACATGAAGCGCATGAATCTTGAGAAGCTTCACTAAGTGACATTTTCTAGTGAAACACTGCAGCTCGCTTTAATGCATGGACGACAAATAGTGTGGCGTCACAGCAGATTAAAATGCTGATTAAATCCCTCGTGTTACTGGAGACATGTGATAAAACTTAGTCACAAATATTCTTCACAGGCCTGACCCTCCCTAGGGTTAAAGCAATAAATGGTCCACACACCTTTAAAGATCCTAAGAGTATACCCATGAGAAATGACATTAGATAAAAACAGATAAATACTTTTATGTTTACACAGATAACAAGCTAGGGAGATATTGCTTCTTCTTGCAGTTACTTGTTAAAAAGGTAAAAACTGGAAGAATATGTGTTGATTGTTGCTTCAGGGAACTACACAGTTAAATACATAATACATTATTACATCATGAATATTTAATAACATAGAAAACACAAACTGTGTAGCATGTGTGTCTTATTTGTAGAAATGAAGAATCTGATTACTTACAGTGAGAGCCTGCAAAGCCTCTTTCTCCTGTGGTGACTGGATTTTATGGGCAAGAAGACGAATGGCTACCTGTGGGCTGAAAGCAAAACATTTAAATTTAAGCCACATTAAAATGCCTGAGTAGATGATGAGAAAAAAAACCATGTTACAGCAACATTAAAAATATTATTCCCATAGCTTGCACACAGCTGGACTAGCTAGATTTTTTAAAAACTCTTCCATCCATGCTGGCTTTAGAATTTACATTCCATTATATTTAAACAATTTCACTTGTTAAAATTGTGAAAAGGAAAAGGTGCTGCAGAGTTCCTCTTAACTCTTGCACAACTTTCAACATTGTTATCACAACATGGATGTGAAGCAACGTTTTTTCAAACACCACAAATGCTTTAAAGAAACTTCCAGAAGCAAACCACCTTTGATGAGGTGCAGAGACTGTGTTCAGCTTACCCATCAGTCTCTTTATTGACGAGCTGGTAGAAGCCCTGGATGCAGTCCCATCTGTCCTCCTGATTGTTCGGGTCTGTGGCCTGGCCTGGAACAAGTACACCAGAAAAACAGATTAATGTCCAAAAACTCTTTAAGTACTGCATACACTACAGTACCTGTACAAACAAAGTATGTTTTTCCCCAATCATATTTTCCAAGGTTACTTCTTCAAATTGCTTGTTTTGTTCGACCAGTCTAAAGACTACACAGTTTTGCTTAATTAATTCCTTAAATGATTATAGTACAATTATAATTTTCTGCTAATCTACTAATTGTTTATTAACCCATCACTTCAGCCCTAATGTTATACACTTTTACTGCTTTTTTAAGATACATGTACTTAAGTATTTCTATTTTGTCAGACTTTACACTTTTCCCCACTAAGGTTAGTTTACTTTGAATATTCAGATGTTGCATTGAACATGATAAACTTATTAAATATTGCTGTTTTTGGGGTAAAAATCTATCTCCAATGGTAGGTCACTTTAAAGACAAGCATCTTTACATTATCTAACGCAAAAATGTTGAGTATGAAACTTGAACTCATCTAAAGGAAATTACCCACAATTTTGATGACTTTACGAGGCTTTCACAAGAGAGTAAATTACTGTAGCACTTGTATGTTTAACTCCTCAACTGAAAACACATGTATTCACGATACTTTCATCTAGGTACATTTTACCGGTTATTCTTCTTATTTTTCAGTATATTTTTAAATGCAGTTTTTTAATGCGTCCCCGTGTATTTCTCAATCGCTGTAGTGGTAGTTTTACTTACATAAAATAATTTTAAAAACTAAATACAACAGGTGATAAAACTACAAAATCAAAAGTCAGCGTGCACGCGCGCGCAGCGGGAGTGCAGTCACAGTACACCGCTCGAGCGCTCGTCATGCACGCGCACGGTCTAACCAACTTCCTGTTCCAACTTGCACTTTCTGCATAATGCAAACTAATCTTAATCTTTCTTAAAGTTAAAACAAATCAACACATTGAGAAGTTATCCACAAATTTAACGTCTTATTACGGTAATTAAGCTCAACTCGCGCCACGAGCCGACCGTTATTTTGACGTTAGCAAACAAAGCGGCGACAAGTTCAGATATGGGATGATGAGAGAAGTTAGCTATCGTTAACGTTACACAAGCTGCTAAAACAACGAATATTCCCCGTGTAACTTACTGAGCAGTAAGTCCAAAGTTGCCTGGTTGGCATCGGTCGCCATTGCCGTCCGTGTCCTGCAGGTCCAGAGCGATTTAGTTGGCTGATCTGTGTGCGTCCTTATGGGGGAAGCGAAGGTGTCAAACTGCCTGTCAGTGGCATGTGACACTCACGCCCAGTCACACTCCTGACACACACAACCAATTTATGTTACACACCCCCACCGCTCACTCGATAAATCAGCAGTACATTCAGTGGAAGGGAACGTATGCAGATACGTTACTCACGTAAAATTAGCTATAGCTCAGTGTAGAATGTGGAAGAGCTTTGTAAAAGCAAAAGCCATGCATTCAAGAAAAGTGCAAAATAATTACAATCAACATATACTCAAAGTACCAAAAGGAAAATAACTCATTGTGCAGAACTGTCCATTTCTGTGTATTATAAATAATATTGGATTGGATGTATTAATGTGTACATCGTTGCAGCTGGTAAGGTTGGGGCAAATATTAACTATTTTATTCACTGCTAGCTTGGGAATGTCCCACAGTTATCTTGTCTTAACCTATAATAATGCATCATATGTGTTAATGATATAAAGTAACTACTAACTAAAATATATCAAATACATGTAGTGGTATAGAAGTATTAAGTAAGCAGAAAAATGTAAATACACAAGGTACTTAAAATTGTACTTAAGTACTTGTGTCAATGCACATAGGTACTTTCCACCAATGCTTACATTGCAATATTTAAATACAACTCTCACTGAGGCCATTCTGCTGCACAATATGTACTATTATTTTTAGACTTTAAGTGCATTTACCTGATAATAGTACTTATGTATACAGTTTGGTCTTAGTACAGTGGTTCTAGTGAGATTTATTAACTACTAGTTGGTATTATTATTTTTAAGGATTGTGACAAAATTAAATCAAGATTCTGATCCTTAGCATGATATTCTATGACAAGATAGAGTCATTACCTTAAAACAAAATAATTTGTCTTTTCTCAAATGTATCCAATGCTACTTAGTGGAAAGATTTTGTGTTTTAGCAGGACGGACGTATTTATGACTTCCTCATATTCTTCCTATGAATATTACATTAGATTTGTCAGTTGAAAGTATGTTAAAAATGATTTGCTGGAGAAAGAACATTTGCATAAAAATACCGAGGTACTTCCCGTTCTTGGGAGCTCGTGTCACCTGCTGCTCACAGTACGGTATAAAACACACAACTTGAGTAATATAGGTTTTCATAAAAAATTATATTAATTCAAGTTATTATTGACTTGTATTGGTGAGGTGCAGTTCATTTTAATGTATCCGTGGTTACTTTGGCAGAATCACCAGGTGGTTGCATGTAACTCTCAACATACAGAAGCCACGTCTTTATTAGTAGGCATCAAGTCTTCATCAGGGTCCCATGCAGTCTGTGAGGTGACAGACTGTCCAGTCTTTAACTAGTCTCTGAAAGCAGCAGTTTCTGGACTCGATGCCTGATCTCTGCGGGCCCCAAAGACACTATCATCTCAGCTACACTGGGCCCTTGCTGCAGGTCAGAGGAAAAGAGAAGATCAGGGGTCAGGGGAGTAATGCAATCAAACCAGACAGTAAGAAAATAGATAGGAAACTCTGTCAAAAGCAATCAGATTCTTCTTCCCCTTTACATATTCTCTCTCTCAATATCTGCAGGGTTAATGTGGTGAATGAGTCACTGTAGATTTTCAGAGGATTTAGCCATTGCTGTCATTTTAATCATGCTATTTTAGAGTTTAGCTTAGTCATGCCACAGACAGAAATAAAAAGAGGGACACATGCAATTTTATCAGTCCAGCAAGGATATCAAGTCTTTCTTTCTGATTATTACAGTCAAAATGGTTGAATTTGCTGAGGTAGAGTATGAAAAGCCTTAGTTCAATAATAAAATTGAAGAAATGAAAATTGCAAGTGAGCTGTAAAACAAATATGGAGGATTATTAGTTCCTCTGAGATTCAGAATTATCTTAAAAAAAATCATTGTGCATGTGTTGTTCCTGGGGTAGACAAAACAAAACCTATACAAACTCAGAATAAACATGTTATTATTTGATTTGTTAACTTACAGTGCAGTTAGTCTCAGTGAGATGTAGACTCACTGAGACTTACTGAGACTAACTAGAGTGAGGCCGTTTTATGCCAGAATTTGTCAAACATAGCTCAGCAGGCTTTTATATTTGCTTAATCTTTAGTTCATTGGCTCTCAAAGTGGGGATCCGGTGACCCCAAGGGGGCGTTGAGGGGGTTCCAAGTGGTCCCCAGCAAAAAGGAGAATAATTTATTTCCACTATAATTCCATTCAAAAGTAACATAGTGACTGAATGTACGACTATTTTGGTCATGGATTTCATACACGTTCTGGAATAAAACATCTAAAAGCCAAAACCCAAACAGTTTAGGGATCCTTGATGTGAAAAGGTTTGAAAGCCACTGCTTTAGGTAATAAAAAGCAGCATGTTGTCACATAGAAAAAGGAAATGATGATGGCAAATAGCTTAGTCAGTTACACACAGGTGGGATGTGTGAGGACTGACTCAACGCAGAGCTGCTGGTGAAGATCTAAAGTTAGTTCAACATTTACCACCTCTGCCAAAAACAATTTCACTTAGGAAACACTGTAGTGTTTATATGTCTATCAATGATAAAAATAAACATGATATCTTCAGGTACCTGCAGACCACTGAGGGCAAGACGTAACAGCTTCATCACTTCTCTGTATTTGGTGGCTTTAGTCTGCTTAGCCAGACTCTTCAGATCTTTATTGAGTCGGTCCACTGCGAGCTCCTCACCTCGCTCAGCTATTAATCTATAATGCACAGACAAGGAAATGTTCATAATCCTGCAGCTCTAAGGTATAGTGAAATGCGCAGTTGTTAGTACTACATACTTCAGCACTAATGAAGCAATGTGCTGGGCCTCGGCAGTGAGTGCTGCCACCTGCTGGCTAGAGAAGGAAGGACGCACCCACAGGTAAGCATAGGCAGGACTTACAAGTTCCTTAAGGGAGGATATGTGACCCTGTAGAGAAGGGAAGAGAATAGTTTTAGTATTACTGAAGAGACAAGAGCGGTGGTATTGAGAAATAAGAGTAGAAGTCACATCTGATTGCCTGTAGGAAACTGAAAGTAAAAACATTACAGTTTCCTTAGTTACACAGGGTCACATTAGCCATGGCAAACAGTGTCCACATCCCCTTGCTCAAGTCTAGACCACTTGCAAAATACATTTTGTGAAGATGATGTAAATGTAACATGCATGGTATGAATGCATATTTGTAAGTACGCTGTTATGGTTACCTTACGAAGATGCAGCACCCGCCTGATATAATCCTCATGTAGTACTTCTTTATCCTGGATCTCTGCTGTATAGGCCTGCTGGATCTGTCCCTGCAGATCTTTTATCAGCAAATGACACTGCTCCTCATCTTCAATACGGTGCTGCAGGTGAATTCTGGCACAGTCAAAAAGATTATTAATATATGCCTATATAACTATGACCTTTTGTAGTACAGTAGTAGTAGTATAATAGTATGACCTTATATAGGGTAAAGGAACAGCCAGTCTTTTGTTTTTTGTTAAGCACATGTGATGTCTGTTAAACTAATTAAATTAAAATTAAAAAAAGACAAATTTGGCAGTTTGGCAACACATAATTAGGTTTTTAAAAAATGTATGTTTGGCCCAAGGGTGGCAGAAGAGAAAGGCCATTTTGATTCCAAAGGGTGGGTCATCTGTACAGCTGACATTTAAAGGAAGAGTTCAACATTTTTGAAAATGCACATATTCACTTTTTTACAGAAGAGGTATATATAAGATTGATACCAATCTCATACCTGTCTAGCAAATATAAAGCAACACCTATCAACTGATTTGCTTAGCATAAAGACCTAAAGCAACAGCTAGCCTGGGTCTTTCATGAACTAAAGTGTAAAAAAGACAATTGGGGGCATTAAGTGCTTGAGTATTTCTTTGCTGGCAAAGTGACTTTCTAACAGGAGTATTGACCTATTTAACTCTAAAAGAGGACTGAACGTCTAAGTCACAGATATGCTCGGAAAAGGACACCAGTAAGAAGCTTTTATATCCTGTTATGAGAAACATGGCAATACAGAAAAAAAGAGAGACAAAGACATGGACAGTCGTGACTTACCTGTTGAACTCTGGTAGTTTTTCCAGGTCTAACAAAGCAGAATGTGTTGTGATCTTTGAAGGATTGAACTCAGAGATCAATTCATCTATCCTTCGTCCCATTTGATTGGCTGTAAAACATGATAAGTAATCTAGAAGCATGTAATTGGTGTCATATTAATATTTTCAGAATTCATCAACAGCACATGATCTACAAGATTTTTTTATTTGCAAATCATCGTTTTCAGATTTTTCAGAATTTTATAGATAACATACATGCAATTAAAGGAAATTTCTTTACATCACTTAATTTACTTCTTGTTCTCCTTCTTAAAACTCCACGATCACTTACTGTTGAATCCAGAACCACAATTGGTTGTGATATCCAGAAGAGCCTCTGGCAAGACTCCGTCTCGCTGGTAGCTTTGAATGAATATATCCCCCTGTCTTTTGGACAGTTTACTGCCATCTTTGTTCATTAGAAGCGGCAGATGCCCGAAGGTGGGCGGTTCCCATCCAAGAGCACGGTACATGAGGAGATGTTTGGAGGTGGAGATAAGCCACTCAGACCCCCGCAGCACATGGCTGATCCTCATGTAATGATCATCTACTATGTTAGCAAGGTGATAGGTGGGAAAACCATCTGCTTTTATCACCACAGGGTCTCCTTCCACCTAAAAAAAAAAGAAAAAAAAAAGACAGACGGTATAAAAAGCAAAACTGAAAAGCACTGTCAATACCCTCTGATATTTTAGAAACAAAAATTATTTCTAAGACATGTTTACAATGTCTGAGATATTGAATTCAAAACAAATGAGTAAATTTAATGGCATGAAAAATGCATAAAAAACAATGTTATGGTCCTCACAACTAAAATGATATGCGACTCTGAAACAGAGAGCGAAATCACTGCACATCTCACCTGAGCCACCTCATGATGATTCCATCCAAAGATCATATCCTGAAAAGGCTCGACACCTGCTTCCAGACGAAACCTGATCACATGTGGCACTCCCTGAGCCAGTTTCTCCTGGACCTGCTCGCCCCGAAGATGACGACACCTGTTATCATACCTGGAGAGAGAGGTAAAGACAGCCAATGTCTTAAATCTGGCAAAATATCCTGAAGTGTTGTCTTCAAGTCTGTGAGAATATGATTTGGCTAAACTCAGAGTGTAAATTTGCATTATCTATCCACCTAGGTGTCTGTCCGGTCCTTAAGGCCTCTTTTTTGAGCAGGTCAAGTCTCTGAGTGCTGCAGAAACAGTAGTAGGCGTGATTACTCTCAACGAGCTGCTGGGCCGTCCGATTGTAGAGGTCTAGTCTCTGAGACTGCAGGTATGGACCCACCGGCCCACCTCGACGAGGACTCTCATCTGGAGGTACACCTGGAGGTGAATGGCAGCTGCGATTAATGTCTAAGATTGACTGTAAATGGAGACCTAATAATCCATTGAAACATAACATTTAAGATATGATTCCGCCATTTTGCTTTAAGTATACTGATAACATTGATCCATGAAGTCATTAACAGTGATAGATCACACAACAATAGTCCAGTGTTTCTTACCGGCCCATTCCAGCATGTCCTCTATAGACTCTGCAGCTCCTGGTACCAGCCTGCTCTGATCAGTGTCTTCCAGTCGCAGGATGAATGAGCCTCCGTACTTCTTGGCAAAGATGTAATTGTAGAGAGCAGTTCGGAGGCCTCCAAGGTGTAAGAAACCTGCAGTAAAGAACAATATATAATTAGACCATCAGACTGTCGAATAAGACACAAAGATATCTCAAGAGACCGTTTCAGGACAGAGACTTAACCAATAACAGTAACATTTTAACATGAACTGAAGACCTTTTGTTTTACAGCTGACATGTCATGAGTGGGAAAGCATAAGTGTTATTAATAACATGAACGATGGCTCTGTACTGTTTAAGTGTCCCAGTAAGCTGTGACAGTGAGGCAGCATGCACAATATCTGAAATATGGATAAATTGTACTGAGGCAGAAAGGAAACTGCAGAGGATTTATAATGTTAAATAGCCTACAGTTGCTTGCTATCTCTCTTGATAACCTTATTAAAGTATTTTGGTGAGGACCTACCTGTGGGACTGGGCGCAAACCTGACCCTCACTTCTCCTTGAACAGTGGAGCAGCATCTTTGAACGACGGCTGTCAGCTGGAGTTTAACCCGTCTGTTTCTGAAGGCTGTCAGACACTGAACACATCTCTGAGTATACAGCATCATTTGAAGTTAGCTAGGAAAATAGTAGCAGTCCAGCTGAAGGTTATGACGGCTGAGTTACTGAAAGTGCATTTCGATAGACGGCAGCAACACAATAACACACAATACGCTATGATCCTTAAAGATGTGCCTCACATGTGCGAGTGTTCAGCGGCATTTGTTTGGGTCAAACATGATTTCAGACCGTTCAGTAACTTTCTTCTTTGTCGACAAAGACCGGAAACGAACTGAGCATCCTCAAAGCGCATACTGCCCCCGGCGGAGGAGCTGACTTCTTCTTCCTTCTTAAGTTGCGGGTGGCAACCAGTGTGGACCAGATTTCGCTATCTCTTAATAAATTAATAAACAAACAAAACAAAATAAATAAATACTCACTGCTCATATTATATTTATCAACCAAGTTTCTTTCAGATTATGGAATAGCTTCCCTAAACTAGTGTCAAATACATTTTTTAGACTCTGGCAGAATTCACTAAGTGTCCAAATAAAGTTGTTCTCTGTTGACTCTACATGTGTGAAGAGTCTATTACTTATTGGTCCAAATCAATACATGTTGTGCAAAATTCAAGCCACATGCAACACTTTCTGCATAGTGCCACAAAATTAAGATAAACTCAAACCGTGAGTTACCTAACAAATGTACAACAGTCATTATCAATCGACAAGCAGGCAGAGAGGAGAGACAGCACGTGAGCTACTGTTTTGAAGAGTCCCTGAGACCTTTGGCTTACTTTGGCTAAGCAATTGATTTATCATGACCTGAGTAAACCTGCTTCACAGTAGGGGAGACCTGGTTTGGTTGTAACATGGGGAGAGTTGTAACAACACCAATTCCACCTACTCACCAACTTAAATTGTATGACTTACATTAGATTCAATTTTAGTTTCTTAGGCAACATTTAATGCATTTTCCCGTGCTACAACCACTATGCTCATACAGCTCGCTAAACAATGGCTGACAGGGGTGGGTTGGTTTGTAACATAAATTTAAAACATGTTACCGCCCTATAAATACAACTAAGGACTTTTCTTATTTTAATACTTTTACAGAGTGCCCTAAGCAGCCTCTGGCACCCTGACACACCAAGCCAGGGTTACCAGCATTCATTTGCCAGCACTGTGATCAGTACTCCCCATTCACATGTTGTTCACATGTTGGCGTATGTATTTATTTCACTATATCTGTTTTTGAAACATATTAAATGGTGTGGCATTCATTTTTGTTTCCTTGTCTAATTGTTCCAGCTTACCTCACCATGTGTTACAACCTAGCCTGGTAGCGGGGTAGGAATGTAACAAAGGAACACAATGTATTTGACATCAACTTGATGAGATCTTTGATATTCTTATAGTGGATTGAATTGGTGCCGTTTGTAGTACACAATGTGGATACTTTGTATACAGTTTTTCCCCCCATAATGTCAAACTATTCTTTTAATAAAAATACTATTGTTCAAATACAATGTCTCTGCCATGTAATTCTAATAGAGAACACTTTGCCTTCATTAAATTGTGAATAAGCTTATCACTTTCCTGTTTTATAATTAATTGATGGGGCTCTGTTCACACTTTACTGTAAGAGTAAGTTAAACTGTTTCCTGAATAAATCTCTTCCTATTATAGCCTACCGAGGTTTGTTTGAAGGTGGTGTGGTCACCAAACCAGTTTAACTTGATCTCTTTGTGTATGCCATGATGTATGTATGTGTGTGTGTCTGTGTGTGTGTGTGTATGCACATACATGCGAATAACAAAGAACAGAAAGGCTTGTGTTCAGAATCAGTCACTTTGATTTTTTAAATCCACGGTTTGATTTCATGATGACTTATTGCTCTTTATCTGCCTGTTATTTCTTACTTTAGGCATTTATTTTGGTTTTTGACAACAGTTTTGGGTGCACTATAAGCACAGAAAGGAAAAGAGCTCTATGAAAGATACATAATTGGTTGTGTCAGATAAGTATTGCTTTATTAGTAGACAATGCTAGAGTCTCATACACACACACACACACACAAGCACACACAGACAAACTATTTGCACTACACACTTGTATAAGAAGAGTCAGCCTTGTCCTGCCCACTTCGGCAGCACTCCGGGGGCGTCAGCTATCGTCACCTGTGTCATCGTCACACCCATCAGCTTGTACACCTGTGTCTCAGATGTCAGGAGAGAGAGAGCGTCTTAAAACCGGCACCTGAAGGACTCAAGCTACAAACAAGATTTGGTAAGAGATTCGGCTTTGATTTCATGTGATAGTCATTTTATTTCCTGGCCAAGTCCGTCACTGGAACCTAATGGATATTATTGTTACTATTACTGTTGATTGATATTTATTCTTATTTAAGAGCAAATAAAGAGCAATAGGGATACATTTATTATATAATGACAGGCTATACAAAAAACAGACAAATGCATATGAGATTGGAAATCTGTTAAGAAATCACTTACGGTTCCATAATGCGGTCCTATTTGTTGTGTGAGTGTGAAACAACATGCCGTTTAGGGATTTGAACCATGGGAATAATAAATTCTACCTCATTAAACTGGGTTAGAGTGCCTGTATCAGTTACTCTAAAAAGATATTCCGTCTACTTACAGAATATCTTAGAAAAGAGCTACTTCCTAAATAACCATTAAAAAGAATAATACAAAGAATAATAAATCCATCACAGGAAATTCAGCTGACAAAATGAAGTCGATAAAATTAAAAGGCTACATTTCTCATTGAACAAACAACAGCGGCAGAAGAACTATTTAGACCTTAAGTAAAATAGCAACACCACAAGACACCTTTACCAGTAATAAAACAAGTATTGTATGCAGTATTTTCAGTGTTATGTTATCTACACATTATATGATCATATTATATTTTCAGTGCTGTAATTTGTTAATGTGGATTCAATTTTAGCAACTCTATGTTATTCTAGTTATTCTGCAGCATTGGATGATAGTTTACAAGATGACTACATGTTTAGCATGTTTATTATTTGACTGTCAAATAAATAGAGCTCGAAATGCAGTGACGCAGAAGTATAGTAGCAGAAGTTGTATCAAACTCAAGTTTCCGTTTTGAAAAAGACAAGTTATGTCACCTGAACTCCTGCATCTTTGCTAACTTTACATCAAGGGCCACAAAGAAAATAAGTCTGGGGCTTTTTTGTGTGTGTAATTCTTATAATGTTAAACATTTTAACCAAAATCAGTTTTTGTCCGTTACAGGACATCACCTGTAATAACAAGAAATTTACTAACTAACATTGAATTTAGATGTGTTTTGACTGTGTACTTAACTGGTAACGTCATTTTGTGTTAGTCAAAATCTTTTTGGTCCCGAACTTTATATTTCTTCTTACAAAATGGGAGAAGAGGGAATGTGTTTTGTGTGTATGTATGCGTGCGATGTCATTTAACCAGCCCTATTGCTTTTCAAATATTTTTACACCACTTCTGTTATGCTCCTGCTTTGGAAATAGAAAATTAATCACAAAGTATAGTGTTTGTCTTTCACATGCCTGAGCTTCAAATGCGAGTGGAGGAGGAATTATCCTGAACAAACACTTCAAGTGTAACACATAAAAAGTTTTTTGTATGTTGCAATATATATATATATATATATATAGAGACTGTGAATCAGTGAGAGGGAAGTTATGAGTGTGTGTGTACTAGTGTGTAGACACGGTCACACTGTAGGGAATCACCTCTAATTCAGCTACAAAAAGTGGGTCCCCATCAAGGTTAACCATTAACTGCACTAATTCATATCTATATATTCCTATATTACATTGTTTACATAAAAAATGGACCAAATGACTAATGTGTAACATGACAAAAGTCACTAGTAGTCTTTAATTTATTTTTAATCATTGTTTTGATTTTACAGGCTGCAAACTCATACACCTGCGCAGAACCAAATAGCATACAGACAAACTTTACCCGTCCAACCTGTAGTATATGACATTCTAAATATGTCGTGAATGTTTTTGCCTAGCACCATGGCAAAATGTGCTCTGGTGTGACTGTATAAAAAAAGGTAAAATAAGAAATTCAAATTGGCACAGCAGCACAAAGGAATGTAAAAAGACAGAACAACATAGAATAAAAGTAGAAACAGTAATCATCAGATTCAAGTATATATAGTGTGTATATACTGTATTATTATTACAATCAAATAGATTCTGTCAGTGGAGATGTTGGGTGCTATGGCGTTGTGGAGTCTGATGGTGAATGACACAAATGAGGCTCCTAAGTGCTTTGAGGTGCGGGGCTGGAAAAAGTCTGTGGCCTTTCAGAAGATTTGTAATCCATTCTTGAACTGCAATGTCTTTTTGGAGAGTTCATAAAATAAATTCATAAGATAAATCCAACTACGATCTAGATTACTGAATGTATTCTAGATAGATACAGAAAAAGATTACAAGGGACAGATTGCCCTCAACTACAGGGGACTGTGTTGTCCCCTGAAGATCTACAAAACTTGCTCAGTCTACCTTTTCTTTTAAGGTAATTAAAAATGGAACTCCCTTCCCTCCTGTTTTCAAACTTCGCCCAGATTACAATTATTTCTCAATGATGCTAAACAAATGAAAAGGAACATGTAATCAGTAATCTTAATTTTATCACAGGAATGACTTTTGCCTGATTCTTGCAAACTGTTTGTACATGCCATATGCACACTGTGATTTGTATACTGTATTGTGTTCTTCTTTGTTTTTAGGAAATATGTTGTTGCTTGCAATGTATGTAGGTGAAAATGCCCACCAGGTACTGGGGATACAAATTTGCAGTTTAGCTATATCTCTGTATAATGTATTGGATTTCACGCTTCAAGTTAATGTTTTATTATGCATGGTCCCTGTTAAACAAACTTGAAATAATTATAATTATTTATAAATAACAATAATTAGACAGAAACTGCTATTGTGACATGGCACAACAAATGTTTTGGATAAAAACAGATGGTAAAACATCCATTAAAATTCCAAGGTGCCAGGACTTCCCTGGAAAAATGTTGATAGTTTTTTACATGGAGGGTTATACTTTTTTTTCTCCCTATTATTTAGATCAAGTTCATGTTATATGACCAACTATAGCGCTATAAAAATGAATTACCTTCACTTGTTAGACTTCTTAGTGGCATTTGTAAGTGGCAGAGTTTTGTGTTTCTAGTTCATTCCATCTTACAGCAATAAGGGATGACGCAACAGACAATAATAATAATAATAATTACTGACACAAACTCAATAGGGTCCAATCTCCTCAGGTTTGAACCCTATTGAGGACATTAGCAATGGATTTTGTATTGGAGATCAAAGTGTATTCTTTGTTTTTTCAGAATCTATTTTTCAGGCCAGGTCATGTACTGGTTTTCTTTATATTCATTGTTTGAAGGTGAATGGTGTAGAATTTCAGCATTCCTTCCACTGATTCCACATCCATTGTTTCATAAGTCTTGTATCACTATGCAAAAGGTCATGTTATGGGCTGTAAAATATCTGATAGCCACTCCCTGATTCCTGTGTGCCACCAAACCCACAGGCTCCAACCTTTATTTATATTAGCAATGAACAGCATTGACAGCAACTGCGAAAGAATGATCTGACTAAAAACATATTAAAAAGCCTATTTATGTAACATATTAAGCTCTGAGAGGCCACGATTTCAAAGGTGGCTTGCCTCATCATGTTCTACTTGCTGTCCTTTTACCAAAATCAATGGTGATATAATGTTTGTGGTTTTTGCCACAACTTTAACAGAGTTAAAAGAGAATTATGTGATTTTGAATTCTGCTCGCTTCATGTGGAATAAGCATGTTACTGGGACTTTACTTTTTAGTTGGTTTAGTGGCTGACTGTGTCACCTGCTTTCTCTGATTCCCTCCCCAGTGAATTTCACCACAAAGCCCTCTCTTCCCATGAGACTTGTCACATCATGAAATCACTAAACCTCTTCCTACTGGTTTACTTACTGGGGAGCTGCTTTGGTAAGAACGGATTTTGTGTATTTTCTCTAACTTATAAGTGTTGAGACAAGTTACAGGACAAATCCACATTTAAAGGATACGCCTGGTGATATTCTATATTTCTGTCATTGTCAAAAAATCATTAAAAACAAAACAAAACCAACGATGAATTGATTTAATAAGTGTATCCAGAGCCCACTGTTTAGTCAAAATTAATTACAGCAAAGGATTATATCAACCAGTCCTACAGGGTGCTTCTCATGTGTTTTAATGTTTTAATGTGTTAAAGGAATAAACTACTGTATCAGACTTCGGATACACAGACAATACTTGTTAGATGTGTTAGTACACTGTTTGCTGTAAAAATGTGAAAATCATAGGATGTTGTCAATATTATCCTTCACCAAGTTACCAAGTTCAGTGCAGATAATATGGCATTTGTACATGTAAGGATTTGGAGTCTGACCCAGAAGCAATATGCATGAGCTTCTTTTATAGATTTACCATTTCGACATTCATACAAGAATATTTTATATGTAATTAATTAATAAAAGTGTTGTAAATAAGTCCAAATATAGTTTTAGTATTTCAAATTCTAAGGTTACTCTTAACAATGAACATTGTCTTGTCCCAACAGAGACATCAGACACACAAAGGTAAGATCAGTAAATTTAAATAACACACACCATTTTTATTACAAAGCCAGTGGAACATTAAGTATTGTAAAGACTTAACACTGTTCTAAATTTAAATGATCATGTCTTTCTTTGTTAATGTAAATTGTCAGCTATGTAGCAGAAGGGAGTTACAGAACTCAATATCACTCTATGACTTATATAATAATCCTACCTATACCTACCTACCCCCTGCCTACCTACCTACTTACCTACCTATCTTATCTCACTAAATGCTTGTCTTGTTGATTCACTGATGGACATCTACAGGTATGAAACCTGCACTACAAGAGAAACATGTGGTCAGGTGAGTGAAGCAGTCACATACTGTGCTTTTTATCTAATTGTGCACAAAGGCAAAGGCTAAAGAGAAATTCTACCACTCACACTTATACATCACTCAACAGACACACACACACCACATCACTCAACATACCCCAAAACTGTTTCACAAGTTCTGTGCTTGTTTTCTTCTGAGTATGCTGATGAATCTGGATTTAGGATCATAATCAAATCCCAACTCTACAAGTTATCATATGGCATGTTTTTGTTATGTCTTGTTTTAGTCTTCTTTCATTGTCAGCAGACTTGAACAGACAGATTTGATCAAAACATCAGGTAGTCCACAGGCAGGAACTGCATGACAGAAACACCGAACAAAAATGTATATTTTGCGCGCAGTGATGATTACCAGTGTGTGAAGCCTATGTGACGATTTGGTAAGGCATTGTAAGTTGTTCATCATTGAGAGTGCTGATCCAGTCAGACTTTTCCTTTTCCCCATAGTACACATATTCCAAAAAAAAGCACCAGAACATGTTACAATATGATTTAGGCAATTAGGAGTGTGTGTTGCCTTTTAATAAAATGTGTCTTATGACCAACATCCTGTGAGCTTACAGGGGAACAAAGAGAGTGGACTATTGCTGAAATATCATAGTTATTTACTTGTAATAGCAGGAAAAGCACTGGTGTTATTAATACCAGTAACAAACGTATGATGGCTCTGTTCATTTAAGTGTAACACTAGGCCATCTCAGTGAGCCTGAATGGATAGTGCCCAGGAACCGGTAAAGCTAAAGGAATCGCAATCATATTTTTATTATTAATTACATGGCCTGCTATGAAATTTTAAAATGTCTGCTGTGAAAGTGCCTATTGTGTGTTTCTGTTTATCCTCTGTCTACCGAAAGGATAACATCAACAAAGAATTTAGTGTACTTTAGCACAATGCAGTCCGTGCTCAGAGAAAAAAAAAACTAATTTAGAAATGCAGATTATCCAACTCTGCATTCAAAACTTGTTTCATGAGGATTCATCGTTTTAAATAATCACGTTTCTCTCTTCATGCCTCTCATGTTCTATTTTATTGGATGAGAATGTTGTTAATTAATGGTGTTATTTCTGGTAAATTAATTAGGCTATACCGCTAGCTTAGCTAGGTCAACTAGCAATGGCCCTTTATTGCGAATGCGAACCATGTTTATACATGTTCCTAGGAAATTGTCTGTAGCCATAATTGTTTTGTCAAAGACTGGCCTAAATCCAGCATGCTTGGTACCAGATAATTAATGAATGACGAACCAAAATAAGCTCTATACTTGGGCAGATTCCTAGGGACGTCTCTTACGCTGAGCTAATTAGCCCACATGAGACATAGACTGCACTTCCAAATCTACCTGAATTTGCAGCCATGTTCGGGCCCATAACCCAGCTGAGAATCAGCCACAATCTTCCTTGGCTACATGGAAACACACTGACATAATATGTTCCCACATTGACTTAACATTGTGATGCAGATTATACATGTTCATCAGTAATTACTGTACATACTACTGTACTATTACAGGTTGGTTACTGTACTAACCAAAATTGTGAGTTGCCTAACTCCAGTATGCCTGGTTGATGTGTGATCAACACCCTGTAATCAGCTGTAGCATTTGGTCAGATACCTTGGGTCACATCTGAAAAAAGTAGGGTTTCAGCATGTCTTATGTAATATCAAATTGTTTCCACATTGCTCATATTTTCCTTTTGTCATTTGTTCCAAGGTGCCAGATTCTACCTCGCAGTTCCTACAATGCGTGGGACTGCCGTCAACAGATACAGGGAGAGACCACATGCAGAGGCTGAAAGGAATGCTTGAAGCAACAATGGATTTATACACATTCATGGTATGACTGAAAAACAGGACCGGGATGTTCATGGCGCATGACAGAAGGAATGTTGTGACTTATTGTGACCTGACCAGATGGTGCTGTTTTGTTTTGACATGCAGAATATGACAGATTAGTGGTGTGGTGACTTGTTGAAGACTATTGCTTGAATGTTTAAGGCCACTTGGATTATAAGTGAAAGACTTTCACGCACACCCTGTTCTCACCATTAGATTTTCTTTTGTCTCCTCCACCACAGAGGTCCAGCATGAAGGGAGTGCCACTTCTCAGCCTGGAGGGGGCGCTGGCTTTAAACCCTGGAGCAGACCCTCTCCAGAACGAAGCCCTGGTCCAGATGTGGATGGAGGTCAAGATAAAACCGTTGTTGAAATCTATCACCAAACACTTCCTGTCCTGCCTCAGCACCAAGAACTTCAGCTGCTCCACCTATCAGACTGTGTATGTTTGTGTCTCTGTCTACCTGCCTGTTTCTGTAACCTTTGTCACAACAACTTCTCACCATCCTATCTCTTCTTGCAGGGTGAGGGAGCTCAGTTACCATTATTCTGAGATGAATCCAGTCACACAAAAGTGGATCTACACATTCTTTATGTACCCATTTCTGTCTGGAGACCGAGTAGATGGTAAAACTTTTATGTTTTTAATCAAACTTCATAATAAACTTCAACTGATGTCCACTAAAGCTACACATTCCACGGAGTTTGTTGTTGTTGTTGTAATAACACTTACAACAATATTTAGGACACATTAAGATTTTAAGATTTGTTAATTTGCAAGATTATTTATCTCTTCTGTTTTTGTGTATATGTAGCTACATAGCTATGTGTTCACTCAGCGTGTGTAATCTCTGTATAGGTTGTGTGAGCGAAGAGGAGAGCAGTGAGGAGTGGTTAATGAAGAATTTTGGGGCCTTCAGAGCCATGGCCCGAATGGACGACCTTTCAACACTCAACATGGCCTTCAGTGGAGTGAGTTTTTCTTCAAGATTTATAGGATTTGCAACACCAGTCTACCTCGCAGCAACAGATTTTAGAGAGTTTTTGTTCTGTTCAAGAAAACAGTGGAAGTCCATCACTGCACTTATAGCAAGTACATCATTGCTTTGTCACACTTCTACCTGAATCTGACTTTCTCGTCCTCCTTCTCTTTTCTGGTCTTTCTCGTTTTTTTAATCCGCCACAGTTGGAGGTTCTTAACCTGCTGTCCCCAGCGCAGAAGGCCAAGCTACTGATGAGTCCTGGGGTCGCAGGTTTAGACAACGGCACCCTCACCCTAATCTTTCACAGTTTGTTGACAGGGGACTCTGGCCCTTCCCCCACCGCCATCTCTGGAGGGGGCCAAAACTGGTCGAGCCCTGCATATCCTCCTGCCTATACTCCACAGCCCATATATAACCCATACTCACCACCATCGCCACACAACAAGCTCAGAGAGGTACTATAATGTAATGCAATAAAGATCACCTATCACAATTAAAATGCATTAAAATGCAATAACGCTGTGAAGAATCTGAAATGATTTAATTTGTTTTAGATCAAAAAGTCTGAGTCTGCTGGTAGTTTAACTCCTGATTAAACAAGATGTCCCTATATAAGACTGGAGTAAATACTGGGCATGGTGTGCTGCCAAGTTTTGTTCAAGTCTTTGAGATGTTGATGGAACAAAAGTTTTAAAATATGTGTCGTGAGGATATATACAAATCAAATCAAAATATATCAAATCAAATCATTGACTGGATTTTGATTTGATTCTAAACAAATGATTTTATGTTAAAACAAATACTTAAAGGTGCTCAACTAACTGTGTGTGGTGGCTCCTTGTGATGAACACACAGATAATTATTACTCAAGTCTGTTGTTTCCTTCAGCTGTATGAAGCATTTTAACATGTTTTAACTCATTCTTTTGGTTTCATGTCTTGCAACATTACTGTTTTAGAATGGTTTCTAAGATTCTAAGGATTAGATGAGAATATTACTCTCAAGTCCGAATGCTACATGTGGTTAGGTTAGCTTAACAAAAAGACTGGTAACAGGAGTAACTGCTAGTCTGGCCCTGTCCAAAGGTAAACAAAATTTGCTGACCTGTTACTCCAAGGCTAATTAATTAACATGTTATATCTTATTTGTTTAATGAGTAGAAGTGCTTAAGTATTGCTTTTACAGACAGACAGTTTATGTCTATCTGTTGGATGTCTAAATATGCAACTGTTGGCTGACCATCATTTCATGTCCAAAACAAATTTGCTAATGCAGGTTTAAAGAAACATATGCTACATTTATTTAGGCCTGTTACTGTATAAGGAGAAAACCACAAGTTCAAGAGGTTAGGATGTGTGGTGTCCAACAATAATGCAGCGATGATGTGTTGAGAAGAAACCCGCTTGACGCTGTTCTTGATCATAAAAGTTTATTAAATCAAAGAGTTCAGCATCAATAACAAGCTCTGCAGCAGCTTGGAGAGTGACCCAGCCCCGTGGCCACTCGGTCTCTCTGTATTATCAAACATAGCTTATATAGGATATGTTTAGGAACTGTTATGAGTCAAAGGCATAAGCACTGGACAACTGTTACAAGTCAAATGCATAAGCACTGGACACTACAGATGTTCCAAGCAAAATGGTTAAATCTTTTCAGCTAATTTAAGCTCTCCTCTTCTGTCACACACAGGTTGTAAATGGGTTCATGACAGCTTTCAGACCCATTGGGAGCTTTGTTCATGACTTTGTGTCTTTCACAAAAGAGGTACAAGCTCTCACACAATAAACACACAAGCACACAGACTGCATAAACTGATGTGCAATACACCTGCCAAGTGAATTGACTCCTGACCTGCTGTGTTCTTCCAGAGGAATGAAATAAAAAGCAGCACTCTGACCCAGTTCCTGCTCAACTGGACTCTAGCTGAGCTGGCAGACATGTACCGGCCACAAACAACACCTGTAGTTCCAGACACGCCACAGTTTGACGCGACAAATGTGGAGGACTGGTACCAGCAGGTCGTGTTGCCCATATTACAGAGTTTCTTGCCGAATGGTGAGGCCCTGATGCATCAAAACATCACACTTGCCTTCCACCAACTGTTGTAAGTCAAGCTAACATTTTTGATTAGTATTCTTCATCATTCAGTAGCCTATCCATCTATTATTTTTTATTTTGTGTTTTTCAGTAAAGATAGAACTAAGTGGAAAACAACTGGATTAAACAAGTCAAATACTAAACTCCTATAATCTTAATCATTTTTAGCCCCTTTTAGTTAATTGTTTCAGTTTTACTGTACTGTTCAGTCTCCCGCAGCAGCTGTTTTCAGGAAAAAGAAGCCACTACAAGCCACGTACCAAACTGCACATAGAAAGAGTTAGCGATTAGCTAATGAAGAAAGTGGATCATCTAGCAAATATCCTCATATGTTTCTCAGGAGTTGGTTGAGACCAAAACAGAGCTAAAAGGATAGTGAATATTGGATTAAGATTTGTCAGGTGATCAGGAACATGACCCGAAATGGTGCTTCATGTCTTGTAGATGTGTAAAAAGGCTAATAGCTAACCTGCTACCTTGTCTTGAAGTTATTTTGCCCATTAGTGGGCTAAAATTAATAAATGCAGCTTTAGTAAGTGCATCTCACTCAGTCCACTCCAGGTCAGTCAGTATGTTTCTGTGTTGTAAGATTACGTAATATAATTTTTATTTGAATGTACATTTGTCTCTTGTTTGTGTGCAGCTATCTGGACCATAGTATGGAAAATGAAACCTCAGAAACCATGGATGTATGTAGCGTAACTCTTGATAAGAGCCCTTGTGGGGTGAGGCTTCATTTTATTTTATATTTTATATAATTAATAAAGTAGAGTTTTTATTTAAACTTACGTGAGCTTTCCTTGTTGCCAAATGTTTACTTGAAAAGTAATGTTAAAAAGATACTTGTCTTCACATATTTTTTTCTTCCTAACAGCTGACAGATACAGTGGAAAATATTGCCTATGTTTTGCACTGTGCTGCTCGTACCAACTTCACATTGTCCGAGGCGACGATCATCAGATTGATTGTGGAGCTGACAGAACGTCTGAACTCACTGATCAAAGAGTTGTCCACAGGAGTAAGTCTGTCTGTCCGTCCGTCTGTCTGACTAATTGTCCATCCTTCTTGTTCTTCATGTCCAACCCTAACCTAAGCCTCCTTTACCTGAGTGTTTATAAACACTTGTCTATGGTTAGTGACTGTATTACTGTAATGAGTCAACTAATTTCACAATGATAAAGCAAATTGTAGTGTTGTGTTTTTGGTGGTGTTTTTTGTTTTATCGTTTTATTTTTGTCACAAACTGTACCTTTTAAAATATTTACTTGAGAAATACCTGTCATTCAAGATTAAAAAAAGGTTTTTAAAGCTGAATGTAACAAACCAAGATGTACACACTGCTTTTAACATCCGCAGGTAGTTAGAGACAAACAACACCTCCACCATAAAACTTTAATGATGCTAGTGA
The DNA here is from genome assembly GCA_024633595.2 of Lepomis macrochirus. Lineage (NCBI taxonomy): Eukaryota > Metazoa > Chordata > Actinopteri > Centrarchiformes > Centrarchidae > Lepomis > Lepomis macrochirus. The sequence continues at coordinate 29,600,075 of JALXJV020000003.1, forward strand.
GAAATGCATTACCACTCAGACTACTCTGCAGCTTTAGAAATTCTAGCTCCTAAATGGGAGACACATCTTTACTGTACACTATGTGTTTGTTTTTCCGTGACATTTTACTACACATTTCAAAATAAAAACCACTTATTCCTTACTCTTTTCCTCCTGTAGAACTTGACTGAGGTGGTGTCCGACTTTAAGCAGATCTTTGGTGAGGCAGACTCTCCGTCTCTGACCCAGCAACATCTGGAGGACCCGGACTTCATCAAGCTCTGGTTTAAGATCAAACTGATGCCCCTCCTGCCTGACATACCTATAGACCTCCTGTCCTGCCTCAGCACCAAGAACTTCTCCTGCCCAGTATACCAAACCATGTGAGTTTACATTTACATTGTAGGGACTTTGCCCCCTACACACTGTATGGTGTATTAAATGTTTTCTTTTTCTATATGTGCAGTGTGGCAGCTCTTAGCAAACAGATGAGTATTATGGATGCTGATCCAATTTACAGTCGTAACATCTATGAGTACTTCATCTACCCTTTCCTGCTGCATCACAACACTTCTGGTAAGTAAACTTATAGCAGAAGTAGCAGCCTTTAAAATGGACAACAGAACAGCAGAAAAGTGTCCCTTTCCCTTAAAATAATCACCAGACGCTGATTTTTTTAAAAATTCTGCATCTGTAAAAGATTCAAAGAGTATCAAAAGTGAAAGTATTTAATGCTGAAAAATGGCTCAGTTGAGTGAGTCACTAATATTAGATTATCAGTGATATGTAAGCATCATTTAATTGTTTTTGTTGCTCTAGGCAGAGCAACTTTTTATATGGTGTTTTGTGCATTTTAAAACCAACGCATTGTATTTTAAAAGCCAATCATAATGTTTTGTATGTAAGGTCTTTAGTTTAAGTAACTTCACTTGTCAATAAAGGTACTGGAGGAAAAGTATAAAGTAACATGAAATGGAAATACTCTGGCAAAGTTCAAGTTCGTCAGTTTGTACTTAAGTACAGTTCTTGACTAAATGGGCTTAGTTACTCTCCACAATGGTGTTTCAGATCTTTGCTTTCTCTTTAACATGAATACAAAATAATGCCAAAAGAAAGTGTTTACACATGCAGTTAATTTCTTGAATATACATTAATTTTTACATATATGTTTCAGAACTCCAGTGTTTCTTCTCAGCCAATCAGAGTGCAGAATGGCTGACACACAACTTTGGTTTCTTCTCAAGATTTGCCTCCGTTATTGACTTCTACAACCTCAACCCAAACTTCTCTGGAGTAAGTTTGAAAACCTGACAGGCTGAAATGCTCTAAATGTGACTTAACTGAAGGCTTTGTGTAAATAATTCCTTCTCTTTATTTCTCTACTCTTTTGTCTTCTGTGCAGCTGGATGTTCTTTACATCTTCACTCCAACACAGATAGCAGAGATGCTTCTATATCCTCTTCCTACTCCACCTGAGAAAGACGTTGTTATCGACCAAGTGTTTGACTTCCTATTGGAGTCCCCTGAAGACTGGAAACTTGTAGAGGTCCTGTTCACGCTGGTCCAGCTTGCCCCAGGGGTAAAAGTTTTGTAATGCTACAGTACCTTTTTATAGGTTTTACAAAAGTTTTGACTGTCCTGGATGATTATTAGTAAACTATTTCATCTCTCAGGTCAATCCGCCCTGCAGCGTCTACAAACACATGTGAGTACTTTTGTAACTTACCACTGTGTCTCATTGTACCGACAAATGTTGCTTCTTTTACATTAGCCTAGTAGACCTTTTTCATAGCAGACAATTTGACTTGTAAAACACAAGTGTAAGTGATAACAACTATAACGGTTGCACTGGAATTGTTGTAACCAAATAATCATTAATGTTATTAGTTCCACCTGTACTTTAAAAAAAGGCCAAAAAAGTCTCCTGTGAATCTGATTCATTTGGGAGCAATAACTAGAATGCTCTGATGTTTGCACTCAGTTGTAGGCGATTATGTTGCCTTAGTTGGATTAACTTGGTACAACTTGCTTTCCAGTAAAATGATTTTTAGTTTTATTCCATTTGTGTGGCAGTTTTGAAAGATTGTACGGAGCCATACAATTTCTGCCACCAGACGTGGAGCCTGTCATCTGGCATGTCATAGATGACTTGATGAACATCGCTCCAGAGGGTCAGTCTTTTACTAACACACACACACACACACACACACACACACACACACACACAAACACAATCATACATGATGACCATAAACATAATTACCGCCCATATAACTTCTTGTTTGGATTTGGGATCGTGTTTTATGTGTATTACCAGTGTTATCATGTGCATACAATAGATGACTGAATATTTTTTATGTTTTGATTTGGACAGAGTGTGTGCCAGTGAACATCACGGTGAGATTTCTTTGCATTTGCTTATTTATAACTTATAGTTGATCCATTTTACCTGCATGTTGTAGCTCATGTTTCAGTTTTTCTGATCAAGTATTTTAACATTCCTTAAATGTATTAAATCTGTCATTCACAGTGCCCAGTCACACAGTACAATGGTAAGAGTTCTCTGACACATCTCATTGAATTACTCATGTTAATTGCTTAGCTAAAATCATTTAAGATCTTTTTTCTCTGCTGTTTAACAGGTACTAACATCTGCAGAGGAATTGACAGGTACCTCACTTGTTATGATTTGTATCCAAAATTATAGATAACTGTTTCAGTAGTCTCTGTATTGAAGTGTATTCATTTTTTCTTTCACAGCTCTGACCTGAACTCTTACTTGAACACACATATGAACGTTTCCTGCAATTTTAACTTGGAGACATATGCATGTGCACAGGTGACTAATTTAAAAGAGTCAACATCGAAATACAAATATTTACTTTTCTGAGAACAGCTTCTGTGCAACATGCTCATTTAGTCATTTGGCTAAATTACTAAATTGCTACTTACTGTCTCACACATACAGCTGGAGAACTTCACAGCCAATCAGCTAGTGTCTCTTCTGAAGTGTAACCTACCTGGAAACAGCAGCTACTCCAATGTGCTGTGGAAGATGGTGCTGACTAAGCTATCCTTTGTCCTGGACCCAGCTCTGGACATGCTAGCAAACACAGTCAGTATATAATGATAATTAGCGCAATATAATAATCCTCAATACCAATATAATAAATGTTCAATATATTGTCTATATATATTTGCTTTAATTCATTTGAATCACAAACAAATTAGCACCTAATCTTTCTATTAAAATATTTATTTTGTTGAAAAAAGTGGCCTGAAAAAAGAATAACTAATCATATTTGTTTAAAAAGATAATGTTTTTTAATCTTCTAACTCAAATTTGTCACTGTTTGGCATCAAGTCACATTCTGACCATAAAGATAAGTGTCCGATTTTCACTCAGGGACAAAAATCTGCCTTTAAACTTAAAAGAAATAATGAGTTGACATTTATCGGAACAATTAATAGAATCTATAATTAATAGAAACTATAATGATTCAATCAATTGATCTCCTCTACAGCCCACGACCATGCTTGGTCCATCAGCATCAGAGGTTTTGGATGTGATTGGAGAACTGAGAGTGTCAATACTGACTAATGAGCAGCTGATGAACAGCAGTGTCATCAAAGAGTGGTTCTTGGGCCGTCTGAGTGTGTTCCTCCCGTCTGCATCTTCAAGGTTCCTGGACTGCCTGAGCAGCAGGAACCTCAGCTGTCAGTCCTACCAGCAAATGTAAGGGATTGTCCACACACTGCCTGAACTTGCAGTATTATTTAACTTGCTCTGCTACTAACTACTAACTTGTGTTAATATGAAAAAGATACCAAGAAATCAATTATTGCATGTTTAATGAGGTAAATTCATGGGACTTTTTTATATGCTAAAAGGCCAATGTTAGCATTAAAGTATTGGAAGTTCAGCTTAGGCTGACGGTAGTGAAACAAATTAAGGCTGAAGTGAATATCAGCCTGACAAGCTGAGTCTGAGATGTACATAGCCACCATGCAGCCCATTTGATTTAGTTTACAACGTGGCCTCTCAACATGGCATCACTTTCAGGCCAAAATGTGTTTATTTTTGCCCCACTGGTGGTAAGGATCTAAGTATAGCAGAGTTGTGTCACATCCATTGAAAAATGTTGTTTTTGAGTGTGTAATGAGAGTTACAATGTCAAGATTTGTAGACCCTTTTTATCATTCAATTACCCACAGAGAGATAAACATTTCTCAGTATGTCCTTGATTTTATTCTTAGACTGCAGGTATTTATCCAACATTTTGATGACATGACCTCAAAGCAACGTAATGTGGTCTTGAAGTACTTCATCCTCAGTTTCCTGTCGCACTCAGGTAATATATGAATGACTAAATGACTTTTTGGACTTGGATGGACTGAAATGTTGAAAGGCGTTTTAACATTTACAGATATCTCTTTATCCTCATGGCTTTGTCCAGATTCAGGTTGTGTGTCTGCCTCCAACGGCAGTGCAGAGTGGCTGATGAAGAATCTGGGTCCGTTTTCTGTGTTTTTGTCCCTCAAAGAGCTGCTTCTTCTCAACCCATACTTCAACCCTGTAAGATTTAGTTTCTGCTAACATTTCTTCTAACAACAATTACCTTGTTATTTTCAGCAACAGTAAACGTTATTTTGTTCCCTCCCTTCCATTCAGCTGGATGTCCTACAACTCCTGACTCCAGCGCAGATTGCAGAGATGCTGGTGTTGACTATTCCTACTCTTCCAGACAAAGATGTCATCATAAATACAATTTTTGATCACCTGACTGAGTCTCCTGTCAAATTTCCAGAGTTTCTGTCCTACCTCGTTATGTTCCTTCAAAAGGTAAAAAGAGTAACATGATTCATATTTCTTCAAAATTTACACTTAACACTGTAATAATCTGTGTTTCCTGTATTTAAAGGGAAATCTTACCTGTTCGTCATACAAAACCCTGTGAGTCCATATATAAATATATATCCTTATTTCAGATTTTATATTGATTATCTATAACTAATTATATGAAATATAAAATTGTGACGTTAATCACATTTTGCTGTTTCAGGTTTAGCAGACTGGACTTGTCCATGGCTACAGTCTCTCTTGATGTAGCGTCACACATCATGTACAGCAAGACTGCCTTATCCATGCACCTACCACCAGGTTGTTACGTGATGTAAACTTATTACTGAAATGAGCATTTTAACACACACATAATGTCTGAACCATGCCATAAACTAATTTACATTTTTTTGTGCTTTAATTACAGGTTGCATCATATACGGTGGAGAGGTAATTAAATGCAATGTTCACATTTTTGTTTCTGAATATTGTTGGTCTCATGTTGATTTTATGATCGAAGACTCATACCCATCTTAATCTTTTTCTCACCCAAGTGCAATATTATGACAAATGGTAAGTTTTCTCACTACTTACAAAAATGTATTATAAAATAATTCAATATTTTAATGTTAATAACCACCATGAATTAATTTACTCTTCCACAGAAACAGACATTTGCATTGGAGTGAACAGGTGGGATTTATATATTCTTCATAGTATCTTACTTTGAGCTTGTTTAAACATTTTGTGTTAATAAATACTGTCAATAAATGTTTTATGTTTTTATGTTATTTTGAAACTACAGCACAATGCTGCAGATCGAACTTGACAGCGGACAGATGAATGGACATTTCTGTGATTTTGCTGTTGAGAAATTCGCTTGTGCCTCGGTAAGATATCAACACATCTCGGAACAACAACTGTAACCTAGAACTGTGGAACAGTTTCATAAATGTTTTGTGCTGTTGTGTGAAATCCTTTCAATGTGATTCTCAGTATGCTTTCTGATCTTCCTTTATTATTCACCTGTTATCATTCCCCTCTTTCTTCACCCAGCTGTCAGCATTGAATGCAGAAGATCTGGCAGAGATTTTAGCGTGTAATCGCTCCTCTGCCTCCAAGGGCTCAAGACCCGTCTGGAATCTTCTCCTGTCCAAAGCTTCAGGTGTGCTGGACGAAGCTCTGAGTCTTCTAACTAACAAGGTATGCATCAGCATTACTCCTCACTTTACACTTTTCTTATCAGAAAATGACACTGGATGCTTATTTTCTATAGACTCTGGACCCCAGAAACCCTGCAGTGCCGCTGATTTTGGAATCTATACAAGAAATACGATTGGCCACGTTCAGCAAGGCCAGCTACAGTGATCCTGCACTCATCCAGCTGTGGTTCAACCAATTGCTCCGCCCTTTCCTGCCAGCTGTTTCCCCTGACTTCCTATCATGTCTCGCCACAAAAGGGTTGAACTGCACCACCTACCAGTACATGTAAGCTTACACATTTCCATTGTCCCTTTCAACCAAACTCAGCACAAATCTGTCTCTTGTGTTGTCAAGATATTGTCATGAACCAAACGACCCCTCATCTCATTTCTGAACTCAGTGTGCAAATTTTGAGCCAACTGCAGCCACGCATGACCCTCGCCACGCAGATTTCTGTCTACACAAACTTCATCAAGGTTTTCCTAACCAGGAAAAACACCACAGGTAGGTTCTCAGATTTCCATGAAGAAGAATACATTCAGGAAGTAAGTTGATTTTGAGTGTAAAAAAAGAAATTGCCAAAGGTTTCATAAAAGTTTGGGTGGGATGGCGCAATGGTTAAGACGCCCACCTTTGGTGTGAGAGACCCAGGTTCAATCCCCACTGTGTCCCTGAGCAAGACACTTAACTCCTACTTGCTCCAGAGGTGTGCGACCTCTGACATGTATAGCAATTGTAAGTCGCTTTGGATAAAAGCATCAGCTAAATGTAAGTTTTGTGCTACAGTATAAAATTCTATAATATTGTATTGTTCATTGTACACATTAAAACAATTGTTAAATTAAAAATAATAAAAAAAATTAGATCTTCATACAAGAGACATAATTATACCCAGTACAGTTTGTATGAAGCTACTGAAAAATAGTTGATAGTTGATGATTGACATTTCATATGAGAAAGGTTAAAGGTCCTAATGAAGACCTGATTAGTGTAGTAAAAATTTTGTTTTGGTGGACAATATGCAGCCATTTTTCTATTCATTCTGTTTTGAGATCATTACTGCAAGTGGGGCAAGAAAATACAGAGTGGCAGCACATGAAAGGCCATGTTGTTACCCAAAATAAATCAACTGTATTTCATCAGCCACTTAAACTTCCTGTTTGTCGCACACTACCATGTTGGCAAAATGTGAAGTACAGGGAAATGTCCCGTTGTTACAACTTACAGGAGTTTGTTTACACAACATAACAGTATGTTGTCATATCATATCTTGGAAATGTATCCAAAGTGTTCTGTTTGTGTTACAATTACACATATATAATTTAGCCATTTGTTAAATAAGGTTAGTCACAAGCTATAAAGAAGCAAGTCAAACAAACTGTGTACGCTTTATACTTTTTTTAGAATCAGCTAGCCCGTTAGTGTTTGTGTTAACATTGGATTATTATTTAGGTACATTTTATTGTATTTTGGCTCTGGTTTTGTGATACTTAAGTGGGGAATATCATAGCTGTCATAAATTTATCTCCTACTCATAATTACAACCAGGACTCTTTCTGGAATGTTTTTTCCTTTTGTAATACAAGACATTGTAGGCATCCCTGTGGTCCAGTGGTCTCATACACTTACTACAAAATCGCAACATTGTCTGTTTGAGTCCGACTGGAGACCTTGTTGTCATCTGGGCACCATGAATGTCTATACCAAATTTCATAGCACACTACCAAATAGTTGTCTATGCATTTCAGTCTGGATGTACTGTAAAGTAATACCAGTGATGTGGCTAAAAATAGATACCATAGTAATCCATAACATCATTGCTGTGATGTACAACTTTAATTATGATTTAAATCACATTAAAAATAAACTACAGGGTAGTTTCTGCAGGGTGTCTAAAACATGATGCATATAAAATGTACAGTAAAGTTGATTGTGTTCTGTGTGTTTTTGTGGTTCAGACCCCAGCTGCAGCTTGAACATTAACAACAGTGTAGAATGGATGCTGAAGAACATGGGAGGTTTCTCTGTCCTTGTGTCCTTCCAGGACCTGCAGCTGCTCTATTCCAACTTTTCAGTGGTAATTTCTGTTGCATTGAGACTACTGTTATTATGGTTGTTTATTTGCTTGTTAATCTGTCTCTGTTTTAACCATCTGTTGTTGTATATATATATTTGTCTGTATGGAAATGCAGATGGAAGCGTTATCACAGCTGACAGTCAGACAGCTAGCGGAGGTTTCCGCCACACCTGGCCAGCTTGTCTCTTCAACCCAGGTTAACATGGTGATGAACTACATCCCTGACCACCTCTTCTCGGCCTTCTTTGATGACTTCTCACCAGCTATCAGTGTGAGTCTGCGTCAAACATCAATTTTCATGTCAATATCTTGTCCTTCATCCTGCATAAGTAATGTTTATTTATTTATCTAAAGTAGAAAATATAATTCATACATATCCTGTTAGTGGTTTAACATCAATTGACATAGGAGAAACACCATGCCTTCAGCATAATACATTTTTACACTCTAATAACTCTTACAAATGTAATGTAGAAGACGGTACAGTTAAACTGGCACCACCTAACTGAATCCTTGTTCTAAAAGGTTATCTTTGTTGTTGCTTTTCAGAAAACTAGATTTCGTATATACAAATTGTATGTCAATGGTTGCTTTTCCTTTTTTACTGCAGGGTCATGAAAACATGTTCCCTTCTCTAGTGCTGTCAGCCATGTTGCAAGTTGTGTTTGCTCGTGCAAACCTCTCAGATCCTTCAGTGAGTGATTCAGTTGTGTCACTGTGGCTCAGTAAACGACTGCCCCCGCTGTTGTTCAACCTGTCACCTCTCCAAGTCCCTATGTTCTTCAGAATACTGGCAGGAAGAAACTGCGCTATCCAGCAGCAGGGGTAAGTGTAGAGCCACGAGTACTGAACAAATGATTTAATTTTGTTAAAATCACATTAATTTTTAGATTGGAGTTATTGTTAGTTTTAGAAAATGTAATTTGCTGTACCTTGTCTCTAAAGTTGCCTCTATGGGATTCTATACAAAAGTCAAATGTTAATTACTGTAGCCATACAGCAGAAACAAATATGATTGTTTTATTTTCAACATCTTAAATTCATGTTTTATATTTCAGAGTCAAAGACCTGAATTCAACAATCTCATCTCTCAGTCAAGTTACACAGAAGGACATCCACAATCAAATCCTTCAGGCTCTCAAAGGTAAAGAAAGCGGCACTGAAAGGAAACTGGCAACAGTTTTGGGTGGTAGCACGTTACAAAATAATGCATTATTGTAATCACATCACATTATTCGTATAACAATTAAGTCATCTTGATAAATTTGCAACAATTGCATGACAGTTGCTGATCTAACAGAGAGGTTGATGTTTAAAGGTACCCTATGGAGTTTTTGACTACTGATAGCTTTATAGAGAAATGTTTTTATACGTGCCCGTTTGTCAGGCTATACACAGTATGTTATTTTTTGAAAAACACTGACTATAAACAAAACTGTGTTCAGAAAAACACAGGGTAGCTTTAAGTTACCTTCTTAAGCTTATTTAACTTCTTAAATGGAGTGATGGACTGAAATATTACCCCTGTATATTCCCTGTACATAAGAAAAGTGGTTTAAAGAACATTATATATATTGTAGAATATATTTTAAATCACACTTCATACACTCCCTCAGATTTAAATTTCTATTCTCAGTTCTAAATCAATCATATTACAGCTAATTATTTTAATTATTTTGTTTGTAGAAATGTAGCTGTAAAACATTATACCTAGTCTCTTTAAATTGGGATGATATTGATTCGTTCCTAATGTCATGAATCTCAAATATCCCTGACAACATTTTCACTTTTCAGGCCCTTTTGCAATTAGACAAGCATTATACAAGCGCAGAGCCAACACGCTTGTAGGGGAAAGCTCACTGTGCATGAATAGCTTAAGATCACTTTGTCTGAAAAGGACTCATTCCCCCTCTTGCTGTTATTGTCTATTTATGTTCTATCTAGGTCGCCAATCTACTGTATGTCATGCATTTTTGTGGTAAGGGAAGGGAATTATGTCAACTAAAGAGAATACAGTTTGTCTCCATATTTAGATGTACTAGTTGCGAATGGGTATGTATGGAGTTTGCATATTATATTATATTATATAATATACAAACTATATTATATAATATATATGTATATTATTGCTTTATTTCCTTACATACTCAGGGGAAATGTAACTCATCTTGAAATGTTGAATAAACGCTTCCCATTGAAACAATCAAGGCTGATCTCAAGGGAATGTACATTGTTAACAGAATGAACATGTCCATTGCCTCGGAGTTACCATCTTTGAAACCAAACCTATAGCCATTATCTTAACTCAGCAGATCACGTGACAGCTGACCTCTTTCACTCTCCCTCATTGTAGGACCGATACCTCTCCAGTGCTACAGTAACAACAGTTTCTACAGTTTCTTGACGAGCTCATTCATGGGATTCCAGTTCCCCAACCTGACCACCTTCTTATCCCTTATGCCTGAGAACAGGATAAATCAGGTGTGTGCCCGGAAGTAATACAGAAGAGATAGTTTTAGTGTTAAAGTTGAAAGATGTGATTGGTAGATGAGGAAGAAGAGGATGACTTATGTCTTTGTTTGCTGTTCCTCTAGCTGGTGAACTCCATGCCTCCATCAGATCTTGGAGATTTTCTCCGTCGCCCTGGAGTTGTCGACAACAGTGCAGAGCTCTGTGTCATCTACGACAACTACATCCAGACGCCAGTGTTCCTGGAGACTGTATGAACCAAACACACAGACACATACACACAGAAATGCAAACACATATTGATGATATAATAACATTACTGTGTATATTCACTACAGGAGTCTCTCCCGGAGGTGGTGAAGCAGCTAACACTGCCTTGTGTCTGGCCCATGGCTCTCAGCAGCTCCAAGGAGTCAGAGGTCAAAGCCTGGTTCGACCTACGCCTTCAAAGCTACTTGGTCTTCCTCACTAAGAATCTGATCAGCCCCAGTATCACTTACAACGCCTCCTGCATGGCCTTCCGAAAGCTGTATGTATGGTTCTAACAACAATATATTTTGTGATATACGTATAGCTTTTTTTAATATCATGTCATTGTCTGATGTTTTCCAATCATTTTTTTGTATTTTTCATTTTGTTTTTTAGTGTTTCAGTTCTTGGTCAATACAACTACACTGCTGCAAACTTTGCAAGGCAAGATGTGTTTAACACCATCACAGCCTACCTCGCCTCAGGTCAGTCAGAATAACACAGATCTTAAAAGCACACTGTATTTTTACACTGAAAATATCTGAGTACTACTTACACCTCTGCTTCTTCCCCATTGTTTCTCCTCTGTTTTTATTCCAAATGATTTATCTTGACTCTTTAGTTATTTTTTTTGTTGTATTAGACTGAGTTTATTCCAGTGTCTGGATCCTCTCTATTAATGACACTTCAGTTCTACAATCTAAATCACAATTCTAATAATAATCTGACTTGGTGGTGTGCTGTGTTGAATGTAGAATGAATAAGTACAGTAGAATGAATGGTAATAGCAGAGGCTGCTCATTGGTTCACAGCACTAAGATCAGGAACATGTTTTATATTTTCATGGCAAGATGTTTTGTGTCACACCTTCAACATAAACTTTAAGTATTTCACAGTTAGGAAAACAAAAGAGTCCAAGTTACTAAACGTCTCATTCAGTCTCACTATATATCTAAATCTTGTTTAGACATTTATTCTTCATTTATCTCTCTCAGTGAAATCCTCCATGTAAGTATTTGTAATTTGTCGTTGTAGCAACGGTGCCAAGGTGTTACAATCCCAGTGACCCAGAACTAAACTCCACAGCCTGGTTTGCTTTGTACATCGGCCCTTTCATGCCTTTCCTCACTCTGGAGGCTCTTCAGACATTTGGATCTGCACAGGTACTGAACCTAATTTGGGGAATCTTAGGGTGCTTTTCACACCTGTAGTTTCATTTGGTCCGGACCAAGTGAAAAAATTTTAATACTGGTCCGGTTCATGTTCACACTGCAGTTTTACAAACGAACCAAGAAAAGTAACCATGACGTTACACAGACTTACAGATTGTCATCCTGCATCATCAGTGTGGGGAAATCAAACCTTGGTGACTGACAGAAGTTTATGCAGCACTTTAATGCTTCAGATCTGTATGGCAAAGTGATCACAAAGTTATAATTTATTGTATGCATGATTATCGGTAGTAATGTTAGACTGCAGATTGACCACCTCTTCAAGAAGGTCTTGGTACGCTTGTTTGGTTTGCTTTTGGTGCGCACCTAAGTGCGATTGCTGCTTTCACACTTGAACAAACGAATCACACAAAGGGGGAAAATGAACTCCAGTGCGATTCAACCGAGCTAAAAGAGGCAGGTGTGAAAGCACTCTTAAACTGCAGCTCAGGAGTTGTTCACTGAGATTAAAATTAAGAAATTCAAGATAGCTGCATTAATGACATATAGACCACCTTCTCAGTGTGTATACCATACTCTTCTCTCTGCAGGTTATCCAGGTGTTCACAGTGAACCCCTTGAACATTGCCCTCTTCAACAACCCCGCCTTACCTCTCAACCTCACCAACTACTACACTCAACTTGTTTATCAACAGGACAGCAACTTCAACCCCTTGCTGTGAGTCTAAACCTAAAACCTTTCAACCACAAACCCCTCATTTTTGACATCATCAAAAAATACATGCATGCATTGGTGGAATGTAACAAAGTACATTTACTCAAGTAATGTACTATAAAGTAATTATACTTTACTCAGTTATTATTTTGAGTGTTCCTTTATGGTTTGAAAATACATCTTAAACTAAATAAACTAGTTATCTCCTTCTTGGATGAGCAGGAAAATGTATTGTTACAAAGCTAAAAAACAGGGCTGGTAATACTGTACTTACATAGTAGTGAGATTTTTAATGGCGGACTTTTACCACCAATCACCAATAGTACTAAACCTATCTCTCACTCTCTATTGCTCTCTCTCTCGCTCTGTCTCTGCAGGCTTCCTGGGTTCAGTTGGTGTGTTGTTCCTGGTCCAGCATTTAGCCAGCTGACTGCAAAACAAAGTATGATGGTTCTGCAGAACCTGACCACTCTCTGTACAAACCTGGACCCACAGGTAATAAACGCACACAGAAACTACCATACATATCTGCTGAAATGACATTTTTCCCAAATACATGAGTAACACTTTAGGGGAAAACCTGAAATGAGTGGAGAAACAAAACAAATGCAGAGAGAGGGTATCATGATGAGTATGAAAATGATGTAAATATCAACAGATCTCAATGCAACAGAACAGCTATGGGAGGTTTTGGACCCAGATGACTGAGAACAAACCAAAACACCAAACAAGGGAATATCTTTAGAAAGAATGGTGTTTACAGATAGAAACAGAGACTGTAGTTTCTGTAGTTCAACAGAAAAATAAAATAATGAGGGGGACTGTGCTCCAGTAGGGCTTTATGTCTAGCAATGCTCCTTGACCCAGCTGTTTGCAAGGTGCTAGAACCTGAAGTCCTACTATTTTATGTTCAGTTAAGTGAAAATGTTAACTTGTGTGAATGTTACCGGGGTGTTCGTGCAAAAGAGAGGCCTCCTAACAAAGCTTGACTAGGGGTACAAAATTGACTTTAGAGTAAGGGTACTACGTTGTACCTTCATGGGGGACTGCCCCAAGAACAAGCCTTTGTACAAAACCAAAGACTGCTACAAACACAAAAATATACCTGCAATTGACAAGGTTTTTTCTTTTTCCTCGGTAGATTGCTGCAGCTTTGGCCAGTAACTTTGGTAACAACATTGATGTCACAACAATTTCTGCTCTCGGCAACGAAAGCGCCAGCCTGTCCATTGGTCAGATCATGACAGTAACGCCTCAGGAACTATTTGCTTCCCTCAGCACTCTCAGCAGGGTGACGGGTTGGACTACAGGTCAGGCCAGCGTCATTATCCTGTCTCTGATGTCTTCAGGGATCTTCCAGGTAGCTGCGGTTTGTCAGTCTGTCTGTTGCTGTCAGTAAAGCTGATTCTGATGCCAAAGTTGAGTCTTTGACCACACCAGTCAGAATAAAGCTGTCTCATCTGTGTACTTCTTCCTTCCTTCTCCATCCCACCAGATCAACAACGCATCTTCGTTGCTCATGCTGGGCTCTCTTGTTGTGGGTTTACCCGCAACAATGTTCAGCAGCATTGACGGCTCCCAGCTGCTTATTGCATCCAGAAATCCTTCATTTATGGGGTACTTGATGTCCGCTCCACAAATTACCCAGGAGTTCTTTGTTACTCAGGTATGACAACTTCATTCAAAAATAAAAAATCTTCACAAAAAGCAACAGGGAGGATACAGAGCATACTAAAATTAAATACTAAACTAAATACTAAAATTATGTCATGGAGAAACAGACAATCATTCGAACCTTTTTACTGGGGCACATGCCCTGTATCCACCTGCTGGGCCACAGTGGAATTGTCAAGACCCATTGGTGTCGTTTTTGGACGTGTAAATAGCTTCGTGGTCAAGTTAGCAACAATTGGCAACATCTGCAACGTCCGGTCAAGTTAATATATATATAAAGTCCAGTTACACTTTCAAAATAAAACTACCGGTTGATGTGAAAGGGCATATTGTTACGATATGAAACATCACAAAAAACAAGTCAATGTTGAAAGCGAGTATTTACAACATTGATTAGAGGACTGAGAGGGAGAATCCTTCTGTTCACAAGAAGAGACTGTAAATAACTCAATGAGAGTGACTTTCGGTAACAGCAATCAGGCTAACTCTCCTCTCAAAGCCCAATGTGAGCAGGTTCATGTGTAGTTGCAATGAATCTCTCTCTAACTAATTAACTAACTAACCCAGCTGAGCAGCAGACATGCAATGATATTATAAGCTGCAGCACTAAAAAGAACATCACATTGCACGTGAACATGCGCTCATATACATTTGTGCGTGCACAAAACAAAACTCGTGCATCCTGCTGAGCGGTGCTACAGTCTGCCGCAAAACCTTATTGCATCCTAGCAGCAACATTAGTGGGACCAGTCCCGATCCACGAAAGTGGTGGCCCTCCTCATTGGCACACATCATTTTAAATTGAGACTAAGTTTAGTTACAACTCTGGACTAATGCAAGATGGAAAGCAGTAGATTCACATTGACTATTAAAATGTTGATTAGCAGGGAAGACTGGGCAATATGGATGTACATCTTTCAGTAGATACTAAACATCACATAGTCATGTCATAGTATAAACAGTATTTTCCTTTTGAAAATGTATTAAAGGAAACTTGGTGAGCCCATTTGAATGGGCCTGAAGCAGCTGATAACATTAATATCTTGCAAGGATTGATATTTATAATTTACAGAGTCTATGCTGAAGGTTGTCACTAGAGTAGATGCTGGATCATACGCAAGTACAAGAACAGACCCAGTCCAGACATTTTTAGAAGGTCACCGACTCAGGTGAAATAAATGCAGGCTCAGCCAGTCAAAGTACAGCCAGAGGTCTACAGGCAGCATCAGATACAAGCAGCTTAGATCCTAATGGAGGATTTAGTTAGTGCGCAGAGCTCCGTTCAAATCAGCAGTGATATTTTCTAGAACAGGCCGACTGTTTCGAAGGAGAGGTAGCAGTAAGAGCACTGCAGTGTAAGGTGTTACTGTGCAGCAGTGGCAAATTGTTTACATGGCTCTCAAGTTAGGTATGAGGGCCCAATAGCAGATTTTTTCTTAGGTGGTAGGTATGTGTGCTTATGGTCTGATCAAAGCCCTTTCTGACATAACAGTGCCAATATTAATGGGCTAAGCAAGGGAAGCTGGTGAGGAACATATTAACACATTTCATACAATCAAAAATAAATCAAAATCATGAATAAAAAAAGTACACAGAGAATGAGGGGGTCTGTGCCCCACTAGAGCTTTATATCTAGCAACGTCCCTCGACTCAGCTGTTTGCAAGGTGCTAGAACCTGAAGGCGTACTACACTATGTTCAATAAACTGAAAATGTTAACTTGTGTGAATGTTACCAGGAAGTTCATGCAAAAGAGAGGCTTCCTAACAAAACTTGTTTTGACCATTCCAGGCCTCAATGGAATACTAACTAACACTACAAATGGCAGAGATTTAGACCCAATAAAACAGAAGTCATGTCATGGACTAATTAGCATGAAAGTGGAGTATTTTAAGACCCTGAAAACCCACCTCCAGTGAGTGAGCAAGTCAGGAACAGGTAACCGGTAACAAGGCACGAGTGCAGTTAGTGGGATGCAAAGGCTTTGATTAACAATCTGGGAATGTGACCCAAGGGGACAGATAAGCAGAATGTGAAAAACTGGTGACAAAAGAGCACACAGATGAACAGACTTTTAACCACAGAAGGCAGTGAAACACACATCTAACTCACTTCCCTCATCCCCACCCAGATCATTTTAGTGAACAGCAGCAGTGACGTGATCATACAGAACGTTCCAGACGAACTGGCCACTGAGATCCCCCGAGCACTGCTGGTGGGCTTCTCAAATACCGACAGCGTTATCACCACACTCAACAGGAAGAATTGGATGCCGCAGCAGGTAGGGGGATGGAACACTGAAACACAGACTTTGTACTGAATGTAAATACTGGATGCCTGATGCTGTAATGTTATTACATACTGTGTGTTTTTTTAGGCTGAGTTGTTCTTTGATATAATAGCTGTGGACACTGCGACCGCAATGCTGGGAAGTCCAGACAAGTGAGTTTTGATGAAATTTTCAATAATGCAAATTGTTTGCACAACACACCCAATCAGGTAATGTCTTGCAGGTTGGTTTCAATATGTGCAGAAGATAATGTGTGTGTGTGTGTGTGTGTGTGTGTGTGTGTGTGTGTGTGTGTGTGTGTGTGTGTGTGTGTGTGTGTGTGTGTGTGTGTGTGTGTTTGTGTGTAGTTTGTCATCCTTAGTGCTGCAAGGGTTCACAAGCACCGGAGTGAGGACCTTTTCAAAAAGGCACATCAAACTGCTGATCAAAGCCTGTCGGAGGGCCGGCATTAACAAGGTCAAACTGGTGGAGACTCAGGTGAGAGAGGGGCAACGTGTGTGTTGGTGTGTGTGTGAGCCAGGTCATCACTAAAAGTCATAGAAATGCAGTTAAAACAAGGTTATTATTAAAGGATTAATAAAGATAAGTCTAACTCTAAGTCTATTCTGCCTGTGGCCCAGATGTTTAAAAATGTTCACATTTTTAAGAAATGTATCCAATTTTTTCACCTCAACATCTTTTCATCTGCAATCACCTGCTTAGTGGAACAGCAAAGGGGATATATACAGAACTGATGAGAGTTTTTGTCCTCAACAGTTGACCTGCATGTACAACTACATTAGAGGAGATCCAGATGCCACCATCTTCAACCTTTATCCCTATGATGTGCTGCTGTACTATGAGTGAGTTTAAAATGATTTGTGTTGGACTAAAGTTAACTGTCAAAGCAGTTTGAGTTAGTTTCTGTCCCCCTGTCTCTCTACAGTTACTCCCTGGTGCCACAGAACAGCTGCAGGTCGTATTTTGAACAGCTGGCAAATGCAGACTTCTTCGTCTTCTCCTCCGTCCTCAGCTACAAACTGACTACTTTGTTTAATAATGCCAGGAGCTGCTTGGTGAGTCAAATGGACAGTTTCTGAAGCTCTAAACTAAAGCAAACTGTCACTTTTAAACTGACTTTCTCAGAAATTGCCTAGTGTTGAATTAAGTGAACCAATTTCCTGAAGGAAGATTAAAGTGAGTCCAGGACTAAATAAATGTTTAAATCTCCAAAGAGTCCAATGTACTTTTAGTTTTTGTCTGGGAACACATGGATTATTTGGATACTTTTAATGACGACCAAAGAGCACCACCAAGCGTCAACAAGAATACCACCAAAGAGCAATCACTTTTATACTTGCTGTGCAACTATGCTAATTTATATAATACCTGCATATATTCATTTTGATAAAGTCAGTGTCCAAGACACCTTTTTCCCACCTATTAAGAAAATGCAGTGGGAAAGATTTCATTGACTTTTACTCTCTGTTTCAAAATTAGTTTTGCTTTTTGTGCTTAAAGTCAAAGACTCCACATTGCACATGCTTAAAACTTCTGTTCTTAATAGCCCAATCTGTAATTAATTCATGTCCTTAATTACATTCTCCTATTATTTTCAAGGGTATAACAAACACAAGTTTGACTATGGATCAGATATCAGTGTTGGGAAACATGTGCTGCACTTTGGATGGGTCCTACATCAAAAACTCTGACCCGTTCATCTTGGAAAAACTCAAGAACTGCCCAACACTCACCAATGCTCAAGTGGCTGCTGTTGAAGCTCTACTGCAGAGCGGGAATACAACATACGGGTATGTCAACAGCAGCAATACATCTATTATCAGTTGGTAAAAAAAATCAAAAAAACTTTTATTGTATGTCCTTGTAGGATCAGCAGATTTATTTCTCAGAAGCCTTTAGTGTCTTTTAAAACACCTGCCTCTTTTCTTCTGTTCCTTTAAAAAAAAAAAGATCACAACAGAAAACAATTCTCAAAATGAAATAATTATACTTTAGTGACCAGTTAAAACATGTTTTTTTGTTTCAATTTCAGTTTGATACACTGCCTTTTACACTGTTTATTTTTCTATAACCAGAGCTCCATCAACATGGAATCTACAGACTCTGGTGGACCTCGGGATGTTGCCGTTGTATTTGACTTCAAACTTCTATGCTAACTTTAACACAGTGAGTAAGACGTGAATACATGCATTTAGCAGAAAAGGTGACTTTCCATACGTCTGTGGCATTACGTCACCTGCCTGGTGTTGGATTGAGGTTGGTGATGTTTTCTTTGCAGACCACAAAGAAGGTGTTCTTGAGTTCCTTCCTGAAAGATATGAGAAGAGGTGGAGTGAGCATCCAGATGAGACGCCGGCTGATGAAAGAAATGATGATGTCCGTTAATAAGAAGTCAAAGCGATCTATAGGTGAGTCTCTCTCCGTTATCTGCTCTGCTCATTTCTTCTTCATGAATTTACTACTTTAACTCTATTGTTTTTCCTGTGTTTTAGTAAATGAGTGCACTGTAGGAGTGATCACCCAGGTGACCATCAGCGATGTGACGTTCCCCTTTGTCTATGATGACATAACCCAGTTCAACTGCTGTCTCAGTGCCACCACTGTTAAAGAGAACTTGGATGCCATCACTAGGAAGGTGACTGAGACCCAGTACCTCCAGATTGTTCTCAGCAAGTTGAGAGAGGTAGGTGATGGCAAACCTAACAAAAATCTAAACTTACTTTCTGTTTCTATTTAAACTCCACAGAGAACAAATTCAGTGACTCTGATTATGATTCTCTGATTCTCACATATTTATAGGCTTATGGTGCTAACTCCATCATCCCAGAGATGCAGGTTCAGCTGTTAGGCCCAGCGTCCCGTGTGGCCACCATTAATGACATCAACATGTGGAATATCACTCAGATTGACACACTCGCTGCTTTGATGAACCCATCGAACGGGGAGTGGGACCCCAGCCTGGTGAGCAAACAAATAAACAAGTAAAGCATGTATGTACGCATGTATATATATTGTGTGTTCTCATCACTTAATGTATCTTCTCGTCCAGGCTAAGGCCATCATCAATAAGTATCTGAAGAAGACAGGGAACCAACTGGGCAGTGCTGAGCTCAATGCCATCGGAGGAGCCAACCTGTGCTCTCTGGACACAAGTGTTTTAATGACCATTTCACAACAAAGCCTAAAGTAAGAAGCAAGGACTTGTGTTTTTTGTGTTGATCTGATGTCTAATATATCCCTCCTACTGACAGGGGTCATGGTAAAAAGATATTCAGTGTTAATTAATTCCCCTGTCAGTAGTCATAATGTTATGGCTGATCGGTGTATACATCGGTGTATATATATATATATCACAATCGCATATATATGCAGAAGGTCAATCTGCCCTAAAAAGAGAAAATAGTATGCATGCATGTTGCAAAATAATTTTGATTATATTTAAAAAACAAACATGAAAAATTCATACAATTATGATATATTGATTTGCTGTTAACATTAAATGTACAATCACAATCACATATAGTAACTATATGCATTTGATATTATGTAAACATTCCAGGGGGAAAAGTCTTCTATTGACTAAAGTTTCAAAATTCCATACAAATACAAATTAAAATGATATTTGTGTTTTAACACAAACAGAATGGTGATTCTCAAAAAGTAAACTTTTCAATTGTTTCGTGTGTGGTTTTCTTGTCTGTGTGCCCACAATCATAACTCCCTTAAACTTTTATTAGCATTAATGGTCTTCCTCAGGCAGGCAAAATGTATTAGGGTCGATCTCACATATGTAAATCTAACAGGTTACTGGAACTCTAATTCCTTTGTGTGTGTACTTTTCTATTACATTCTTGTTGATGTTTTTGATATCTCTCACCCGCTGTGCCCACTGAAGTTTTCAGGATGTGCACACAGCTGCTCTTCTCTATTTCTTGTCTCTTACTCTGTGTGTTTGTGTCTCCTGCAGATCTGCCAACGCCCTGGACGTGTCCAACTGTACCTCAGAGAGTAAGGCAGTTCTGTTCAACATCGCCAGTCAAGCATTTACCCCAACCACCCGCGCAGTGATCCCTGCTAGCTCCTACCAGCTCACGCAACCATACCTTGGTAGGCAAACGGACCCACACACACAGCCTCACGTTCAACAACTTCTTTTAAACACTAAAAGTTGACAGTGAACTAACATCCATTTCTTTACTGGCCTGTAGGGGGTGCAGATTTAGGCTATATCCGAAGTTTGGTGGCCTCCAATATCAACATGGACATCGTTACCTTCACCAATCTGAATACGAAGGTTTTAATGGTCAGTCTTTAATTCTATTTTTTTTGTAAAATTTAGCATAAAATAACATTATTTTCAGGAGTCTTTGTAAGGACCATAGATTGCTTATGAGAACTTTTAAGAGAGGATACTGCAGGATACTGTTTCTGCAGTTATTGGCATTCGGTATACATTTAGACAAAATGCTGCTACTTGCATGCTTAGTTATGGCTGTCCAAAATAGTGTTGATTAGTTTTTATATTCTGCTGGATTGAAAAAACAAATAAAATTAAAGGATAGGTTCACAATATTTCGAGTCTGTCATAAAACAATAGTGAGGTTCCCACATAAACATTAAAACAGTTTATTCCTGCTGTAATCATGCCTCCTGTTCACACTGGTCATAAAGAGATTCCTTCCCAGGATGCTGCCAATGTAAGTGATGATGGACAAAATCTGCTCTGTGCAAAAATATGTTCCAGAATGTATCTGAAGTTAATATGAGGTTTCAGCGGTCTGACGAATCAAATGGTTATCTTCCAAGTCTACAAAAATTCTCTTTGTGTTTTCTTGGATTTGTGTAACTCAGACTACTGAAGAATGAATTTTTGAACACAGTAGATTTTATCCGCCATCACTTACAATGGTAGCCATGTTAGGAAAATATCTTTTAATGGCCAGTATGAAAAGGAGGAATGATTACAGCATGCAAAAACTGTTTCAATGTTCATGTGGGAACCTGATTGTTTACAGATTTTAAAAATTGTGAACCCATCCTCTACATAAGAGCTTGTTTATTTGCATATGAAACATATGTCTACTCTCCCTAGAACTTGACTGTTAATCAAGTTCAAGGTCTTCTTGGAACCAACCTGCCAGATTTAAAGAGCTATGAAAACCAGACACTGGTACGGGACTGGATCAGCAGCCAGTTGCAGTCAGAGCTTGACACGCTGGGAGTGGGGCTTGTGGGAGGCAGGGCTGGCACCTCTCCCACCACAACCAGTAGCTCCACATTATCAACGACCAGCACCACAGGCTCATCATCAACCTCATCATCAATGACCACCATCTCGGGTAGCTCATCATCAACCTCATCATCAACAACCATTGCCCCAGGCAGCTCATCATCAACCTCATCATCAACAACCATTGCCCCAGGCAGCTCATCATCAACCTCATCCTCAACAACCATTGCCCCAGGCAGCTCATCATCAACAACCATTGCCCCAGGCAGCTCATCATCAACCTCATCATCAACAACCATTGCCCCAGGCAGCTCATCATCAACCTCATCATCAACAACCATTGCCCCAGGCAGCTCATCATCAACCTCATCATCCGTACCATCAACAACTACTGGATCCAGCAACCCCACAACAGCATCTTCTACCACCACAGGTAAGTGTTTCTCCACATGAAGCAGTATGAATGGGACTTTAGTAAGAGACATACTCTATAGAGAGTTTGGAAGGGGATGTCTTTTTTTCAGCCATTACAAAACTAAAAACACAAGCTGAAGTGTAATTAGATGATTAAACAACACATTTGCATGCTTTAACATAAGCTGCAGACATTAGCATTCCTGCCTAACTAACTTACCGTGGCGACCCATGAATGTGTGAATCCACACCTTGAATAGACTAAATACAGTAAAAATTATTTATTTGTGAATGAATGAAAGAATTAGTGAACAGCATGAGCCAAAATAAACAACACAAAATAGGAAGCTAACAATTCGATCCTACAATAATGCTAAATATGCACAAAAGTCCATGAAAACCCTGGACTCTGAATTAGGTTTCTTTAAATAGATACTATATATAAATAAATTATATATACTTAATTATTCAGTATAACTAAACCTTAAAACATTAAAAGGTTAGGTAGAGACAGTGACAACTTATGGAGCAGTCATTTCAGCTGGGTAAGCATGTTTTGTGTGAAATCAAATCTGCCACTGTTATCGTTTTAAAAACTGCATTTTATAAAACTGAGAACAGAAAGCTTGACAGGTGGAGCAACAGTAACTAAGGGGGGCAGTCAATTAGCAGGCGTGGTTAGAGGTTGGACAGGTTTTTTAAAATAAAATTGGAAACTGCTTTTATATTAATTATATTGGAAAGTGGCTATATCATTCTAAAAGTAATGAATTATATACAGTGTTACTGATCTCTAAAGTGAGTTTGTGTGTCTTGTTTTAGGTAAGCCTAACAATGGTTCCCGCATCCGAGCAGATGCTGGCTTCACCATCCTTGTGCTCCTGGTGCTGCGCATCGCTTCTCAGAATATTCTTGCATGAAGAGACACATGGCTGATTATTGTAACTAATAAATATATATAAACTAATAGGAGGAAATACTGTAGCTGCATGCTACATTGTATTGCTTTCTATGAAGGAAATATGTGCAATAACAATGGATGTACAGTATAATGTATTCTTGATTAGTTAATCTTTCAGTATGTATGCCCTGAAACCTTTTAATACATAATTTTTAGACTTATATATTTACTTGTAAACAATCAAATGAAGGCTTAACTCAAAAATTAGGGTGACAGTTTCTGCTGTAATTGTGTAGCTGTAATCCTGTGTATCCATTATGAGAGAGCACTTTCTTTAGGCAGGCCTACCTAAAAATGATTGGCATAAATGGAGCTGTATGAGATTAATAAATGGGTATTGTATGTCGTTGCACAGTAATTAAATTCATCACTTGCTTGGACAGTTGCACAGTTTATTAATATATAAAGGTTTGGAGAGAATAAGTTATTAATATGAGTGTCACATTATTTCTTCTGTGCAGTCAAACCAACACCAACTACAAATTTAGTTACAGAATCATTTCAAATATATAAGTAAATCTGATCTGTAAGTAAGTGAACACCATCTGTGTATCCAGTCTAACTTTGTAAAACTCTTAAGGCAGCAAATAACAACTGAATAAGAGGCATGGTTAGACATATAACAGGGTCAGAGGCAACTTTTATTGATGTCAGAGTTAGTATTATTACATTTTCTGAATATAACAGTGGTTCATTTAGGAGGAAACTGCTGCCTGTTGCCTGGTTTAGTCCTAAGGACACCATATCAGTTAGGACTTCAACTAACAGTTTTTTTCATTATTGATTAATCTTATTATTCATTTCCCACAGCTAAAGGTGACATCTTTAAATGTAATGCTTTGTCTTACCAACAGTCAAAAAATCCCAACCTATTCAGTTTACTATCATGTATGACAAAGAAAAACAGTTCTCACATTTATGAAGCAAGAAACCAAAAACCAGAAACCAGCTGTTTTGCTTAAAGAAAAAAAAAGACAAGCGATTACTAAATTATTAAAATAGTGCCAATTATTTTTCTCTAATATCAGTTATAAACGTTTATACACGCCAAGTACAGTCTTGCAGGTAGGACAGGTGTGCTTTGCATCTTTCAGTCGGTCCACACAGAACGGGATGAGACAGCAACCTAAAGCAAAACTGGAGAGGACAGCAGCTAATTTCAGCATCATCCATTCATATACAATATATTGTATATAATACAATTTAAAACATATTTATTCATTCTAATAAAGTCTTTTTTATGGTCAGATATACATCTGCCACCATACTGCATATTTAATTATATCAGTTAAATTTTTAGCCATGTTAGCGGCTAGTTAAAAATAGTAGGTCCATCAATCTGTTGGGCTGTAGCTTGGTTACCCTCATTGCTAGCCTTAAGCAGGTAACTGGAAATTAAACCTTTGTAACAGCTAAAAGTGTAGCTCCTTTTCAAAATAGATAAATCAAGTGTATTAGCTTTAAGAATGGCAGATCTAACTACTGCAATGGCTTTGTAATTCCTGTAATCTTAAACTTTGAATTTTAAATTAGTATATTAACATACTGCCGTGCTGTTTGCTGTATTAGCAATTTTTTTTAATAAAATTCAGCACTTCTGTTGCTCTTTAATAACAACAGTATTTCTAAAAACACAAATCTGTAACCACCCCAAAGTCACTGAGGCTGACCGTTGTTATTGCCCAAGTAAAGTTCATTCCCCTTGGTCTTGCATTACTGTGTGTGTACGGTTTATTTTTTAAATGTTGAGATTACTGGTGTCTCTTCCTATTGCTTTTCTTGCTTTTATCTTCCTACTTAATGCACAGATACAAGAGTGGTATTAATTTCATCTTAACTCTCAGAAAGAAAATGTAATTTATTGTAAATATCAAATTATCTTTTATAGTAATGGATCCCTAGCCTCTAACACCACCTCAAGCTATGCCCCATGGAAAGGTGCTAGGCACAGCAAATTTGCTACCCAAAAATTATGAGGTTTTGTATTCCTCACTGGACTGCTAGCACGGCTGTAGACTTTCCTTCTCCACAA
Organism: Lepomis macrochirus; assembly: GCA_024633595.2. NCBI lineage: Eukaryota > Metazoa > Chordata > Actinopteri > Centrarchiformes > Centrarchidae > Lepomis > Lepomis macrochirus. The sequence continues at coordinate 29,625,379 of JALXJV020000003.1, forward strand.
CAATGATATATTATAATGGGGCAAGTTAAGTTTTACTCCTTCTTACCCACAGAAGAAGAGTCCTCCACAGAAAAGGTAGGTGAGCAAACCAGAGGAGTACTCCACCTCGGAGAGTACTGTCTGATGGCATTTAGGACATGCAAACTGAACTGGACTGTCCCCCAACGGGCCGACTGCCACTAGACAAAATGAGGATTGAGAAGACCAAAGAGTGGTGAATAGAATGACAATTTCACTCAAATTACAGGAAATTATAGATATGTTATTATGAGGAACAAACAACTGGTCAAAAAACTGTTGTAAATGGGCTCCTGCAAATCACCAACATACAGGATAGACTCACCAACAGACACTTGTGCATTTGCCATTGTTCCTGTAAATAATTTATATCAAAGACATAGGTGAATAAAGCTACAAGACATGCATACAAATCCATGATACACAGATAAAAACAAAGTTTAAATGTGTTTAATGAGTTGTAAATACATTATGGTGATCACAAATGCATCTTTTTAGTGAAATGCTGATTGCTGACAATAAAAACCTCATCTTTATTACTTCTCTTACATGTCACTTGAACAAAAAAAACAAAAACAGGAGCAAATTATATCTATTCACTTTGGCTGTATTTTAGGTATTTTTGTGTATAGGAAGATCCACATAATTTTTCACAAATTGACAATGTAAATCTTGTTTATCTGTGTATCATTAAACATGCATTTGTCACTAGTACTGAGACTTACCGATATACAGAAGGATTCAGTATATCGGTGCAAACAAGTTCACAAGTAACAAAAACAACTATTTACCAGATACCAACTAAAATCAAATAAAAACTATCATAATCATCAATTTAACTGTTACTATTTCAAATAAGGCAGAGTACTCACAGTTGGTGTTGAAGAATGTTTGACTAAAGAGAGATCAGCTCTTCCAGTGCAGGCTACACCTTCCCTCCCAACCTTGTTTACTTCACCAGAAGTCATAACATTGATGGAATTATCTGAGAAAACGTCACCGACTCAAGTCGGTGTCATTACAGACACAAAGACAGAGAAAATATAACAACATATTACAGATAGCTTTCCTATGTCCCAGCAACTTACAGATGACTTATCTCCTAAAATGCAATCTAACCTTGACCATGGTTTTATTCAGTTATAGGGCCACATTTGTTATCTTGTCTCTTCATGACCGCCTCTTTGCGTTTGCTTGGAGAAATGCACACATGTAGCTATACAAAACCAATAAACTTAAAACTTGAAATGCTTCAACAAAAATACCTAGATATGTTTGTAATAAATGTGATTTATTTTACCATCCAATCACTTCCTCTTAATATTGTTTTTTGTGTGAGAAGAACTGTGCAGTTATTAGTGTTTAAAAGAACTGTAGCAATGATGTAAAAATGTCTGGTATATTGGAAAACATATAAAACATCTTTGTGGCTGAGAGACTTGCTGTGCGTGAAACTGAAGACAAATAGCTTTCCATTCAGACTGAAATTAACAGCACATGCTCCTGCTGCTCCAAATTAGATCTGGCATTTAACTTGTCGACATAACAGCGCAGTTCATGGGGACACCATAGCAATCAGTTTTCAGTCTCAGTATTCTCAGTAAATCTCTCAGTATCTCAGTAAATCATCATTTTTCTTTATTTTTCCCATTAACAACAGCTTTAGCCTTTTGTTTTATGGCCATCACATTCAATTCATCAAATGTTGCTTCTCATCTGCTGGATGCGTACAGCAAGTCATAACATCAACAAATTTCTGCTTCCAAGTGGTGAAAAAATAAATGACTGAAGTCTTAAAGATAAGGGCAGGAGGAGCAATTCATTTGTTGAATGAGATAACTGCTGAAATGTCTGCAGTTGTAATGTAAGATAACTTTAAGGGTACTGAATGTGCCATTTTCAAAAAATTTGACTTTGTAAAATTCAGATAGTACCATGTTTTGTAGACATGTTCAAAACAAAAGCTTGAAGTGAAGAAAAAGGTTTATTATTTTTAGGGAGACAATATGATATTGTGAGGGAGCTGTATCATGTTCCCCAACCAGTAAGAAGAGGACCATTGTCAAAAAGAAAAACAGCAGGAATGTGACAATGAAAAGTGATGTGATCAGACCTCAGATCTGTATTGATTGCACAGATTTGTATTCTTTACTGAGACTTCATACCTGTGTTGACCCTAATACGCAATCCCAGACAGCAACCACAATAAAAACACAGGAAGACAATAAGATGAAAGACTTTTAATCAGTAAAAACAGGTGCAATATTTCACATGTAAACAACTGCAGCATTGCAGTCTTAATACCTGAATAGTTACATAGAAAGCGTATTTTAGTGACTCAAGGATTCCTGTAAAAATAGATCAGTTTAACAAAAGATGATAGATCCTCTTCCATACAAAAGAGAATTCTTGCTAATTATTTCAAGTGCTCTTAGGCTCACTTACAGATCTGTAGATCTGCAAGCTGGTTCCACATCTTCAGTATTAAATAAGTCTCAGCTTCATTAGTAGCCCTCTCTCCCTGCAATGAAATTCCACATCACTAACTTGTGGTCATGCACTTACACACTGCTCTACATCAATTTTAAAGCAAAGGACTGTTGGGAAAACATCACCCTCATCTCTCAGCTTGTAGGGCACCATGTGAGTGCATAACATACATTCTTAAACAGTGCCATTTATATTTACCTCTGTGGCAGAGAAACAGGCCTTATTAATGTTCCCTGCTTGACAATAAATGCAAACTCAGAACCTCTTTCATGTTTACCTCTTGTCCTGATAAATTCAGTTTAATGTAGATTTCCACAGAACTAATTCTCTCAGTACAGTAACAGTCCTTGTCATGTTATGTCAGGCTGTGCTCCAGATTGTGTTTGCCTCCTGAAAGGATTTTAAGCTACCATGAATGTAACTCAACACTTTTGTTGAGTTTTGTTGACGGTATCTTCACATTGAGCAGGAGTATGGCAAAGAGGGGCCGAGTGGAATTCATTTGAGAATGAAAATATTATTTCTGTTAAAAAAGATAAACTGAGAGCAGCAGAGTGGTGAGTATAACACAGCTCTGTTTTTGTACTGAGAATCAGTGCTGTGGACATTATACTTAATTTATCATGTTGTGATGTTGTAGTGACCTATGGGTAATTTTAACCTCATTGTTTTTATTTGTTCGTGTAATCCAGAGAGAGTAGAGAATTTTGCTGCAGGGTGTGCATACTACGTTAAACACAGACATTACATTTTTGCAAGCACAGCATCAGAACTGAGTAGTTTAAATTGGACAGTTGGCACTTAATTCCCATACTAGTGTGTTCCTAAGAGTGGATAGTCCCACTTTCATTGCTGCACAATCCCTGACTTTTTGTTTCCTTACTTCTGTCCTGACCTAGCAGCAGTTTTACTTTTTCATTTTTGACAGATCTTAACTGTCATTTCATCCTCATTTTCTTTTATGACAAAATGTATCAGGTCATTGCCCTGTGGGTTTAATGCAACCTCTTAATTTCAGCTTCATCTACTTCAAAAATCCCTCCTGTTTCACCACATCTCAGGTCTAATCAAAGCTATTTTTCTAATCCATTTCAGTCCTCTCTTCATTTCCCGGCCCTCTTCATCTTCTCAGTGTTGTTCTCAGTATTCCCTGCAGACTTGTGGTCAGGAGGCCATGTGGCTACTTTTCTGTTTTGCATCTTTGCTCTCCACCTCTGCCTGCTCTTTAGCCACTGTCCTGTCCTTCACCGCCCTCAGTAGGACCCTGAGCAGGGTGTTCTCATTCAGCAGGTTTTCAGAGGTGTCTGCCAGCTCCTGCAGCCGTCTCACCGCCTCCCCAAGCTGCCGGCTTTTCTCCCGGTGCTGTTCCTCTAAGCTTTGCCTTTCTCGCTGCAGCTCTGCATTCTGTGCCTCTAAGCTGAGGGTGTCAAATTTTAGTCGTCGGTTGTCGCGCCACAGCTGCGCCAGCTGCTGGGAGAGACGTTCGCGGGCGTGATGCAGCGCTTGAACCTCATGCTGGAGTGCCAGAAACTCTGTACGGAAGATGGCACTGGGTCCTGGACCCTCTGCCTCACTACAAGCTGTCACTGGTTTGTCTGCATGTTGTACAGAGCCAGAGTGCTGCAGGATGAATTGAAGGAGGTTGGGTAGTGTGATGGGCAGGTCGTCAGGAAACTTCACACTAAAATGTTTTCTTGAAGAGAAGCAGAAACAGGAAAAATTGGAGTGAAAAAATCCTGCTGAAATTGACTGATAATATAGTGGTATAGCAAATCAATTTAACCTTGTTAATAAATGAATTTATTATACGGCATCGAAGGTGATGTTTGTTGTCTTAACAACAGTCCAAAACATTACGATATTAAGTTTACATTCACATAAGACAATGAAAATGAGCAAATCCTGAAGTCTCATAGGTAATATTTTCTTGAAAAGTGAATGATTATCAAAATAATAGTTTTTAAATAGCAACTCATTATTTTTCTGTTGATTTACTTTTTGATTATCATTTCAACTCTAAAGTGTACTCTGGTATTTGCCAGCAAAATATCCAGGTATTACTGGAAAATGCAAATATGTGTGTGTTTGTGTAAATCAATCTTACCTGTATTTGGGAAAGAGAAGAATTGAGGGAATGTGATCCACCATGAATTCCCATGGAAGGTCATTACGTGCAACATTCACCCTACACAGACAAAATGTGGTTATATTATTTAAATTTGTTCTTAAAAAGGTTGGGCCACAGAACTAAGGTTGAATTATTAATGAAAGTGTATTTGCGCCAAAATTAAGATTAAAAAAATAAAACTTAAACACACAGTACTGCCCACAATACAATAACATAAAACACACACATACCGTACCTGGCCACAGTGATGGTGCTGTTTCCCTGTAATAATCTGGCAAGCTGGATGATGATGTGGTTGAGAACAGAGCAAAATCCACACCACTGAGTGTAATAGAACAGCAGCACATCCTACAGGAAAAAACGCACACACACACACACAAATTTATATTTTTTATCCAAAGCTCAAGTCCATGAACCGTATACAGTTCATCTTCAGACCAAACTGTGAGCAAATTGAGGACCATGCTCAGTTATGTACTGCCCCTCTTCATAAAGTTACACTCTGTGAACGGTGGGAAGCTTTGACCAGTCTCATCTATCAGTTACCATAGATTCCGTTTGAGCACTTAGGCTCAGTGAGTGAATGTGTGTGTGAATGCAGATGTAGTAAAGGTACGGAGCATTTACATTTACAAACCAAGAAAACTTCCAAAGGAAGGTCAAATTTTAGCTTCAGTAGATATTGCGCATTATTTGTATAATTTTATCATTTGTATAGCTTTGATTTAATATTATGTTTCTTCCATTGTCCAGTAGATGTTTAGGGATACTAAAGTATGATAAATCAGTACTGGGGCTGACTCGCTTTCAGAGGTTTGAATCCTTTACACGAATGAATACAGAGTGGATATGGTGAGGGTGAAAGTAATTGTAGCAGGGTAATTTATTTCCTCACCTTTTGGAGGTCCATGACAGATGGCAGGAAGGAGGAAGTGGTCAGTTCTGTGATGAGGGGGCGTGGGTGCGAGTGCTGATGTTTGTCTGGATGTCTGGATTCCCCCTGCCCTCCTTTCCTTTCTTCTTCTCCCACCAAGTGTCTCTGCAATAGGCTGTACGGAGCGCTGAAGTTCCTGATGAAGGCCTCTTTAATAAAATGCACGCAGAGAGACACACAATGAAACAAGAGAACTGAATTAATCACCAACTATGTTGATGATCAGTTAATCCGTTTGAGTCATTTTGTAAGACAAAAAGAAATGTTTCCAGCTTTTTAAATGTAAATATTTTCTGGTTTCTTTACTCATTTATTACAGTAAACTAAATATCTTTGGGTTATGAACAAAACAAGAAATGCCACCTTGAACTTTGGGAAAAAGTGATTAACATTTTTCAGGATTTTCTTATATTTTATAGACCATACAACTAATAAATAATTTTAGAAAATAATCAACAGATTAATCAACTATGAAAATAATTGTTAGTTGCAGCCCTATGTGAAAACCTCTGTAGAGTATGAAAAAGACCATGAAACTAAACCAGATTAGCTACACTGCACATATGCATAATATGCAAAACTGTTTTTGCATATTATTATAAATTTGCCTAAGACATCTTTCTTTAATGATGTTTTGACCTTGCACCAACCTTTGTACACAGAAGTGAATCTAAACATACACGGTGAATACACACAAAATGGACTTCAATTTTCATTCAATTTCCAGAATAAACATCACATATTTATGAGTAGGCTTTACGCGTGCCTATCAAAGTAGTGTACCTAAATTCATCAACAGGAGGAAACAAAATTCAGAAATGTGTTTCTAAACTGTATCTGCATTCAACTTCACATGTACATCTACATTTGGGGTTTGAATGCTGTCCTAGTCTTACCCAGAGACTCAGTCAGTGTGGTTGCTGGGCTGTGGTGAAGAACATAATGAACCTCGTCCTTCAGGTTCACAATAGCTGCAAACGACCCGTCACTGCTCCAATCACCTCGCACTCCAGCCTCCTGGTGAAGAGAAGCACTTCTGTTGCCTGTTGCTCCAAGCCTCATTGCCAGAGGCCAGTTCAGAGCAACATCCAGCACATAAAACCTGAGCGTCCTGTTGGTCTGACACCGGAGCCCTGTGATGCCATCTCCTCCCTGCTGAGGGACAGAGGATGGAGGGACAGACAAAGGAGGAGGCGGAAAGGGATCTCTTTGCATGTCTGGATCCTCTTTGGCTTGTGACTCATTGTTGAGTTCTACTTTTTTGCAGCAGGCACTGTATTGACTAAATGGGCTGTAGCTGTTCAGGAAGTTGGTACAGCCCACTGTAGTTGCAGTTTTTATGGACATGGGGGCAGGTAGTTGGTGTAGGCAACAGTGTCTGAGACTAGACGGCAACACGTCCCCTCCGTGACTCGTGGAGGGGAACGAGCAACGTATAGACGAGCTGGTCATGCTCGATCGTGACAAGCTTAAGCACACCTCACACACATTTGTACTGGACTCTGGCAGAGGAACTGACTGGCAGCACAGCAAGTGGGAAGTGAAACTTTTGTCCAGGCTGGAGTGGTTATTGATGTCACAGGAATGATAACGCACAGCAATGTCTGCAACCTGAAAGACAAAAGAAACAAAAGTAGTAATAATAATAATAATAATAGTAATAATAATAATAATAATAATAAAAAAATAAATGTGTTTTAATTCATTCTGTAATTTACTGATAGCCACTGAGGGAAGACTAAGATGAGGGTGATGTGGTCACAATTCCTTAAATATGTTAAGATCTTTGCTGCCACATGATGAACCAACTACAAATCGAGAGAGACCTTTGCCTTAAATAGAACTAAATTAAGTTATAGTAGTGTAAATGGGGACAAAATAAAAGCATGGATACCTTCCTCCAGGTCAGCAGTGGAGAAAACAGTTAATGAGCATGACAAGACTGCTATTATTGCCAGGTTATCGTTGCATATATAAGGCTTAAAAATAAGGCAAGGCAAGTTTATTTGTTTAGCACCTTTCAGCAACAAGGAAATTCAAAGTGCTAGGACAGACACACATTTAGGAAGGATATCAAATAAACGGGGAAACATAAAAAGACAATATAAAGAGACACATCTATAGGATTTTAAAAAATGTAAAAAAAATAAAATAAAATGCAAGATATAAAATAAGCTAAACTACATTCAACAAATCAAACAGTGGAATAAAAATTAAAGTGCAGCTACAGTACAATGCAAGATATGACTGTTCCAAATTTAAGTTTTAGAGACACCAAATCAAAATAGCAAATTCCTCATATCTGTAAAATACTAATTGGCAAAAATCCTCTTCTTGATTCTGAAAGCCCCAACGCAGAGCAGATCTAAAGTTTGTTCCAGATATGTGGTGCATAAAAACTAAAATTCATATTATATTTGTGAATAATGTCTCAAGAAGTATGTAAACAGAAAAGATCTGTGGGCCTTACACTGATGGATGTGGCACACCACAAGTGAGACAGACAGTAGAGGGTGAAGCAAGAAGCAGCCTACCCATCTCCAGACAATTAAGCACAGAGCTCAAGTACTGGAAGTCAGTGACAGAAACAGAGAGAGAGAGGATAAAGCAAATTTTTGTTCACCCTTTTTCTACTTTTTCCATCCCTGCTCACCTGCTGTAGTATGGGATTGGGACTGGACCCAAGTGGATTGTGCGGCAGGAACAGCAGCAGTGCAGGACCTTTAGTCAGCTCATGTTCCAGGAGGCGGGACTTTGTTCCTGGAGGCTGAAGCCAATGGAGGACGGTCTCTTGGTGTTCAAACACCCAGCTACAGATGGCCTCGGATGTGAAGTTGCGTTCACTTCGAGGGAAAATCTGAGAGAAGAAAACGTACAGCACGATGCCAGGGGAATCGTTTAGTATACATCCAACATTAGAGTAAAATGTATTCAGCATTTCCTTATCCAGTGTTTTATGTACCGCCTATCATGGACATGTGGTGTCTTTGCTTACCAAAGAGGAGTTTAATCTTCTGTACAGGTATACTGTTTCATCTTCTTTAAGTGAGATGGCCTCTGCCACCTGTTTGTTGGTCACAACCCCGAAACGTACAACACCACGGAAATCTGCATCAGAAAACCAAACAGACTCAGGGCTGAAGATTGAAAAAGTTTCTGTCCTTTCTATCCTCACTTACAATACATGTGATAATGAGATCAGCAAGCAAACACATACACAAATAGACATTAACCACTGGTTTCAGTGCTGTGTGATATACAACTTACCCCTTTTCAGTGCGTGCAGGGCAGAGGACAGATATGTAATGTAACCAGGCGGCTGAGGAGAAGAGTTAAACTGGAAAAAACCCACCACTCGAGGCTTGAAATACACAAGAGACAGACAATTATGATACATCATGTGGAAATAAAGCCTTATTCAAGGAAGATACCTATGTAATAAAATGCAAAAACTTTCATGTCACTCCTTGAGCTAGTATTAGCAACTTGCATAACTGTAACTCTTAACACACAAAGTAAGGAGTAAACTTTGTGAGTGGTCTTCCAACTCTCCATCAAATGACCCGAAGGCAAACAATACCTCGTGATAGGAGAGGAATTCTTGAAGTGTGGCTCTTGACGGGAGGTAAGTGAGTGGTGTGATGACTCTGAGGATAAAATTTTCCACATATTGAGCCACAAATGGACCCTTGTACTCTATAGGCCCAAACCTGCAGCACAGAAACACAAAGGCAATCAAAATTAACATCTGTACAACAACTGTATCAGTTCCGATGCTCTTAAACATCATCAACAGTGTCTGTCTGTCTGTTTTTTCTTTGATATCCTCACATGTATATTGCTGAGGACCCAAGGAGGTGCAGTGTTGTGTGTGAAGCGTTTCTCGAGAAAGCTGCCAGCAGTAATATTCCAGCCCAAGCAATTGGCCTGTTCTGAACCGGCACCTTTTGAATGTGCATTGCACTAATATATTTAACGAGTTTTGCCATTGTTAAGGCTGAGATGCATCAGGATTTGAACGACTTAAATCACCTACAAAATAATGTTCTAGGGGAAACCGCCCCTGTTTCCAGCTTCTTAAATGTGAGTATTTGCTGCTTTTCTATATTTTACATCATCGTAAATTTAATATTTTTGGATTTTGGACAGTTGGTTGGACACAACCAGTTTTTTGAAGATGTCATATTGGGCTCTGGGAAATTGTGGGGCTTTTTTCATAGTTTTGATACAAGGATGACTCTTTTTGTCTAGTTACAAAACGGAAGATGAATCAATATTGCAATTAATGGTTTGTGCAAACACTCCTATGCTTCAATTCCAGTGTTACATTAGATGTTCCTAATTATGTCTGCTCATGTAAGGGTTAATTTTGAATTTCTATTCCCTCACTTTTGGAAAACATATTTGGAAAACAACAAATGAAACTCTAACTAAAAACATTACAGTCCATTCATAAAGTAAACTACAGTAGACCAGCGTAATCACTGTTATCTCTAAGATACTACATACATCACTCCAATGACTGCAAAGTTGTAAATAAAAATGCACAAGAGTGTAAAATAAAATTAAAAATAGATTACAGTGGTCAAAGCCAGCAAGAAAATACAATACAAGCTGGCTGATGAATGCACCTGCTCTGTAAAATATAATTTAACCCAAAACAGAAAAGGAGTCTAAGACTAAGATCTTATTTTTATTTTGCCAACATGATGAATGTATGTATGATAGATTTGTAGTTAACAATAAACGATGGCTATATTTTTTACAATATTGTTGGGCATTTTAAGCCTTCATTAGAAAGTCCAACAGAATGAGGTGAGTAATGGGGAGCAACCTACTACTATCTAGCTGGAACCAGGGACGCTGTGATTCATGGTCAGCACCCTTAAACTCAAGACCACCAGTGAGCCCCAATATTTGCTACGGACGTGAATGACTTACAGTACAACAATGTAAAAGTCACAGTCATGCTGTTCAGTCACATTTTTTACCATTTCAGTTAAATTCAAATAACTTTAAAAAGGATGAGCATTTTCCGTCTTACCTTCTGTAAAACAGATGGATGATCGGATACTGATAGAAGCGGTTTTGTCTCCTGCATTTCCCCTGACTCCACCAGCAGTTAACAGCCACAAACTGCACCTGTGTGGTGTGTGTGTGTGTGTGTTAGAGTGAGAGAAAGAAATAAACAAAACTATTTCCAGACCACAGACAGAGCATGGTGTATCAGTAAGTCATGTATGAGATCAGCCATTATTCTGGCTCATTTACATTTCAAATAAGCCCCAAAAATATGCGCCTGATGAATTACAACCCAACAGTCAGAGATATTCTTTCTGCTGTTTAATTCTAATTATTTCTCTAAAGTTACCTTACAAATGCTACTTTTTCTTAGCACTTAATAACAAGCCCCTATTTATGGAGTCCAAGAAGCTATATTTACTCATCTATGTGTTTAATGTGTCTCTGTAAGTTGAATAGCAAGCCCTAGTTTTTTGTTACCTTGTCAGTAGTTATCAGATAAGGTGTCGGTTAAGGTTGCTATGTGGTTTTTAAATAATCCTTTCAGAGTGCTTGTTGTGCCCTCAGGTATTCTGTACCTGTTTGGCCAGCTTTTTAGCCACCTGCTGCACTTCGTGACGGGCTGTCATTGAGTGAGCACACCACGGTGCATAGAAAAAGATGAGAGATACTTCTGCCACACTCCTGAGACGCTCCACCTGGAGAGAAAAGGTGTTGACATGTTACAGACTTTACTGGATGGTAATTCTGTTTAAAGTATGATCTTGAATTTATTACTACCACAGACTAACACTTGTAGACTAAATAATATCTAATGAGGGAAATTCCACTAACACCCAGTTTGTGATAACATGTTTAGCATCAAGTGTCTTTGAATCTCACCTGGTCCAGCTGACCCAGATAGAGGTCCACTACAGGGGCCTCAGCGGAGAAGAACCGCACTGGAGGACGGGCTGCTGCCACCACATTCTTAGCACGGCTGCATTAAGAAATGATTGTGAATCAGAAATCATACTAACACCAAAATTTTTCCTGCGCCTTGCTTTTGTGGAGCAAAACTGCAACAGTCAAGAGGCAGAGAATGTCTGAGATCATTTGTCTCCAATTTGCTTAAAGTTTCTCTTCCCATGTGTAATCTCTGCAGGTGGGATCAATGATCATTCAACAGTTCTGATAACTTAGTATTAGTTTAAATAATTTAGTTAGCAAAAATGCCATAAAAGTATCTGTTTTGCTTTGTATGTATGCTTTCTACTGTAGTTAATTGAATCCACTGTAGGTTTGGACATTTGGTCAGACAAAATAAAACATTTGGAGATATCACCTTGGGCTCTGGGTGACTTGTGATGTGCACCTTTCACAATTTTCTGATATTTTATAGAATAAATGAAAAGCGCTTTGAGATCATCTCTGCATTATATAATGAAGACCCAAATGGTTTACAGCTGCAAAACAAATGAGTATTTTCATTATTGACTACACAGCCAATAATTCTTTTGGTTTATCATTTGGTTTATAAAATGTTAAGCGAAGTGTCCATAATAATTTCCCAAAGCCCACAATGAGGTCTTAAAAATTCTTGTTTTGTCCAACAATCCAAAACCCAAGGGTATTCATTTGTTGTGCTATCATGAGTAACAAGTAAAAAATCCTCTGATTTGAGAAGCTGAAACTAGAGAGTGTTTGGCATTATTGCTTGATTAATAAAGTCAATTGATTGATCGATTGATCACCATAGTTGACAGTTAATTTTCGGTAGATTGTCAATTAAGTCTCTTGTTATAGCTCTTCAGATTTTGCTGGTAATACTTTTGTACTTCTACTTAAGTAATATTGTGAATAGAGGGCTTTTACTTGTAATGAAGAAACAATAATGACACTTTTATTCAGTTATTCAATACTTTACACAATACTTCTTCCACCACTACTGTATAGGAAGCAAGATGTCTCTGACATCATTTGTCTGCAATTTGCTTAAAGTTTCAGTCTCCACCGCGGGGGGTTATTGGAAGATGAGTGTGTGATGTTACACTATACTCGGGGTCATTTACGAATACAGATTAATAAAATCCTGACACTGAAGGAATAATACACACCAACATTCTTGGATTAATTTAATCACTGTCTGTTTAAACGCTTTGAAGAAATGGTTAATCCTCTTGTCCTACACTACACGCACGTTTCAGATCGGCTGCATAGCGTAATGAAGACTGGTTAGTTTCAAGAAACTACATTAATGTTACAAAATATAACTAATTTACGACTTATGCTACGACGACATCTCTCAGCAAAGTTATCAGTTTGTTCAGTCGTGATGTTCGGGTTTAATGTTAGCCTGATCACAAAACAAGCTCACACAAGTAACCTATAATATGATGTACACAGGAGCCGTTCTGGTATTCGCTGCTGGCTGTTACCTGCATGTGAACTTGACGGCCAGTATGAGCAGGACGCCGAGCACGATAGCCCCGCACAGTAGACCCGGTCTCCGGGCCATCAGAAACAGCACCTGCCGGAGAGACTGCCGCACCCGGCGCAGCATTACAGGCTGTCGTCGGCTCTCCGTCCCATTTATACGCCCTGGCTGCTGCTCAACGCATCCATTTGCCTACCGGGGGGGCGGAAAACTGGTTCGACAGGGGACGGAGCTAACCTGGATTGGACATCGGTGCTGTTGGTGTGTAGGATATTCAAACACGGTCAGACCAACCTTTCTTCCCCACGTAGACTTTTCACTTCCGCAACAATGACGTAAGGGAGAGACTGTAAAGTACTACCGGCGATTTAAAACGGTACATTTAATAATGTTTAATAATGTAAAAGTTGAACTGATAGTTACATAGGCTTATGTTAAAAGGAATGAAAAGTAAAGTTACGCAATATATTTGAATTTGTCCATAATGATTGTGTTCATAGTTATTTTTGCGTATTGAGTCTTATGTGCTGTTTTGAGACAGCCCCTACGTTGTTATGGCGACAGCAGTTGCTGCGATGACGGCTGCTGAACACCAGATGGCGGTCGTTTGAATACTTTTAAATCAATCAAACTGTTTTCATAAAACACGTCTCAACCATAGACTGTATATAAAAAGGTCTCAACAAACAGGTTTACGATTTAACTATTTTACAGGTAACAGACATGCTGATAAACATACTAAACATACACACACACATATATCTATCAAAATTGGAGACGAATGCACACTAGAACGTCAAGTAAAACAAACATTATAGACAAAAGGTCATTACAACATAAAACAAGAGAACAATAATAAAGAATCAAATTAAATTACGGCAATAAAATATTTTAATCAAAAGCAAAGCCAAAAACGTATGTTTTTTATTCATTAATTTTATTTATTCATTCATTCATTAAATTTTACATCAAGTAGTAATCAGGTTTTATTGTCACCTGTATAGGAACTACAAATAGATACTGTGAAATAACGAGACACAAAATTCACAAAATATTTAAATATATCTTTGTAATAATATAAAGAGGGAAAATAAAGGACTGATGGATATGGGCTCAGTATTGTAATGTTCTTAATGTACATATAGTAGCTTTATGAAATTTAATTTCTTAATTCTATGTCAATTATTCAAAAAATTGTTTTACCTCTTTAACCCACTTCCTGCTGTGATGTAAACTTCCCTCTTACAAATCAATGAAATTTTATCTTGTGTAATTATGAAGTGGACAGCTACTACACTAGTACTGGAGAAAACAGACATTTTATAAATAAGCGATGTTTCTATTTTTAGGTTCAGATCATCACATTCATCAGACTAGTCAGAGTTTATCTTCATCACATTTAAACTGTCTAGCAACTACAGCATCATGAAAAGAAACAAATCCACACAAGATGATAGCATTATTTAAAAATCTTTATTTTTTTTCCTTTGTCATTAGAGAACATTGAACAAAAATCACAGTGTAGAACTTTTAAGTGCAAAAGAACATAAATGTAAAAATAAAAAGTCTTTGATTATCTCTACCCGCCCATTACATGGAAATGGATACTGCAAACAAGTTTTTGAACAATACAAAAAAAGTGCAACATAGTATTTGTAGTCAGTACCAGCAAATAAAATCTGTGATGAATAGTTTTTCCATAAAAATCATAAAAATTTAAGTTTTTATCAACATACATTTTATCTCAAATACAAGTGCCACATGTATTGTGAAACATTTTTCTTTTTCTTTTAATCAACTGTAAATCCTGATGTCCCCACCAGGCTGCAGAACTACAAACCTCAACATTTGACACATTTCACAAACATGTTACCAAACCTTGTAGAGTGAATATTCAAACAGCGCTGTAGCACTAACTTCCCAGTCAAAACCCGAACCAGTCTGAAGACCCATAGAAAATAGACTAGTAATACTGCTCCATTCAAATTGATACTTTCAAGCAGCAGTTGCTAATTTAACTGCTTGTGGATTACATGCCATACAAATATCTAATAAAAGAAGTCAAATAAAATGAATGTATGAATGTATGTATGAATAGCCATTCACCTTCAGTAGCGAAGTCAGTATATGGATAAAAAAGCTCACTTTTCAATGGACTACAGCCATCTTGGTGCAACAAAACTGTCAGAATACTCCAGTCTTCACTACCACCAGTGTTGGAACATCACAATTTTTAATTTGCATAACTGCCCTCTGGACCATTTAGGCAATATGGTTTGTGAATGCACTGTGCACGCAGAGAGGGATCACTGCAGTAATTTCTCCAAATCTATAACATCACAGACATTTCACTCTTTCTCATCTTGTTGGCTTTTGTTTCTCCTAAAATAGCTCAGTGCCCCTCTTTTTTCACGTCGCAAACATCCAGCGGAGAGACAAGGCAGAAAGTGAGAAAACTTCCAACAGCAAATAAGCCAGTCTGATTTGAGTTTACTGCAAAAAAATGAACACATCTCCTCTACAGCAACGGGATTCCTGGCTATTTTATTTGCTGTGAACTGTACGGTATTAGTTGGGCACTGACAACATGCAATATGCTAGAGTGCCTGTGTTTCTGGGTGCATTAGCTGCTGCACCACCAGGTCAATATTAATGATGGGACTGAAGTAGAGAGCCCAGTAGAAGAGGCAGTTGCACACAAACTGAGGGATGAAAGGCCACAAGATGACAAAGGCAAAGCCCTGAGATAACATCTTCCACAAGTGGTTCCACATCCTGTGTGGCAGAGTCCTAAGGAAAGTGGAAGATATGAATTAGTGTTTGTTGAACTGACCAACCTGTAACTCAACACGTTTAACTTAATTACATTACCCAGTAATATTTCCAGTAGTGAACCATTTATTCCACCAAGTAGTGAAGGAGCTTGACCAAATGCTACATCGTTATATTTTATTTTCTAGTTAAAAAAAAAGTAAATTAGTGTTGTGCATCATGCAGTCGGTGCTTTGTGAGAGGTCATAGCACCAAAGGCTTAAGGTGTTTTCAGACAGCAAGTGGTTGCAATACAATGTTCTGTTCCCAACTACTGACAATCATACTAGCTGGTACACCACAGGCTGCTGCTCTACACCTACTGTAATCTCTTTGCGCAGCGAAATAGAGTGAGTTTGGCTTACAACAGCGGCAACGGTTACCAACATGACACAATCAATATTTTTTTACTAGCTACTCATTAACATTGTTTATTGTTCCAGACTGGATAATCAGACTTGACAGAATGTTGCTCCAATACCGCTTGTCTTCTTTGATCGGTCTGTTCTCCCTGGTAAAGAGATGTATAATTCTGGGAACTCAGTCTCCACTAGTTAATAGCATTTCCTTCGCTGTGGCTCGCTGTGGTTTCCATGGTCACACAGCGAGCCACAGCGGCAAGTTGGAAAATGACAATGTG
The DNA here is from genome assembly GCA_024633595.2 of Lepomis macrochirus. NCBI lineage: Eukaryota > Metazoa > Chordata > Actinopteri > Centrarchiformes > Centrarchidae > Lepomis > Lepomis macrochirus. The sequence goes on from JALXJV020000003.1 coordinate 29,641,838, forward strand.
TTCACTGTCACTCTTTTGCTGCTGCAATAAATACAATGTTTCCTATATGTTCATTTATTTGTGGCGGCCTGCCACAACATCAGCGTTGACCGCCACAGATTGATTTTCGATTTTTTTTTACTATGCCTATTTAAAATCGTATTTGATTGCAGAGCATAGCACATTCTCTTGCTCGTCCCTCTCTCTCTCTCCCTCTCCATCGTGAACACAAATCTGTCCAACACAATGCTGTCAATGTCGGCGACCCCCCTTAAAAAAGTTATTAGCAAGCATGTAAAGAGCCTAGCTAATAAGCCCCCCCCAAGCGCTCAACTGTGGTAGCCTAACACAGCTCAGGCTTGTCTCCTCGTTGATGAGTGCATCCGACAGCACAGCAACCATCCAGCATTTCGGCAATGCAAAAGTAACAAACTCAAAGTAACAGTGTCTCAACTTGCTTTCTGTTTGGCAGGCAAATATAAACGTAAAATAATGTCTTTTTTGCCCTCCAAGCGAGCGTTTTTCTTTGAACTGAGACGCCAGTGGCAACCCCTTACTGTCTGAAAGCACCTTTAAAAGTTTAGGTTATGGGAAGCTCTGGGTTGTGTGTGTATTACAAAAGAAGAAAAAAACAAACAGGGAATCTACCTTATCCTGGCTCTTGTCCAGAGTGTCCACAGAGCGCAGCCCTCCAGCACAGACAGCAGCATAGCATTAACAATAATGAAGCGAGATGTCCAGTAATGGATGGCCAGCCAGTCCCAAGCAAATTCTGCTATCAGTTGATATGGAAGCAGCAGGTACTTTACAAGAAACTCTGCCCACTGCCGCCAACTGGGCTCCATCTATCAAACACAGGAGCATAACAGAAAACATGAGATGACAGTTGAGACGTGCTTTTAAACAAGTAAAACTTTTTATTTTTAAAAGTAGATGAACATTAATCTGTGATACAAAGAAAATGTGCATCCTCAATAGGTACAGGATAGGCCTATTAAATGCAGGTTAACAATCAGATTGAATTAAGATAATTCTAGATGTGATATTTTAGTCAGAATGAGGTCATTATCACCCATCATTTTTAGCAAAATGCCCTTTTTAAATTAGTATTTTACCTTTAGATACACATTCATGATACTGTATTAGCTGGCATTTTGCAAAATGTTACCTGTGTGTTGAGGAAACTGCTCTCCATTGACTTGTCGATATTTGCGATGGCCGGACAGCAGGTGTGCAGGAAGGGCAGGAAGGTTTCCGAGTAGTCGAATAAATACAAATACAAGAGTGTAAGACGAGGGGAGCGCTTCAGTGCATACAGCAGGAACAGAGATTTCCCAGCATTAGCAGTCTGGCAGAAAGTGAGAAAAATGCAAGTACACAGAATAAGAGGACTCATTTGGTTGGCACTGACTGGAGAGTTCTTAAAATCTCAGTTATGGAGTAGACTGTGACGCATCACCAAAAGCAAGTGTCACATTCTTAAATATACGTTAAGACTATCTAGTATATGCAAGTGGAAGCAAAACATCTTCAGAGGTACTGTAACTTACAATATATCGACTCCATATTTAAAGATTAAAATAAATACTAAAAGTAATGCCAGCATGATAAGTTAACCACAGTAGGACAGATATTTACAAACAAAAGATGCAAAATTCAATACACTAAAAAGGCTTTTGGTAAGCGCTTTCTGCGTAGGATAATCAAATTTCTGAAGCAGACAAGACTCGTTACTTTGTATTCCCAGAGGTTCTGCGGAGGTTTGACCCCCAGGGTTTTAACTCTGTCCAGTTCAGCCAGAACAGCCCTTCGGTGAACCTGATTCTCAATGTTGTAAGGAGGTTTTAACAATTCTTCATCCCCCAGCATCAACAGCAGCCTAAAGCAAAGAAATCAACACCACTTGGCATGAACATAATGATCTACAACATGAGCTTCTTACAGAAGTCTATGAAAGTCTAAACCTAAATAGAGTGCTATGTACTAAAGGTGAATGATGAGAATATTTGAATATATATGTCTCAACTCAGTTAAATTTCGTAAAGGTATAATATTTCAAAATCAGGATAAGGAGCGCAAACAATTATTACACTGAAATAAAATTTGTAATATGTAAGTTATCTACCTCCCATTGACATTCTCCTGCTGGAAGGACTCTCTGTAAAGCTGGGCCCATGGCCCCAAGTTTTCCAGCCAGGACACGACTTCCTCCGGCGTCCAGCGAGACACGGGTTTACTGATCAACGGGTCATGCTGCTCCACCACTCCACTGCTCCAGTGATACACCAGCACCATCACCTAGAAACACACAGATATTAACCAATAAGTGAACACTTGTTTACTTAATACCAAACCAGGGTGACTTATATATAGAGAAAATGTTTAATTGACAAAGCTGTTGTTGGTGAGGAGTAGGGGAACAGGTTTGCATGGTGGCTGGACTCCCACATAGAGGTGCCAACTAGTAACACGGAGGTGGTTCACAGCTCTGGTTGAGCCTCCAGTTCAGCTAAATGGCTGTGTCTCACATGAATCAATCATTGTCGGGGGAGGTCACTTTAAGTGTTTTACTTCAACCTGCTGCAGCATGATTGTTCAAAGCAAAACTAAAAATACAGCATAAATCTGCTCTTACATTTAAGTATGATTTGATCAAAATTGCTAAGGATTTTATCATATTCATATCACATTTTTATAAACAATGAATTACTCATTCTCATTCGCAGTTTTATGCGCATTCAATATTTTGTCTCATTTGGTAATGTAAGGAGAAAAAGGTCACTCTGAAAAAAATAATAATTGTGATGGCAATTCGAGTTTTCAAATAAACAGCTCAGGCAAACGCGGGACTTTCTGTGAATTTTATTCAAGTCTTCTGCAGAAGGACTCACAGCAACACACATACGCCGGGTACATGTATGCTCGAATGAGTGAGAGTGTGAGTAGTGTGAGTGAGAGCTGAGAGAGCCTCTTATTTATCCAGCTTTAGGGTCAATCATATCATCCCACAGAGACATATTGTCCCTGAAGTCTGGATAACACAGAGAACAGAGATATTCTGACTGTTACGTTTACATACATTCAGTGCCACATCACAGATGAGTCTCCCTGAGTCCAGTGTTACATGCAATATGTTTGGAATTCCCATTACATAATACAATACTGAAAAAAGATATTCCGAAATATGACTGCAATGCACAACAATTTGCAGCCACTGCTGTAAAACTCTACAAGTTAAAACTCTCCATTTCACACCATGATGGCGTCTCAAACAAACTCCACCTTGGTAAACTGTGCATAATACCTGTAAACTTGTGATATATCTTTGCATGGATAAAGCTAACAAGATCATTTAAATAAAGTAAGTGCAGGGGAGAACTGAACGCACTTACTAAATATCCTCTGCCAAAATATCTAATGTGCTGTTCTAAAGTTGTTAAACCTCCTACAAGAACCTCTTGTAGGAGGTTTAACAATTTTAGAAGAGCTTTGAAGAGGAAACTTAAATGTCTTTAGATTTTTAGAAAGCAGAAGGGGAGGACATGAGTGAACGTGAGTCTAAAGAAAAGGTGGTCCCAGACAAGCAAGGGATTGATGGGAGTGGTCACATTAACCCACTGTACCTTAAGATGTAAATATTGATTCAATTAAAAGTCCGCTTCAAATGACAAGGTATTTTCATCCTGGGACTTACTTTTGTTGTTTTTTTCCCCTCATGATGACAGATTTTGATTAATCAGCAGTCATCAGTTACTTAATAATAAAACTATATGCATCTCAGTTTCTAGGCCAAATAAAAACCCAAGGCTTCCAAAACTAACAAAAACTTTGCACCTCTCCTAAAATGACCCTACTCAATAATAATAAGCATTAATGAACCGGAGTTAAAAACAGGACCATGCTGTAATCTATTTACATGCTCCCAGCAGCACACACAGACACACACACACACACACAAATTTACTGCCACGTGGCAAGACACACAGTGACGTTGCTCCAGAGTGCCACATGGACAAAATAAACATGGTCTGTCTACATGATATGAACAACCGACCTTTTCATCCGCTAGTGTAGTAACCTTTAAATATCACACACCACTGACGTTAAAACCCTTCTGGTTAAAATATACAACCTAAATATACAGTCATTGGATGAAGATGTCAAATTATTATTTAAATGCAATTAAAATAAACAGTGTAGGTACAAAAATGTAAACTAATGGTACATTTTTTTATATCATGGAGTAAAAAAGTGGGCACAAGGAAAAATTTGTCTTTAACGAGAAAATAACATTGACGACGCACAACCGCAAAGTAAGAATGTACCAATTGGATATTGATAATGATCATCAATATGAGCTCAAACACCAGACTGCATACTGCATTGTATGTAATCTTATACAATCCAATAAGCCAGACTGATTAAACCAATCATTATGTTGCTCAAAAATGTATTTGTTTAACACCGTTTATAACACTTTTTATGTATAATACCCTATAATGACTGTTACAGAAAAATAGGTTTCTATACCAAACCTTATCAGCATCATAATTTACATTTCACAATTAGAGAGAAAAACTGTGTTTAACTGAGTTTAGGTTAGTCCCTAAGTGCTCTTACTTTAACTTGTTTTCCATTGGATTATTGTGTGCCTCATCAATAATTCAATATAATTCAATTAGCTTTATTGGCATGACTGTGAAACAATATTGCTAAAGCATCATACATACAACATAACAACAATCAACCCCATACATTTCATTAAAGAATTAAAGCGTAAAGTAATCAAAGCATATGACAGTCAATACATCAATCCATCATCAAGAATCATCACTTGATGATCAAAAACTGCTGTTAACACTGTCAATGCCACCTGATAGGCAGGTAAGAAAAGCAGCTAAGCACCATAGCATCCATCTTGAGGTATGTTAATCATCTGAGATCAGACTGTACAACATAATATGGTAAAGATCAAGAGTTTGACGTTTTACTACTACATTGTATACTTACAGTAACACATGAGAGTGCAGTAAGGACTCCAGAAAAGAAGAAGCCTGCTCCTTTGTGCTGGTTTGTCCTGGATCTACCCAAGTTGTCACCATATCTAAAGACATACAGATATTTAAAAGGAGGGGTATGTAATTCTGGACAAATCCAATGCCATGATATAGAGTGAACAAGGACACAGCATATAATGTAACTAACGTTAGCGAACAAACTGTTATTACAGTTGCTGCAAAGCTAACAAGCAGAGAGGTCGAGACAGTCTCAGAGCCAGTAAACCAGCTGCGGACACACATCAAGGCCGGAATAGCTGGAATAGTGATGTGTAGTGTGGTCCAATCCACTTGCTTTGTTTCCCCATTTACAGAGCCAGAGCTGTGTACAAACAGATTTTTTTGCGCACCCACAAAATGAACAGCTAGCGGGCTGTGAGGAGCTATTCACTTAATTTAACAAAAAGATATGTATTAGAATTGAACACCCCACCTTTAATGGAAGCCAGCTCCTTTGCTCCGGCCAACAAAAGGTATCAAATACCAGTGAACAGATCTGACACAAGGGACGTTCATGGGGAACAAAAAGGAGGAACTCCACCGATTTTAGACGGCAAAGTCTGTTTACATGCATCGTGGCTTAATGTAGATGACAGATTTTGAAAAGGAAGTGGAAAGTGTGGAATAAAAACAAGTTGGTATCTCTGGTTTTCTGTGTCAATTTGAATTCTTTTTGTTTTAAACGTTAATCTCACAATGTTATCAGTGGTGTATACTAAGCTCACACACTATTCCAAAGTTTACAGAAAAAGTAACATGTGCCATAAATTATACTGTACTACCTTTGGAAGGCCAGCAAGCTGCGGGAGATTTTGGGGTTAGTCTGGATCTCTGCTTTCCTGCGCTGAACAATTTCACTGAACAGCTTCTCAGTTGCATCCCTAGAAAAAAAAAAAGAGCATAGAGTTCAGAAGTGAAACTAGTGAATGAAAGTGAAATGTACAACTAGAAAACAAACAAAGGAGGGGGTGAAGGCTTGGGGTTTTTGGATTTTTCTTTAGCACTAACCAACCTAGTCCGTCGGTGTGCAGTAAACAGTCAGCACTAACGTAACTAACTAGTGTAATTATTTACGTGTTAAATTATACCCGACTGTGTCAGTCAACCTTCAGCCTTGTGCAGTTAAGTGAAAACTCAGCTCAGAAAAAAAGAGCAATTTGTAAATCTATAGTCTTACAAATCCTGTACTTGAGATGTTTTTTCACAGCTCCTTAGCTGAATGCTTGTTCCACGTTTGCTGTGATTTATGGCACACCTCTCTCTAGAGCAGGAACCTGCTGACAGTGAATCGCAGCAAGGGCAGAGGGAGGAAGACAAAGGAGGATGGACTGATACTGACTGATATCTGAGTTCTTTATTATTTTACTGAAATTTTAGCATTGTTTCCAGTGAGATATGTTGTGTATATAGTGACAGTGCTGTTATAAACTTTACTGTTGCTGCTATAGAAATAATATGTAGTTTTGCAAAAAAAACAAACAAAAAACCCACAATTCTTTAGTAATGAAAAAGAACCAGTAAGAGTATTGATAAAGCCAGGAACAAAACCTCAAGTCATCCCCAACTAAATGGTTAACTCAGTTGGCATAGTAATGAAAGATCGGCTGGTTATGGAGGAGTCAAAGAAATGCTTGCTTCACTGGAGACAAGTCATAAATCAGGATTATAATAGAATCATGTACATGGAGTAGGGATGCACCAAACGTAAAATTCTTGGTCGAAGCCGAATATAATGAAAAAATTTGCTGCAAAAAAAAATTCATTCAAAATTTTTAATTTTGAAAAAATTCAAAATACATTCACATTTTTTTCCATTTATATTGCTTTTTGATAACTACTGCATAAATTAAATAGTCAAAATGTGCTTTTGACTCAGTGTTTCATTTACATTTATTCATTTAGCTGATGCTTTTATCAAAAGTGACTTACAATTGCTAATTATGTCAGACGCACATCTCTGGAGCAACTAGGGGTTAAGTGTCTTGCTCAAGGACACATTGGTAGATGTGTCACAGTGGGGGATTGAACCCAGGTCTCTCACACCAAAGGCAGCATCTTATCCATTGTGCCATCACCACCCATATCCCACAGGATTTGGAAAGACTACAGAATTACAAATGTCCATTTTACTTTTAATGGACACATGTATTATGTTTTATACTTTCTGTGAATTTAATCCGACTAATCATATTTCCATATTGTATAGACAACTTATTTTGACAACCTTTGTCACGTGTCTCCTCACGCTACATTCATCAAGTCTGACACAATTTGATAAATAATGCTGTGTGTGGTTCTCGTATCACGTAACATGAAGACTTCACAGCCTCTCTTCAGGTAGGACTCTCATACTGCAACACTTGTCTTCGTAAAGAGAGAAAAATGACATGATAAAGTTGCTAACCTGCCTGTGTGCCCGTCCGTTTCAGTGGATTTACCATAAAGCACTCCAAATTTAGGTGCGGTTAGCTTAATCGCCTTCTCAAAAACGAGTGACAGAAACACTCAGAACGGGTCAGACCATTTGTTGCCTTTTCTCAGCCATGGATGCTGTGGATGTGCTAGGAGACAATTCAGCAGAACAGTGTCTACAAACAGCGAGTTTTGCGTCTTTCTCGGACACATCAAAATCTTCCATACTGTCTACATGTCAATGTAATTGTTCAATAAAATTTATTTGGTCTTTTTTGTCTTATTAGGCCTAACACCAAAAGTGCTTTTTTCAGTATTTTCGGCCGATTAATTTTGGTGGGCGAACATTCGGTGCATCCCTGACATGGAGAGCTAAATAACCAGGTTTATCTTTCGTTAATTTTCCAATTTTAAAACTATGTTTTATTTAAATAGTTCTATTACAGCTGATCCTGTTTATACAATACTAAAAAACATGGCTTCTTTGTAGAAAACTGGTTTATATTCCCCAAAGTAAGGCATTGATTTGGTATTGACATTTACACCAGTATTGCATTACAAAATTTTAAATAATATCCAGCCCTAGCTCCATGGAGGTGTATTTGAACCATACTGTAACACACATGCAGGCACACATGTTTCATTTTTCGAGGTTGTCAGCAGGTCTCTGTTCTCTACTGCACATTAGGGAAATGTGAATACTGTGGTCAGAAAATCTAACATATCATTCCCCGATTAGGTCTGACTGTGAAAAGCATACCTCAGCAGTATGTTGATTTTAGGGAAGCCTTCCCATTTCTCCCGGCACTCTGGGCATTCATTCTTGTGAGAGGATTCCCACCACAGAGCCAGACAGTGGCGACAAAAGTTATGGCCGCAGGTCAGGGTGGTGGGGTTCACTAAGATATCGTAGCAACAGTGACACGAGAATTCATGTTCTGAGATGTTGGTGGTGAAGGGCTTCGAATGAGGAAAATCTGATAAGTGAGGGGGCTCTTCCATTGATCCTGCCAGACCTTCATCTGATGAATCCCACTCAATCTGGTGCAACACATCCAACTCTGAATAAGAGGGGAAACAAATTTACAATTTACAAGAATAACTAAATGGAGAAAGTGATATAAGTTTTAAAAAATTTAAATATAGGTAGGTATAGTCTCAAATAGCTTCTCAGAGACAAGTGGCCAGTGTTATACCAGCGCACACGTTTGGTGGTATTTACAACATTTAACATTTCTTTAGCATCACAACAAATTATTTTGTAAACAATTCAGTTGTGTTCAAGATATTTGTATTTTTCCAGGATTTTTGTTCAGTCATTTCTTTACAATAAGATATTAGCAAACTTGTGAGTTGTTTAAATCAATCACAGAGAACATGAAGTCTGCATTATGTTTATCGCTGCTAGGTAATGCAGTTTAGGGATGCAACTAACAATCATTGTTTTATACTATCAATTAAGTTTTCAATTACCCGACTAAGCGCTTGATCTTATCATAATCTACAAAATGTCTGAGAATAGTGGAAACCTTGAAGGTGATGCCTTCATATGTTTTGTTTTGTCTGACCAACAGTCCAAACCTAGTTTACAATTACATAAAACAGAGAAAAGAACTCTTTACTCTGGAGAGGCTGGAGCCAGAAGGTGGTTGGCATTAATGCTTGATATGCGACTGAAACCATTAATGGCATATTAAAAAAAGTTGGCAATTAATTTTCTGTCAATTTACTAATTGAAGAATCGACTTATCATAAGTCTGCATTGCTTATCCCACAAAGATGATGAAACTTTCACAAACATGTATGATGTTTCCTGTAATGGATTTGACAACTCAAGCAAGTTGCAAGCGAATACCACATGATTTTCTCGTCTTTAAGGAAAATTAATGGAAACCAATAGTTGCTTGGAACTGTAGGACAAAACAAATCCGAAAATCCAAAACTACACAGAAAGCATTTTAATATAGTTAGAATAAATGCATAATGAGCCAAAATTAACCCAAAGGCTATTTTACATCTGCTGTCCCTGGATTAGTGGTAATAAGTCACCCTAAAAAGGTAAAAGGATTAAGCTATTTGTATACAGATTTAGCCCACTACAATAAAAGTTGAGTTCACTAAAAGAAAAAAAAACAGTCTCTCCCCTGCTACAACCACATCCGATTCTGCACAGCAACTTTTAGATTACTGGTATGAGTTAAACAACATACATACAGGAACTAACGTTATGCTAACTAAACAAAAACACACGTATGGCGTTTTGTTGACAGGCATAACTTACTGTGTTATTAAGTAAATTTAAGTAATGTTATGGGTAATAAGATCTGTGTAAGTGAAGAACAGCATAACTAACGTTAGCACCTATTTGCATTTAATTTAAATTCGATTAACATGTATCGTTTGATGTCATGATAGCATTTGATCAGAGTTAGCTAGCCACAGACACTTGTCAGCACCAAACCGTGAAAGAGAAAGACAACTATAACATTAGACACTGACAACTTATATAACGAACTTATTCAGCTACTTTGATAGCAGGTAACGTTAACTTATCTCATCCTGATCTGGACATTAGCTGTTAACGTTACTCTGAAACTGGCTAGCTAACGTTAGTCGTTAGCTCCTACTAGCTAGGTCAACAACAACGTTACTGCTCTGCTAACAGTAAGATAGACTGATGCTACACAAACCAAAGTGCACTATCGTTAGCTGACTGATTTTCTATTTAGCCCGCAAATGATAGCGAACAGTAAGTGCTGTGTTAAGTTAACTTACCTTTGCGTAACATAACTGCTCGAGAACGTCATTTATTAAACTCACAGTTTTACCTCGCCTCAGCAATGACAGCCTTTGACAGGTGACCAGTTGGAGGATGACATAACTAACGTTATCTGGTTAACTAACCTACGTCCGCTTATCATAAGTTATCTCCAAACGAAACAGTCCATAAATATTTATGCCCGAGTAGCTGTCTCCATGGCTCCACGCTGCTGTGGAAAGCCCCTCGTACACACCCACGCGCACGTCAGTGTGTCATGCGGGTACCTGTTCACACTCGTCATTGGTCACGCACTCACCTCAATCAACTTTTTAAGGGTCGACAAAGAAGTGTTGCAAAGATTTAAACTTAACATTGATTATAACTGTGATTTTTGCAATTTAGAAAGAGAAACTATATTTCATCTTTTTTACCACTGTGAACATGCCAATGTATTTTGGAAAGATTTGGAACATTTTATTAACAGAAAAACGGGTAAGAGTATTCTGATTAATGTATTTGATGTCATGTTATATTTTGTACTACATGGTCCAGACAATATTAACTATATTGTGCAACTCCTCATCATACTTGGAAAATTCCATATCCACAAATCAAAATGGACTGGATCCAAACCCTGCTTCAATCGATTTACAGTTGAACTGAAACACTACTGCACCTCAATAGAACTCTTAAAAAATAAAAAAGCAATAAAATGTGTTTTATTGCTTTTAACTGAACTTAATCTGAGCTTCTGGCAATGTAAAATGTAACTGAAGATCTGTATATTCTGCATTTCTGTCATTATTGTTTTGTTATTGTTTTTTGTTGGACCAATAAAGGTTTAAAAAAAAATTTAAAAAAAAATTTTTAAGGGTGTCCGCAGATAAAGCAGAAAAGGACAGGCAATATTTCGTCCACTGTGGTCCTTGGTGGTGTTGCAAAGCACAGCTGATTTCAGCCATGTGGTTTTTAAAAGCTGCTTCAGTACAAAGTTCAGGCCAAATCCTGTCCATGAAGCGTAGATTCTGGGCTGAAGTGTGAGGTCTTCCTGTCCACATAGTAATAAAACAGTAACCTATTAACTTACACGTTGGCTCTGAGGGACCATGCTGTAGTTATATGTCCTTTTCTTCAAATAACCCTCACCCTCAGAGTGAACTGTTAAATGAAGCAGAAACTCGTTAAATATTGTTTCTTTAATTTAACTTCAAACAGAAATATTCTCGTGTTCCCAGAGGAAGTATCCTTATTGAAAGACTGCTTCACCTTGAACAATCTTTGGAAGTAAAGATATGAATCTTATAAGCAACTAAATACCTCATTTTGATAATCTGTCACTACTGAAAACAGGTCAAAATGGCCCCAACCCTTAAAACTGTCAAAACCTGTCTGAAAACTCACTTTTATTCCCTGGTTTTTAATCCAGCAGGAGAGATATGTGGTCTTCTGTTGTTACCCTTCAGTTGTTCATAAACAATGTTTTTTATGTTGTTGTTCTATGTGTTTTTATATATGTTTTATGTTTTATTCCTTGTGCATCAGGATTTGTAAACCTGGATTTTAAAATGTGCTAAATAAATAAAAATGGGTTGGATACAGTTTATATCTACATTGGTATCCAAGCTGTTCAGATCTGAATTTTACTTACTAAATTTTTGTGTCTCAATTTGCCAATTTGAACAACTGATTTTTTAAGATTAAATTTGCACATCTGAATCATTGAATTTGAGCAATTTAGCAAATAACTTTAAATATTGGGTATCTGAATTTATGAATCCTATACAAAACATACCTGGAATAACATTTTTGACATTGCACGACTTCAAATTGGATATTAAGAGGGAAATTCAGACCAAATAAATTCAGATGATTTTCAAAGTAAAATATTTCAGTCCTCTACATTCAGTGGTTCAATATGGAGTATTGAGCGGTGAATACATTTCTAAATTAGGAATTCAGTTAATTTAAGGCCATTAGTTGCGTCTTACTTTACAGAATTGAAAGGATTCATATGAAAATCTTAAAAGGACCTGCTCACAACTCATGACAACACCACGGTCATAACCTGTGATGAGGAGTCACAAGTAGACATTGCCTCATTTTATAGGCTCATAACCAAAACTGGGCTCACAACTAAAAATATTGTTTTATAAGGCTTGTAAGACCCGTTCTGCGGCCAAACTAGTAGCTTCATCCTGGCGATGAAACGTCGTCTCAGCATTTTTATGACTAATTCTGTACTGGCCAGTAGGTGGCGGCATGCGCCTTTTCAGCTGGTGATCTGCCATCACTGCTGGCAACCGCAAAACAAGAAGAAGACGTGGTGGCGCAACACAGTTTAGCTAGCAGACTGGAGGGTTCATGACAGCTGCCCTCATCCACAATAACGAAACAACTTAGCTTATTTTACTGTTCCTCTTGGTTTTCTTATGACATCCTTCAAACACAGCGACAACATCGCACTATGTTCGAGGTAACGTTGACAACTTACCGGCTATTCGGGCTTTTATTGTACAGCTAACTAGCAAGGGATACAGTTCGTTAGTCTGGTATGCAGATAAATAAGAAGTTAACATTACGGTAACGTAAACTTACCTTGTTAGGTGTGGGTCGATTAGGGTGACATTGGTTTAGATATGAATACCCTTCCACTCCTACATTTAACAACAGCTAAATTGTCAGAATAGCTTGATGGCTAGCTAGTTAGCCAGTGACGTTCTTTTTAATTAAACTATCTAGCGTTGCGTTCAGTAACGTAACATTATAGAAGTTATCCAGGGGAATGTTTTATTCACTGCTCCCGAATCACAGTCGCTTGTGCCATCCATTAAAGGTGTTCACAGAAACTGTCAGTTCCTTTTAAACATGTTTTCTAATACGTGATCACACTAATGTTACATTTACAGTTACTAAATGTAGGTTAAGCATAGCACATGTTTCTACCAGCTACGTAACTTAGATAGATATACTCAGAGTAAATTATATTAGAGTACAATGTGTGTGTTGAGATGCACAATCTCGTTTTTGAGGGGGGTCCTAAAAATAAATAGAGGGATAATTTAGATAGGTAGAGAGATACACTGAACAAAAATATAAATGCCACACTTTAGTTTTTGCCCCCATTCATCATGAGCTGACCTCGAGCATATAAGACTTTCTCTATGTACACAAAAGTACTATTTCACTCAAATATTGTTCACAAATCTGTCAAAACCTGTGTTAGTGAGCACAAGTTTCTCCTTTGCCGAGATAATCCATCCACTTCACAGGTGTGGCATATCAAGATGCTGATCAGACAGCATGGGTATTGCACAGGTGTGCCTCAGGCTGGCCACAATGAAAATGTGCAGTTCCCTCACACAGCACAATGCCATATAAGTTCTGAGGGAGCGTGCAATATATTACTCAGATAGACATGCTATACAACTGTGTAGTAATAGAGGGATATGAGGTAACAACAATTATAAATAGACCTACTGAGGTATCGTGTCATTGAATAAATACTAATGAGCTGGTTTTCAAGTAAGAAACATTGTTCCACTTGAAGTTTGTGCTTGCTGGATATGAAAGAAGTAATTTTCAAATAGGAATGTGATTAACGATTCATTGTTGAATAATCTGCCACTTAGTTTGTTCATTGATTCATCATTTAGTCTATAAAATGTCAGAAAATTTTAAGTTTGTTGTTATGACATGTTGTAGCAAGAAAGGTTTATTTTAATGAGACGTAGCCTAACAAGCCTAATAAGAATGTTTTGTGAGGTAACAAGTAAAGTGATATGTTGTTATTAAAAGAAAAGTCTCTGAATAGCAGAGTAATAATTGAATCATTTTGTTTCTAGTAATAACAACAAAATACGTCATAATAATTTGAAAATACCTTGCTAGAATGTAAAAACAATTTTCTCAGTATAGCAAGAAACGGTGGCAGCAATATGCTGCAATAAATACTATAAAAATGGGCATAATCGTTGTCTAACTAAAGTAAGTTTCAAATGGCTACAAATTAGTTTTCATGCCATACAGAAATGAATAGACAGTGGGCTATAACAATGGTATGGTCACATCAGAGCTTTTTGCATGTCCTATCAGACAAACTGAAAACATGAACAGCCATTTAGGAAAATCTGTTCTCATGAGAGACTTGCACTTTTATTAAAATATTACAATTTACAAGTAGGAGAGATAAGGGATTCTCTGAAGGTAACAATAGCTCACATTTTGATACAACAGATCAATGTGAATAAAATCAGATATTAACAATAACACAGTTGACTTAGATAATTAAATAGCGCTTTAAAGCCAATACATTTGTTTATATCTGCTAACTTGTTAACAAATAGCCAGATACATGTGACACAATACATTCAAATGTTGGCTTATGTGTTATATGTGTTATAAAGAAGGTAGTGAACCCCTGCAGACTACATATTTAACTACGTTTATTGAAAGAAAACAGGCCACCAAACAAAACAGAATTCAAAACACAACAACTCAAGACAATTACACAATCAGTAGCCCATCAACCAGGTGTGCGTTAGATAATGTTAAATTAGACTTTTGCTGTGAGAAGACAGGCAGGCAATGCTGGGCACATTCAAGGAGCAATACATGAACACACCCATGTTGTAACAATAGGATGTTGTCTTATTCTGTTGTACTTTTGCAAGCTAAAGATATATTAAACTATTAAGGGCCTTACTGGGTACTTACTGGGTATAATTCTATGCATAAGTAGAATTTAGAAAAAACATGTTTCTGAGATTTGTTACTGAGTGTCTCTGTCTTTGTTCTGTAATAGGATGCTGAATTCCAAGATCCATTATCACTGAGTCTGAATGAAAACTATGATGACCAGAATTCTCCACATCATGATTCAAAAAAAGCACCAGCAAGCCCTGACTATAATTGTGAGACACCAGAGATTCAAGTAATCATCAAAGAGGAAGAGGACGGCTGGACTGTGAGTGAAAATCGTGAGTGTAAAATCTTAAATATCAGCATCACCTTACTAGATGACGTACACACAGTATGTTACTCGATTATGACTTTTCACATTTTTGTTTTGCCTTGTAATGTTAAACACAGATGACAGCTTCATCTCAGAGGGAGAAAAGGAGGACACTTCCACACACACATGTCATCCCCACCTCCAAGCATGTGGGATGGAGAACTCCATTTCTCACGGAGTAAAGACACGCCAGAGAGTATATTTGGTGGAGAAGTGCTCCGAGGAGTCTGGCGGCCCCACTCTCTATGGGCAGAGCTCCTCTGCCAGAGAGGGGCGGCAGAGACACATGCTCATGGACTCTGATGAGAAACCTAAGATTTCCTGTAGATGCGGAAAAGCGACTGGAAACGTGATTGTGCATCAGTGCAGTAATACAGTACATGAGACGACCCCCAGTCACAAACGGAACACGAAATCCCTTCAGAGAGCACATGCAGGGGATGAGTGTTACAGTCAAGACCAGAGCCTTGATGTAAAACAAAGCACATCTGTGACAACGGAAGCAGAACTACATGAGACCAAAAGATCAGCACCTTGCCAAACAGTATGTAAAATACTTTTTGCAGAAGTTCCTTTTTGCTAATTGTTTTTCTAATCATATAGTAGTGGTTAGCATATTGTCAGCATCACCTCAAAAACTGAAAACTGAAGTTTCTTGCTTATTTTATTTATTGGTTGATTGTAAATGCATTTTTAAAAAATAATGTCACAATGGGATTCAAGAACCACTCATACGAACAGATTTGTTATTAAGTGGCATGTACAAGTGATTTAGGTACAAATTCTCAAGTGATCCTGACCTATGAGAAATAAAGGAAGTATTGTAGCCATGAGGAAAATTCTTTCACTCCGACAGCTGCCTCACTGTCTTTATGCAAGTCTAGCAGCCTATAATATTCTCCTGTGTAATATCTCCCTGACTGTCATGCTCCCATGGCTGCCTTTCATATTAGGTGCTGGTGCTTAAAATGTTTTGTTTTTAGGATCTAACTTTACGTAAACCATTCCGTCTTTATGTCTGTACACAGTAGAGTATCATTTATGATGCCTCTAATGATCATATCCCACAATTCTGCACCTTCTAATGAACAGGTGACATTAATCAGGCTGAAAGGAGCGATTATGTCCGGTTGAGATAGTTTGGTGAATCTGATTTTAAACACCTGAATACGTTCTTGCATGAGGCCCAGTGACATGATAAATAAAACAGACATTTTTAGATTAGTTTAAGTATCAAACAGAGTGGGAATAGAGATTTTATGTCACTAGTCATTCCAACTAAATGAGCGAAATTCAAATCTGGTGTCTGTACTTAAATAAACTCCTGTAAATTAAATAAATTCCTTGACACTGTGATCTGTATTTAGGATTCTCCTGAACGTAAGCCCCCGATGTCACATGGACTCAAGATGGCACCTGCAAACTTAGAGGACCAGACTCTCCATTTGACTGTAAGATTGCACGCAGGGGATGAGGAGGAACAAGAGGAGGAACAAGATGAAGAAATTGGTGGCTTAATCAACTCTGATGGAGAAGTGGTTGAATGGAATGCCAGTAAGCTATTCATAAAAGCACGTTAATTTACACAAGCAGTACACATATATTTGTTTAAGGTTTCACCCTTGTTTCTGTTTCTTGTTTCTGAGTTTCAGAGTTTATTTGATAAAGAATATTTTAAGTAGCAAAAAAATACACATACCGGCCTACACCTGTTCAATTACTTGTTAACACAAATGGCTAATCAGCCAATCATGCGGCAGCAACTCAATGCATTTAGACGTAGTCAAGACAACCAAGCATCACAATTACGAAGAAAGGGGATTTAAGTGACTTTGAAAGTGGCAGGGTGGCTGGTCTGAGTATTTCAGAAACTGCTGATCTACTGGGATTTTCACGCACAACCATCTCTAGGGCTCACAGAGAATGGTCTGAAAAAGAGAAAATATCCAGTGAACTGCAGTAGTGTGGATAAAATGCCTTGTTGATGTCAGAGGTCAGAGGAGAATGTGCAGACTGGTTTGAGGTGGCAGAAAGGCAACAATAACTCAAATAACCACTTGTTACAACCAAGGTATGCAGAATACAATCTCTGAATGTACATCATGTCGAACCTTGAAGCAGATGGGCTACAGCAGCAGAAGACCACACCGGGGGCCACTCCTGTCACCTAAGAACAGAAAACTGAGGCAACAGTACGCGCAAGCTCACCAAAATTGGACAATAGAAGTTTGAAGTCTGGTTTGATTGGTTGATCTGGTTTCAACAGATTCAGACTGGTGGTGTTGTTGTAATCGTGTGGGGGTATTTTGTTGGCACACTTATGGCCCCTTACCAATTGAGCAACGTTTAAATACAACACCTGCCTGAAGATTGTTGCTGACCATGTTCATACCTTTATGACCACAGCATATCCATCTTCTGATGGCTCCTTCCAGCAGGATAATGCACCACAGTCACTAGCTCTCAATCCAATAGAGCACCTGTGGGATGTGGTGGAACGGAGACTCACATCATGGTTGTGCAGCCAACAAATCTGCACCAACTGCGTGATGCTATAATGTCAATATGGACCAAAATCTTTCAGGAATGTTTCCAACACTTTGTTGAAAGTATGTCACACAGGATTAAGGCAGTTCTCTCATCTAAAAGGGGGTCCAATCCCGGAACAAGCAAGGTGAATGTATAAGACATTACGATGTCTTAAGATAAATCACTTAAGATATATTGGGTTGGGAATTACATTTACATTTATTCATTTAGCTGATGCTTTTATCCAAAGCGACTTACAATTGCTATACATGTCAGAGGTCACACGCCTCTGGAGCAACTAGGGGTTAGGTGTCTTGCTCAGGGACACATTGGTGGATGTGTCACAGTGGGGGATTGAACCCGGCCACCCCATATTGGCAAGTATTTCCCAAACAAGCATCTTAGCTCTTTGTTTTTACACAATTAGTTTATCAGTACATTGACTTTTTCCAAACCATTTATTTCAGTCCTGAATGCATAAACTAAACTTTTAAAATAATGTTGACAATGTTGAAAATCCCATGTCCTGTCAGTTATCTCTGAGCCTGAGCCTACTATTTTGATTGTTGCAGGAGACAGTCCTGACCAGATCTCTACTTGCACAGACAGTCCTCACCGGAGCAAGGTAATTTGTCTTAAGACTTAATTTATAGATTTTGCATTAACCAATGCATGTCCCCTTCAAGTCTCTTGAAACCTCTGCTTCGAACAGTGGGGAAAATAAATATTGAACACGTCAACATTTTGTTCAGTAAACATATTTACTATGAGACTATTCACATGAAAGTTTCACCAGACTTTGGTACACATATAAAGACATCTAAACATTAAAGACCACTTATAAAGTAATGTGCAATGAAGTGGAATAAGACAAAAAGTATTGAACACGCTAAGAGGAAGCAGGTCTCCAAGGTAAGGCAAGGAACCAGCTACAATCCATTAGTAGTTAGTAGAAAGTAATTAAACCTCTTATCAGTACAAAGAGATATCAGAAGGGTCAGTAAATGAATGGTCTATGAAAAGGCCTTTCGTTAGGTGTCACACAAGAAACATCTTATGATGGGTAAAAGAAAAGAGCTTTCCCAAGACCTTTGCAACCTTATTGTTACGAAACATAATGATGGAATCGGATACAGACATATTTCAAAACTTCTGAATCTTCCAGTAAGCACCATTGGGGCCATTATCCGCAAGTGGAAGCAACATCACTCAGTCATCACCCGCACAGGAGTTCCTCGCAAGATTTCTGACCAGGGAGTCAGAGGAATGGTCAGAAGAGTAGCCCAAGAGCCAAGGAAAAGAGCTCCAAAAACACTTGGAGGCAGCAGGTACCATTTCACATCGCAGAGTAAAACAATAGGCAATGCCCTCCACTGCCGTGGTCTGTACACACACTCACCCGTTTAAGGTTTACTACAATTCATTTGCTTAAACAAATGAAATACTAGGAGAGTGTAGTCCGGTCCAACGAGAGCAAGATTGAACTTTTTGGCTGTCATACCTACACATCATGTTTGAAGAAGAAATGGCACTGCACGTCACCATATAAACACTGAAGTTTGGCGCTTGAAGCATCATGGTGTGGAGCTGTTTTTCATTGCATGGTACTGGCAGACTTCATTTAATTGAAGGAAGAATGAATGGAACCTTTTACTGGGAGATTCTTGACGAGAATCTGCTGAGACCATCCACCAGGATGTTGAAGATGAGACGTGGGTGGACCTTCAGCAGGATAATGATCTGACGCATACGGGAAAGGAAACTCTCAATTGGTTTCAAAAAAGAATCAAGGTGATGGAATGGCCCAGTCAGTCTCCTGACTTGAATCCAGTTGTGGAAAGAGCTAAAGACCAAGGTTTACAAGAACCACAAGAAACAGTTTGGTGACACTTTCATGTTGACATGTTTAATACTTAATTCCCCCACTCTATGTAGCATATAATTACACTGCAAGTGATACAATGCAACAGCACCACAATTACAGCCTCCAGAGTAACAATAAAGCTGAGCAAATATGTGTCTTGCAAAACCTGAAAATGTAATGTGTAATGCAGCTTTACCAGTTTGACAGTTTGATAGTAGAAGTATATAAATGACTACATGAAAATGTCTTCATTGTGCACCAGAAAGAAGCAGTTGTTAAATTAATTGTAATAAGTGTCCCTAAAACCACCTGTCCCCGCAGTTGTTGGCTAAAATTAGTTTCTTCTTTAGGGATGAAGCAGAGTTTAAATTTTTACATAAAATACCAGTTTTCTTGGGATATTGATTTTACTGTCCAAAATGTTTGGAATAGCAGAGTGTAACTTCTGATTTATGTTATATAGTTCACCTTTAAATGTTAACATCAAAGTTCAATAATGAACCAAAAGTTAGTTACCAGAGGAGTGAGTCTTCAGCACCACTGCACCGTAGATACCCAGGCAGGATTACTAATTAACAATTACCACTTGCCTGTAGTTGCAAGTGCAGCACCATGCTGACCCCACACAGATAAGAAAAACAACATGTTACTGCAACCAAATAGTTTGGTTTAGATCCTGTAACTACTACTAGAAAAAGTATATATCTCTGCTGTGTTACCCAGCGAGGGTGTGGGGGGTATATTTCTGATGGTTTTTAATGATTATGATCACAGGGTGTCGTCCTGTCGGAGTCTCAGCTGCAAGGCCAAAACCAGAGAGACAGCAGTAGTCCAACACTCATCATGGAAGTTGTGTCTGTGGGGGAAGATGAAGAAAGGGAAGAAGGGGAGGAAAAAGAGAGAGTAGTAAAGATGGCAGCTGCCTCACCCTTATATTGTGGTAAACACAAGTCATAAGAAAAATGAACACTGTGGAGGTGGTAAATAAGAGTTATGACTTAGTTCTTTCGTAATCCTTTTACCAGGAAAGAGACAGAGAAGAAGGAAGAAGGTTTCAGAAGTAACAGTGGTGGCATTGGACGTCTCAGACGCAGAGAAAAAAGTTCCTGCAAAACCTGGTGAGGGAGGTGATGGAAAGATTTTTGCTATAATAAACATTTAAAACAAACTGTACATGTGGAGGATTCAGAAGAGTCATAGTTTGGCAGGTTGTTTTATTCTAAATTACAGAAGTTATAAAAGTATGGTAAATATATACTGTATATAAGATATATATATATATATATATATATCATAATAATTTCTGCTGTTCTTTGTCACAAAGCAAAAAGAAGGGGCAGAAGAAAGATTTCAGAAGTTCCACCTTTGTCTGGTGAAGACCTAGAGGCAGAGCCAGGAAGTGAGTGTTCCTCTTAACTTTTATGGCGATTGAATTGATGTTTGCATCTAAAAGAATTATTTGGCATTATATCTGTTATAATGCATCTTACTTTTTATCTTATAGTATCAAGGCGCACTCGAAGAAAGAGAAATGTCCCAATCATAGTGGAATCAGAAGAATTAAATTCAAAACCTGTCCGCCGCGTTGCTGGTAAGACAAAAAGTAGGGTGTGGTATCACTCTTAGTTGATTCTGATTCTGCTCATTAATTCAGGTTAATTCAATGTTTTTGAGCAAGAAAAAATATGTCTACTTAAAGATGCAGACATTTGCAGTGTTTCAGTCTGTCAAATTAGACTGTCAAATTAATTAGTCACTGTCACTAGGTGACACCTTCTTACATACTGTTTCTGCTGTATGGAAAACCAGTTTCTGGGAAGTTTGGTTAAATGTTAGCCCCTCTTTTGAGTCCTAGCTCTGATCTGCCATATTGTGAACAATACACACACACAAACTTGACTTTCAGTGATGAATGAGCAGAAAGACATATTTAAGTCACTAATTCTTAAATTTTTTTTCTTGAATTCAACTTTGAACCAGTTGATTAACTACTGAACCCAGTTGAACCAGTCAATACCTAACCCATCCATGTTTTAGATAATATATCCATATATTATGTTTCAGACTAAAGCAATAAACATTTTTTTGTCTCTTTAACCAGCAAAGCGTCCTTACAGAAGACGGAAAGATACCAAACTATCTGCTGAAGGAGGGGAAAGCACAAGTGTTTCTGCTGGTAAGAGCAAATAAAATGCTACACAAGGGTGTATAACCAGCGGGAGTGCAGCTCCAGCTAAGACCATGTTATCCCATGGTTAGCTCAATTTTATAATGTTGACTGGTAAAGTACGCCATAATAAAAGTACTGCTGACTTGGCAGCCTGCAGTTAATTAACCTGGTGCAGTGATTTAGAACAATGGATTGACTGTTTACAGGAACTATGACTTTAATGTGCAGCTCTGTTATACAAAGCACTCATTAACACAAACAATAGTCATCCTACACATGACGAAGGTTGCATGTGTAGAATGGGCCTGATTACGAACACACCAATCTACATTTTGTTCAACGTGAAGGACTGAGTTTGAGTTTGTGAAAGTGTTTAACACCGAAAAAGAAACAATGTATATACAGTGGGGCCAAAAAGCATTTAGTCAGCCACTGATTGTGCAAGTTCTCCTACTTAGAAAGATGAGAGAGGTCTGTAATTTTCATCATAGGTAAACTTCAACTATGAGAGACAAAATGAGAAGAAAAAACATCCAGGAAATCACATTGTATGATTTTTAAAGAATTTCATTGTAAAGTATGGTGGAAAATAAGTATTTGGTCAATAACAATAGTTCAACTCAGTACTTTGTAACATAACCTTTGTTGGCAAAGACAGAGGTCAACTCCCTCCACAAATTTTCTATGGGGTTGAGGTCTGGAGACTGGCTAGGGCACTCCACGACCGACCTTGAAATGCTTTTTGCGGAGCCACTCCTTCGTTTCCCGAGCGCTGTGTTTGGGATCATTGTCATGCTGGAAGACCCAGCCACGTTCCATCTTCAAGGCTTTCACTGATGGAAGGAGGTTTTGGCTTAAAATCTCACGATACATGGCCCCGTTCATTCTTCCCTTAATACGGATCAGTTTTCCTGTCCAATTTGCAGAAAAAAAAGTCCCAAAGCATGATGTTTCCTCCCCCATGCTTCCCCCATGCATGTAGGCATGGTGTTCTTGGGATGCAACTCTGCATTCTTCTTCCTCCAAACACAACAAATTGAGTTTTTACCAAAAAGTTCTGTTTTCGTTTCATCTGACCACATGATATTCTCCCAATCCTCTTCTGGATCATCCATATGCTCTCTTCAGACGGGCCTGGACTTGTACTGGCTTAAGCAGGGGGACACACCTGGCACTGCAGGATTTGAGTCCCTCTTGGCTTAGTGTGTTACTGATGGTAGCCTTTGTTACTTTGGTCCCAGCTCTCTGCAGATCATTCATCAGGTCCCTCCGTGTAGTTCTGGGATTTTTGCTCACCGTTTTCATTATCATTTTGACCTCACGGGGTGAAATCTTGTGTGGAGTCCCAGATCAAGGGAGATTATCAATGGTCTTGTATGTCTTACAGTCTCTTACAATTGCTCCCACAGTTGATTTATTCACTCCAACCTGCTTGCCTATTGTAGATTCACTCTTCCCAGCCTGGTGCAGGTCTACAATTTTCTTCCTGGTGTCCTTCAACAGCTCTTTGGTCTTGGCCATGGTTGAGTTTGGAGTCTGACTGTTTGAGCCTGTGGACAGGTGTCTTTTATACAGATAACAAGTTCAAACAGTTGCCATTAATACAGGTAATGAGTGGAGGACAGAAGAGCTTCTTAAAGAAGTTGTTACAAGTCTGTGAGAGCCAGAAATCTTGCTTGTTTGTTTTTGACCAAATACTTATTTTCCACCATAATTTACAAATACATTCTTTAAAAATGCTACAATGTGATTTCCTGGATTTTTTTTCTCATTTTGTCTCTCATAGTTGAAGTGTGCCTGTGATGAAAATTACAGACCTGTCTCATCTTTCTAAGTAGGAGAACTTGCACAATCAGTGGCTGACTAAATACTTCTTGGCCCCACTGTAATATAATTATTGCTACAAACAAGACAAGACTAACACAGAATCTGGTTGGTATGTGACTGGAGTCTACAAGTTCATTTTGTAAGCATTAAAGTAACAACCTTACCTTGTAATTTCATCCTCTTTTCCCCCACACAGCGAAGAGGCGTCCAGGCAGAAAGATGGTTCGTGTTCCAACAGAAATACCTCCAGAGCTCCTTAAGAAGCCCAAAGAGAAGATAGAGTACCACTGCTCAGTGTGTGGCAAAGAATTTCCTCATGCCTACAAACTAGAGAGGCACGAGCTGATCCACACAGGAGAGAAACCTTACTGCTGCTCCATCTGTGGTCGGGGTTTCAACCAGAAGGGAAATCTCAAAACGCACTACAAAGTTCACTTAGGTGAGACTGGATCATACTTAATCATTTACAGTTACCTTCTAAAATATTTGCACCTCTATTGCTGTGTCTCTCGCTGACAGACATTACTAAAGATTTAGTGCCAAATTGCAAACAAAGTTAACTTGAATTTTGTCTTTTTCATGTATGTACTGTTTTTATCTGCCTGGATGTTTTCAAAAACCATCACTTTAACAATATATACTATCGGTACCCCATAAGCATCAATGACATCAATCTAGGAGACAGTAAATTAAACTTCATGTTGTAGTCAAATAATTAGCCTTTTTGCTGCATTGTACACAGAGCAATACGGGAAAACCAGAATGGCTTTTAAACCTAATGTTGTCTTTTTATAACCCAACTGTAAAGTATTGAAAAAGGAAAGCAGAGTAGTGCAACAGAGAGGAAGACATTTAATACACAACATCTGAAGATTCATCCCAAAACTGCAAACTAAGTTAGCTTGGAAAAGCAAAATTGATTGGAGTACCCTAATATATACTCGACTTAATGTAAATAATAAGTGAAGTAAAATTGAAGTCCTAAATAATGCAAAGATTGTTATATTTGTGAACTATTAATACTAGAGTAAAACAGGATTTGTCTCCCCTTTGTCTCTGAAGGTCGTAAGGGTGCTGATTTTGACAATGAGGTGGATCCCATAGCGTCAGAACTCTCTGAATACTTGAAGTCTCTGCCGGGGGAGTCCAGGATCAGATCATCCCTCCGTTGCCTGGAATGTGGAAAAGAATGTGAGAGTCATTCAGCTTTACAAGCACACCACATTACTACCCACACAGAAGCACCTTGTGAATCAGACGCAGTCGAGCACAGCTCATCACAGCTTCTCTTCTGCGGCCGCTGTGGTATTCAGTTCCATGAAAAAGAAAAGCTGGAAGAACATATGAAAACTCACGTGAAGGAGAAGCCCTACTCGTGTCCCGACTGCGGCAAGAGGTTCATCAATGAAAGCTACATACAAATTCACCAGCGTATCCATACTGGGGAGAAACCGTTCCTTTGCTCGCAGTGTGGCAGAGGTTTCCACCTGGCCTCCTCTCTCAAGCTGCATGAGATGCAGCACTCCGGGGAGAGGCCGTTCGCATGTTCCATCTGTGGGAAGACGTTTCGGATAAACTCGTACCTGACGGCACATTACCAGACCCACATTAAAGACAGACCTTTTGTTTGTGGCGTCTGTGGGAAGGGCTACTCCAGAGCTGAGGAACTGAAGGTGCACCACAGGCTTCACACCGGAGAGAGACCATACGAGTGTGGGGAATGTGGGAAGAGCTTCATTTACCGCCAGGGTCTGCGGCAGCATCAGCTCACACATGCCGGAAGACGCATAGGGCCAACCAGACAGCTTGGTAGACCGAAGCAAGACGCCAGGCTGGACATCTAACAGTCGATCTATTGATGCATTTTTTGCTGTTAAGTGTGTCTGAAGATATTACAGTAAATTGCGCTTCTTTCTTGTACTTCTTCCTTCCATTCCTCCCACTTACAGCAGAGACGATTACTGTGTCTGAAAACATGCGCTACAGAGTCAATGTGGGTTGCCAAGAATAATGTGGAAGCTTACTGTGTTGTCTTTCTTGTAATCACGTTTTGTACCCATGTTTTTGTTTACTCTTCTCTAGTAGCCCATCTGTACAATTTTGAGTGCCTTTGTATCCTGCATGCCAAATGCTAATATTTAATGTTTAAAAAAGTATGCACTATATACTTGTTATTTTAAAGTCCATTATGATGGAATACAGAAATTTTTCAGAAACATGTCTAAGTTTTTTCTACATTTGCAATAATATATCCTTATATTATGACATATGTAATCAGACCTATTTTCCCTTTTTTGACAGCTGGTATTATGGTGGTCCAACGCACTAAACAAATATTCCACCACTCATAGATAAACGCCTAAGTTAGTGATTCCTAAAGTAAAAATACATCCAAAATCGTGTTGGTATCAAATCTACATCTGCTGTAGTCTTGAAAGAAGGCTGTTAACAGTCTCAGAGAACAGCAGCTGTAGTCAACTTGAACCACTCCTGCAACTTATTCACTGTCCATCTGAATACTGAGTATATTAAAAAAAAAATTCTCATATTTGTGCTAAAATATAGCTTAATGCTGTGCTTCCATTTGTCGCTTGTGCAGTGAGCCTCTTGTAATGGCTTCAGAAAGTATCTTTTATGTTCTATATCTTGTATTTTACAATCTTTAACCACAGCCTATTTAGTCAGTTATTTTTGACACTGATCATCTAATAACAAAAACTACAATGTCAAAGTGAAATCAAACCTCTTCAAACGGTTAGAAATGAAGTATAAAACAAAATAATGGCTGCACTCCCTTATTTTAATTTACATGTGTAATTTTCACCCATCTTCTTGACTAACCAGCTGTTTGATCCTTACAGATAAAGTGGTGTTCATATTCACAGGTGATCTCCATGCAACTTGTCACTTCTAAAACTGTCAGCTGTACCATTGCTTTATCACAATTTTTTTAGTTTGTCAATCAGTTGTTCTAATCTGTACTAATTTGAGAAGATTTGTTTTTTTCTGTCTTGTGAAAATGCAATATTACACTGACTGTGACTCAGTGTTGTCAAACAAAAACATTTTGTATCCATTGTAGTCATATGTTGGTTAAAGTATGAGTGTTTGGAACATACTGAGCACACAGATGGACAGATTATGCTGCAGGAGCTGTGTCAGAGGCTTCTTATCTTAATATTCAAGATGACTGCGCCTGCTGTTCTCTTCAGGAGGAAAATAACATCTGTCTTCAAGCCGTCAGGGTGAGTGAGTGTTCGTTTCACTCCAATTGTTGTTTAATTTCAAAGCTGGTAAATGTACAGAATACTAAATTGTTGCAACTACTATAACCTTTTAAGAGATAAACTACACAGCAAAATTATATTAATAAAACCCAGGCTAAAAACATTAATACTACACAATTACAATAATATTGCTTCAACAGTAGGATACCGAAAGGTTTCCTATTAATTCTTGTCAGCTAATATCAAGGTGTGATCTGGAGGTCACTTTCACAATTTTGCAATTACAATAACCCCTAATAGGAACAATTATACATTATTATTATTATTGTATATTATTATATTATAAACACCTAACACATAATCAATGCCCAGCCATGAAAATTTGCCATCAGGATTACTTAATTAATGGATAATATAATATGTATTAACTTGGAGATTTAACTGCAGTGTAAAAATGTTTCATCTTTGTAAAGTCCCATGTCATAACAACTTATACACATTTTTGTATTTTTTAGACCGCCAACAGTATTTATTTTTAAATATTGCCAATAGTGAATCTAAGAATATCTAGTCAAAATTGTTTTTTTTTCTTACAAAATGTTTAGTTACATGCATTAAGATTAAAAGCATTAAGTTGCTGCGAAAAACGGATCCATATGTAATTTAGTAAAACAACAACAACAAAAAACAGTAGTTAATCCGTGTGATAATTTTTAAAATTAAGTGTCGCTACTGTTGAAACCTTAAAAGCAAAAATGTTTCCATGGATGATGGCAGACTTCTGGGCTCTGTTTCACAGCTCGTATTGCTTGTTTCAGTCCTCCTATCTGGCAACCCTGAAGCTAGCTTGCCTGCGTTTAGCGTCTCATGTTAGCAGTTGTGCATCACAGCTTGTACAAAGATATATATATAAAAAAATACCTTTTGGTACATGTACAGTGGTGAGGCTGAGACTCGGGGATGGGGGTTCAAACTAACGTAGTGATTTGAAGGCAACA
Source organism: Lepomis macrochirus (assembly GCA_024633595.2). Lineage (NCBI taxonomy): Eukaryota > Metazoa > Chordata > Actinopteri > Centrarchiformes > Centrarchidae > Lepomis > Lepomis macrochirus. The sequence goes on from JALXJV020000003.1 coordinate 29,669,673, forward strand.
TGAATGAGGTGAGTATTATAAATTTGTCCACAGCGACCGAGCCAGTGCAACTTGCTAGCTAGCTGTTAGCCAGCTGTCTAATATCAACGTGTGTAAGTTTGAGCTGCAGCGTTAACGGTCTGCAGTCATGCTGCAGTCCAGGCGTGTCTGAGCACAGAAGAGACAGTCTAATATCAGATTGTCTGGTTCAGACAGTGATGGACGAAGTATTCAGATCATTTACATAAGGAAAAGTACTAACACCAAACTTAAAAAAATACTCTGATACAAGTAAAAGTCTTTGATTGAAAATGTTACTTATTACCACCGCGGTGAAGTTAGTTTTAAGTTGGATATTCGACAGACATTCACCCAGGATCCGCTGACGGCTTCTTACTCAGTTTACCCAGTGTCGGCAGTATAAGTGCGGTTAGCTCATCTCCGTCAGCTCGCTTTTAACCACCGGGGGTAAGCTTAGGGACCATCAATAAATTACAATCGCTAAAACCGTGTTATGGGAAAATCATCATTTATTTCAATAGCTTCCATGTCATGTGACCTACAGACTCCAAATCAATGCCGAATTGTAGTACTAGACTAGGGGAATCAGACACACCCCTTCATTTTAGATTTGAGTTCATATTTTATTTTATATGAATATTAATTAATAATTCATGCAAAATAATGCCTTTTTTTTCAATAGCTTCCAAGTCATGTGACCTACAGACTCCAAACCAATGCCGAATTGTAGTACTAGACTAGAGGAATAAGACACACCTCTTTATATTAGATTTGAGGTCATATTTTATTTTATATGAATATTAATTAATAATTCATGCAAAATAATGCCTTTTTTTTTCAATAGCTTCCATGTCATGTGACCTACAGACTCCAAACCAATGCCGAATTGTAGTACTAGACTAGGGAATCAGACACACCTCTTTATATTAGATTTGAGTACATATTTTATTTTATATGAATATTAATTAATAATTCATGCAAAATGGTGAATTTTTTTCAATAGCTTCCAAGTCATGTGACACAGGGACTCCAAACCAATGCCGAATTGTAGTACTAGACTAGGGGAATCAGACACACCTCTTTATATTAGATTTGAGGTCATTTTTTTTTTATATGAATATTACTTAATAATTCATGCAAAATAATGCCTTTTTTTTCAATAGCTTCCATGTCATGTGACCTACAGACTTCAATCCAATGCCGGATTATAGTACTAGACTAGGGGAATCAGACACACCTCTTTATATTAGATTTGAGGTCATATTTTATTTTATATGAATATTAATTAATAATTCATGCAAAATAATGCCTTTTTTTTTCAATAGCTTCCATGTCATGTGACCTACAGACTCCAAACCAATGCCGAATTGTAGTACTAGACTAGGGGAATCAGACACACCTCTTTATATTAGATTTGAGTACATATTTTATTTTATATGAATATTACTTAATAATTCATGCAAAATAATGCTTTTCAATAGCTTCATGTCATGTGACCTACAGACTAATCCAATGTCGATTATAGATAGACTAGATGACACCTTCTTATATTAGATTTGAGGTCATATTTATTTATATGAATATTAATATAATTCATGCAATGAATGCATTTTCAATAGCTCATGTCATGTATCTACAGATTCCAATTGTGAGTACTAGACTAGAGATAGACACACCTCTTTATATTAGATTTGAGTTAATATTTTATTTTATTAATATTAATTACATTCATGCAAAATAATGAATTTTTTCAATAGCTTCAAGTCATGTGACCTACAGATTCCAATCAATGCCGGTTAGTACTAGACTAGAGGAATCAGACACACCTCTTTATATTAGATTTGAGTACATATTTTATTTTATATGAATATTAATTAATAATTCATGCAAAATAATGCCTTTTTTTTTCAATAGCTTCCCAGTCATGTGACACAGGGACTCCAAACCAATGCCGAATTGTAGTACTAGACTAAGGGAATCAGACACACCTCTTTATATTAGATTTGAGTTCATATTTTATTTTATATGAATATTAATTAATAATTCATGCAAAATAATGCCTTTTTTTTTCAATAGCTTCCATGTCATGTGACCTACAGACTCCAAACCAATGCCGAATTGTAGTACTAGACTAGGGGAATCAGACACACCTCTTTATATTAGATTTGAGTACATATTTTATTTTATATGAATATTAATTAATAATTCATGCAAAATGGTGAATTTTTTTTCAATAGCTTCCAAGTCATGTGACACAGGGACTCCAAACCAATGCCGAATTGTAGTACTAGACTAGAAATCAGACACACCTCTTTATATTAGATTTGAGGTCATATTTTTTTTTTATATGAATATTACTTAATAATTCATGCAAAATAATGCCTTTTTTCAATAGCTTCCATGTCATGTGACCTACAGACTTCAATCCAATGCCGGATTATAGTACTAGACTAGGGGAATCAGACACACCTCTTTATATTAGATTTGAGGTCATATTTTATTTTATATGAATATTAATTAATAATTCATGCAAATGAATGCATTTTTTTCAATAGCTTCCAAGTCATGTGACCTACAGATTCCAAATCAATGCCGGTGTAGTACTAGACTAGGGAATCAGACACACCTCTTTATATTAGATTTGAGTACATATTTTTATTTTATATGAATATTAATTAATAATTCATGCAAAATGGTGAATTTTTTTTCAATAGCTTCCAAGTCATGTGACACAGGGACTCCAAACCAATGCGAATTGTAGTACTACACTGGGCAAATGAGACACACCTCTTCATATTTGATTTAGGTGCTTTTTTATTTCATATTAATATTTATTCGTAATTTATGGAAAATAATGTTTTTTTCTCAATAGCTTCCAAGTCATGTGACACAGAGACTCCAAACCAATGCCGAATTACTAGACTAGGAGAATCAGACACACCTCTTTATTTTAGATTTGACTACTTGTTGTATTTCATATTAATATTTATTCATAATTTATGATATTAATACAAATTTCAATATGCACTCAAATCAAAAATGAAGAGGTGTGTCTCTTATGCCCAGTGTAGTATTACAATTCAACTCTGGTTTGAAGTCCCTGTGTCACATGACTTGGAAGCTATTGAAAAAAAGTCATTATTTTCCCTACATTATGAATAAATATTAATATAAAATAAAATATGAACTCAAATCAAACATAAAAAGGTGTGTCTCATTTTCCCAGTCTAGTACTACAATTTGGCATTGGTTTGAAGTCTCTACGTTGCATGACTTGAAGCTATTGAAAGAAACAGCACTTTTTTCCATAAATTATAAAAAAATGTTAATATAAAATAAAAAATGCACCTAAATCAAATATAAAGGGGTGTGTCTCATTTGCCCAGTGTAGTACTACATTTTGATTTGAAGTCCCTGTGTCACATGACTTGGAAGCTATTGAAAAAATGGCATTATTTTGCATGAATTATTAATTCATATAAATAAAAAATAAAATATGAACTCAAATCTAAAATGAAGAGGTGTGTCTGATTTCCCTAGACTAGTACTACAATTCGGAATTCATTGGAGTCGGTAGGTCACATGACATGGAAGCTATTAAAAAAAAAGGCATTATTTTGCATGAAGTATAAACTAATATTCATATAAAATAAAATATGTACTCAAATCTAATATAAAGAGGTGTATCTGATTCCCTTAGTCTAGTACTACAATTCGGCATTGATTGAAGTCTGTAGGTCACATGACATGGAAGCTATTGAAAAAAGGCATTATTTTGCATGAATTATTAATTAATATTCATATAAAATAAAATATGAACTCAAATCTAATATAAAGAGGTGTGTCTGATTCCTCTAGTCTAGTACTACAATTCGGCATTGGTTTGGAGTCCCTGTGTCACATGACTTGGAAGCTATTGAAAAAAAATCATTATTTTGCATGAATTATTAATAAATATTAATAAAAAATAAAATATGAACTCAAATCTAATATAAAGAGGTGTGTCTGATTCCTCTAGTCTAGTACTACAATTCGGCATTGATTTGGAATCTGTAGGTCACATGACTTGGAAGCTATTGAAAAAAAAGGCATTATTTTGCATGAATTATTAATTAATATTAATAAAAAATAAAATATTAACTCAAATCTAATATAAAGAGGTGTGTCTGATTCCCTAGTCTAGTACTACAATTCGGCATTGATTTGGAATCTGTAGGTCACATGACTTGAAGCTATTGAAAAAAAGGCATTATTTTGCATGAATTATTAATTAATATTCATATAAAATAAAATATGACCTCAAATCTAATATAAAGAGGTGTGTCTGATTCCCCTAGTCTAGTACTACAATTCGGCATTGATTTGGAATCTGTAGGTCACATGACTTGAAGCTATTGAAAAAAAAGGCATTATTTTGCATGAATTATTAATTAATATTCATATAAAATAAAATATGACCTCAAATCTAATATAAAGAGGTGTGTCTGATTCCTCTAGTCTAGTACTACAATTCGGCATTGATTTGGAATCTGTAGGTCACATGACTTGAAGCTATTGAAAAACATTATTTTGCATGAATTATTAATCATATTCATATAAATAAAATATGAACTCAAATCTAATATAAAGGTGTGTCTGATTCCCTAGTCTAGTACTATAATTCGGCATTGATTGAAGTCTGTAGGTCACATGACATGAAGCTATTGAAAAAAAGCATTATTTTGCATGAATTATTAATAAATATTAATAAAATAAAATATGACCTCAAATCTAATATAAAGAGGTGTGTCTGATTCCCTAGTCTAGTACTACAATTCGGCATTGATTTGGAATCTGTAGGTCACATGACTTGAAGCTATTGAAAAAAAAGGCATTATTTTGCATGAATTATTAATTAATATTCATATAAAATAAAATATGACCTCAAATCTAATATAAAGAGGTGTGTCTGATTCCTCTAGTCTAGTACTACAATTCGGCATTGATTTGGAATCTGTAGGTCACATGACTTAGAAGCTATTGAAAAAAATTCATTATTTTGCATGAATTATTAATTCATATTCATATAAAATAAAATATGAACTCAAATCTAATATAAAAAGGTGTGTCTGATTCCCCTAGTCTAGTACTATAATTCGGCATTGGATTGAAGTCTGTAGGTCACATGACATGGAAGCTATTGAAAAAAAGGCATTATTTTGCATGAATTATTAATTAATATTCATATAAAATAAAATATGAACTCAAATCTAATATAAAGAGGTGTGTCTGATTCCTCTAGTCTAGTACTACAATTCAGCATTGGTTTGGAGTCCCTGTGTCACATGACTTGGAAGCTATTGAAAAAAAAATTCACCATTTTGCATGAATTATTAATTAATATTCATATAAAATAAAATATGTACTCAAATCTAATATAAAGAGGTGTGTCTGATTCCCTTAGTCTAGTACTACAATTCGGCATTGGATTGAAGTCTGTAGGTCACATGACATGGAAGCTATTGAAAAAAAGGCATTATTTTGCATGAATTATTAATTAATATTCATATAAAATAAAATATGAACTCAAATCTAATATAAAGAGGTGTGTCTGATTCCTCTAGTCTAGTACTACAATTCGGCATTGGTTTGGAGTCCCTGTGTCACATGACTTGGAAGCTATTGAAAAAAAATTCACCATTTTGCATGAATTATTAATTAATATTCATATAAAATAAAAATATGTACTCAAATCTAATATAAAGAGGTGTGTCTGATTCCCTTAGTCTAGTACTACAATTCGGCATTGGATTGAAGTCTGTAGGTCACATGACATGGAAGCTATTGAAAAAAAGGCATTATTTTGCATGAATTATTAATTAATATTCATATAAAATAAAATATGAACTCAAATCTAATATAAAGAGGTGTGTCTGATTCCTCTAGTCTAGTACTACAATTCGGCATTGGTTTGGAGTCCCTGTGTCACATGACTTGGAAGCTATTGAAAAAAAATTCACCATTTTGCATGAATTATTAATTAATATTCATATAAAATAAAATATGTACTCAAATCTAATATAAAGAGGTGTGTCTGATTCCCTTAGTCTAGTACTACAATTCGGCATTGGTTTGGAGTCTGTAGGTCACATGACATGGAAGCTATTGAAATAAATGATGATTTTCCCATAACACGGTTTTAGCGATTGTAATTTATTGATGGTCCCTAAGCTTACCCCCGGTGGTTAAAAGCGAGCTGACGGAGATGAGCTAACCGCACTTATACTGCCGACACTGGGTGAACTGAGTAAGAAGCCGTCAGCGGATCCTGGGTGAATGTCTGTCGAATATCCAACTTAAAACTAACTTCACCGCGGTCTTATTACCAATATATATTACATCATTAGTTTATCATTACCCATGCATTAATATAAAAGCAGGGTTTTTTTTTACTGTTGTGGTTTGTTTCAGATGGAGCTAATGAGTACTATTTTGACTGCAACTGATTATTTTCATGGTGGATTGTGAAGTTTGTCTACAGTCAAGCATACAATTAAACATGCTTGAAGAACAACGTTACAAATAATAAATACATTTTTAAATTTAAGAGCTGTCCTTTATGAATGTTTCTATTTTCTGTTAAATTAGTACATTATATATATTTTTTTACAGAATCTCGCTAGGAAATTATTAGGAATCCATGGTTTTGTAAAATAAAGCGTTACTGACGTCATTTAGAAAGTAGGGACAAATCTGTGAAAACAAAAGCTAAGAAAGTGAAACTAGCAACAGATGGTGCAATATGCTGCACTGGGCTCAGTGATTAATTATCTGTTTATACCAATTGGATGTAAGTCTAAACTGTCTGTAGAGCTGAGATCATTTATATCTGGTATTTCGATACTTCAAATTATCATTAATTAATACACTGGGTTATTAATGGTGACAGGTCAAGAATGAAAGGAATTCTGTTTATTTATTTTGGTTATGATTTAAAGGTTCATTTTGTAAGTTTTAGTGGCATCTAGTGATAAGTGTTGCAAACTGCAACCAGAAATTCACAGTGCATTAACGTGCTCCTTGGATGGTCCCATCTCCCGAGTTGTGAAGTCGTTCTTCCAGATTTCAGCAGTGTGTGTTCATGTGCTCTTAAGTTTGAATCAACATGGACGTTACTACAAAGATGTGTTGGATTAGCATTATCAGAGCATAAACGACACGCAGACATCTAGTTCACTCAACATGGACAGCAAACTAATCATTATAACCATATTACAAATTACTTGTTTGCAAAATATGTATATGCAATACGTGATTTTGCATGAATCAAAGTTCTGTATACTTATGTCCCATGTGCACTTTATTTCTCTTTTTTGTAATAAAGATTTAAGGAGGAAAAAAATACTCTGATTATTCCGACATACCAACCATAAATACACCGCTCACCCCTCCCTCTCCCCGCACACAGGAGAAGCTACAGGTGCTGACATGCTCTGTCGGCTGCTGTGCTAAAAATTACATGTGGGCCTCCATTTATCCAAATATATCTTCTTCGCTTACTTCTAATAAACCAGTTGTCTACTTGTACTACTAACGTTACCTCTTCTTCTTTGTATGTATTCAACATCATAGTGACGAAACACGCTCTAAAGGGCCGTTTGTATATTTGGCTATGGTAGAGTCATGGCGGCGCAACATGGCAACGTCCTCATAAGAGGACCCACGGTGTCTGTAGAGAGAAATGGCTGATTCTAATGCTGCGTTCCATTTACCTCGGAAGTCGGAGGTCAGAGCTGGGAATGACGTCACACTCGAGTTGACGGCTTTCCAGTTACAACCTCGCTGTTTGTTTACAACTAGCCAGGTTAGCTATTGATACGCCGGTTGATTTAAAAAACGCATTATGCGGTATTTACTCACACTAAACACTGTAGCAACACATCCACAGACAGCTGTTGGACAGCACTTTGTGTATGAGAGATAATAAAAACATAACGGTTTAACGTCTATATACACCACTGAAAACATAGTTATGTACATTATATTGCAATTATGTCAATAGATCATCTTTAATGTTACACACTGAACCTTTAATGTACTAACAGTACTTTCATAATACCATTTTAATTCAAGTCAAGTCAATTTTGTTTATGAAGACCAAAATCCCCACCAACCAACCACTAACACCCTCTATCCTTTAGAGATTGTTGCAGATAAGGAAAAACTCGTTACATATCGTGAAGGACACCGACCCTAAGATGACAACATAAAATCTCACAGGAATGGAAGTGACCATGGTCAAAATCCTTTGTATGGAACTAAAACTAAACATGAAATAGTTTCATTAAAGTTAAAAACTGAGGATAAACTGTGGAGTAGTTTCCAGTCTACTAGCCGAAGTTCTCTGGAGACCCAGTCAAGCAGGTAAATAGAAGATTAGAGAAGATACTGTAGGTACTACACTTGAGACAGTATACATACTGCACTCTTCATAACCTATAACCTGTATGAAATTAATTCTTTTTTGTTTTTCTGTCCTATAGGAGAAGTCAAACAACAACCAGGAGACTGATGACAAGAAACATTTCTGTGGAATTTGCAAAAAAGAATTCAGACGTCAAAGTCATCAGTGTCAGGACACCAAGAAACACCATGGAGGAATCAAGCCGTATAATTGTATTTATTGTTGGAGAAGAGTTTACCATTTGAAACCTCTGATTGTTCACCTGCGACCCCCACTAAAGAGAAGCTTTTCTTTTGCCGCCCAGTGTGTGGTATGAACTTTGCTCTGATGAGCCATGCAAAGTCACATATGAAAACACATTAAAAAGACAGCTGTCATGACAGATGTGCAAGAGAAACCAGATGCAGTTGGTGGTTTGATCAACTCAGACGGAGAAGTGTTAGAATGGGATCCTTGCAGCTCCAGTAAGTGGAAATGTTTTTTTTTTTATAAATATATTGTCATTCATTGGTTTGGATATAGATAGAAGATTTATTTAGAAGAGTTGCTGATGCTGATCCTGTTGTAGACTGACCCCAAATAGTCAAAGATTTGATGCTTGGATAGAAAATAGACTGTGAGACTGAAACGAGGGTCATGCCATTTTAGCTATATGGGGGTGCCCGATGTCTGATTTTACATACAACCACCAGTTTTCTCTCAATAACTTAATATACAGCCTAGTATGGTATAAATATCAACATATAACGCTGTAAATAAAAATGTGAAAAGAGAAACGTATTTTCAGAACTTTCATAAAGGTAAGAGCACTGATGTCCCTAGTATTTGTCATGGCCGTTTTACAGTCGAGGCAATTTCAGTTTCTCTCTGTGATTGTCTCGCTTTTTAACAGGCATTTGGTTGTCCAATATTTTATGTTTTTTAGATTCTACAGTGTAATTTAAAATATACATCAAAAAGCATTAATCAAACATGATACTTCCTTAGTTGCTGCAGGATCTGCTGGGCTGAAAACTAGGAATATCTATATTGTACATATGTTCCTAATCTTAACTATTTTAGCTTTGCAATAAGCTAAGATAAAAACATCCACAAAGCATCAGTAACTGATTTCCTGGCCAATAGTTGGTAAATGTGTTTGCAAACATGTTTTGGCCTCAGTCCAATATAAGTCCAATAATTGCTCTTCTTTTTGTTCAGTCTTTGGTCTCTACCCCTTCCTGAAAAATATATACGTCTTTTTAGCTGCCAAACACACCCCTCTATGTTCAGCTTGTTGCCAATGTTGTCTGTCTGTCATTTTGTGCAGGTAGTGTTTAATAAAAATGTTGTTAATTGCAGCATTAGGGATATATGAACTTAATTTTCTTTTTCTTCCAACAGGGAAATTCACCAACATGGTAAAATTAGAGAAAGGTTTCCCTCAACCTGAAGAGGCTCAATCATCAGTGGAAATCTGCTTCTGTCATTTGTGTTGGAAACAATTTTCAGACAAACAATTATTAGAAGAACACTTAAAACAAGTCCATGAGTCAAAGAAATCTTTTTCCTGCGCACAGTGTGGCAAAAGATTTATGTGCATCCAGAAATTCAAAGAACATGAAGCTGAGCACGAGGGCCCAAAATTCCACCAGTGCCCACAGTGTGATAAAGGTTTCCAGACCTCAAAGGGACTCAAGAATCACATGAGAGATCACACAGGAGAGAAACCTTTCCTGTGCATTACATGTGGAAAAAGTTTTAAGCAGGAATCTACTCTGAGAGTGCACTATGTGGCTCATTCTGGAGAGAGGCCACACCCCTGCTCCATCTGTGGTAAACGTTATGCGAGAGCCAAAGAGCTTAAAGTTCACCTCAGAGTTCATACAGGAGAGAAGCCCTACCAGTGTGACGAGTGTGGGAAGAGTTTCTCCTCTAGGCAAGGCTTCAACAACCATAAGGAGTCTCACAGTGCTAAACCCATAGGGCCCACCAGGCAGCTGGGCAGACCCAGACAGGTGGGGAGTACCAGGAAGTCAAGAAGGCCCAAGAAGCTTTTACAGGGAGCTCTTCCTGATTCAGACGGAGAGGACCTGACCTGGGAGCCTACTGGCCTCGGTAGGTGTGATAATTGAATTAAGCATCTAAATCATAGCCTGTGTAGGTTCAAGTTCTTTTAAATGTCAGTAGTAATGTAAAGTTAGTATTAGACAAGCTGTTTCTCACATGGAAACTATAATGCAAGGGCTTACTCCAATTCCTATTTTTATATTTTTTACTCACTTTAACAAAAAACTGTTGCTGTAGACTACTGCACGCCAAAGAAGGATTCCAGCAACTATTTCTATAAATATAATACAGCTCTGCTTGCGTTGCTGTACCTGTTAAATCAGAAAGCCCTGCAGCCAAAGTTTCCCATCTCAACTAATACATTTCTAAACAAATCAGAACGGCTGCAACTGTGTTAAGAAAAAGCTTTTATTTCAAAATGGAGTATGAGTTATTTTATAATTTGTGATAGACATAAAGTGATAATCATTCAAATCAATTTATCTTTATTTGTGTTTCTGCTAAAGTTGTATAAAGTCATGCAATCAATTGTCACTATAGGAATGTGTGTAAAAACTATTTCATTCGGTGGACTAAAATTATCTGCATGCTATTTTTATTGCCAACATAATCCTAATTAAAGGCATTGTGTGGAAAAAGTGTTATTAATCAGAATATTATTTAAGACAGAGGTTTAAGTATTTACTTTATCTCTGTTAATTGTATATTATATGTAGCAGAAACAGACCTCCACAGTTGTTTATAGCCATACTATTATAGACAAATGTCTCTAATATAATGAATATGAGTCATTTGTTTATGCAGGAAGTAGGCCCGAGCGTCACTTTGGCAACCTAGAAAATCCTGCTGCAGAGAAACACAGCCAGGTGAGAGAAGTTACACCATGTAATTGTTAAAATAAACTTGCTGCCTGTTTACATCGCTCACATCTATCTATATATATCTTTCAGACATCTCCGTGGAACTTTGTTCAATATACAGCTTTTAACCTGTGGAACCAAAACCCAAATACATCTAACTGGAGGGCGACAGAGGGCCACCAAAGTAATGGTGCACCAGCAAGAGCAATCATTAATTTAAGTGACCTGCTCAGGAGCACGACAGTACGTGAGGCAAATCACCCTGCTCTCTTTACCATGACATCTTAGACAAAGTTGACATGAAGAAACTGTCATTCTTGGTTTCATTTGTTACTGGTGTTAGGTGGTGCTGTAAATCCACTTCAGTGCAGTAATGGCATCTGTTAAGTGCCAACTTAAGAATGATAAGATAATAATACAAGTAATACAATTATGTCCTTTCTTATTTAATTCTCATTCTCTTTAAGAAATATATGGCAACTGCATTTAAGTTTGAAAAAACTGTTTTGTGCCAGGACCACTACAGTGTTTAACTCTGGTAAACAAAGAAATCAAAACTCATATCCAGACACATGATGATAATTTAAAATCTCTCATAATCACAGGATGGGGAGCACTTTAAAGAGAGCTGTCCAGCAGAGCAGCCCTCTTGGCCTTCTGGGACCTCATCTGTATCACCACCCTGTGAGCTTGGGTTCACCACACCCTTCCCACATAACACCACATCAAAGAAAATGCTTGTGAGCAAGGCGGCTGCAGTGGAAAATCACCATGAAGAACACAGTCCTGAACAGGACCATGACCACAGGGCAGCACCTACAGGTGACCTTGACTGAAATGCTATTATGTTTTTTTGTGTGTGTGAATGGAAAAAAAATACCTATTTATAATTGAGATAAGCAAGACTTTGGTGTTTCTTGTTGAAATATGTATTGGTATGATTTGGAATATGCTCTTTGAGCTTTAAACTATTTTTTCCCCTGTGGTCTCAAAGTAGTCTGCAGTCCATCAGGAAAGATACCTGCATTCACAGACAACAAAACATGTCAGCAGCATTTTGTAACTTCTATATCTTCAAACATTTAAGAATATTCAGTACTATATATACAGTATATATCTATCTAGCTAGCTATCTAGCTTTTAATTCATTGTTTTGAGTTTACTTGTTGCAGCTTCAATGTTTTAGTTCACTCTCACCGCACTCATGAACATCATTTTGCTGTTTTCAGTGAAAAATCTCTTAAGACAAGAACTTTGTTTGCATTGTTAACTTTATGAGGTGAAAACCGTCCTATATGTACACTGCCGTTTTTTTTCTTTTAGATGAAACTTTAAGACAGCTGGATCCTGAACATAGCGGCTCCCACAAACAGCCTCCGGAAAAGCCGTCTGAGGGGCCAAAACAAAACCAGGAGACCCACAGACTCAAAAAGAGCTATGACTGTCCGACTTGTGGAAGAGTGTTCTCTCACAACACTGCTCTGCAGCGACACCTTGTGATTCACTCAGGGAAAAGACCTTTCAAGTGCTTCATATGTGGAAGAGGATTCACCCAGAGTGGAAACCTCAAAACACACATGAAAGTTCACAGAGGTCAGAGGCAACACAAGCTCTTTTGTCTTTAATTAGATGTTTTTTAATGAGATGATTGTGGCAAGCTCTTGTCATGTGTTTCTCAGTAAAATCTTCTCAACTGGATATATTTCCTTTAATAACTTTATGTTTTCTCAGGGACAAATGTTCACAAAATACACACAGTACCATCGAATCCTTTCTCATAACTGCCAACCATGTCTCTTTTGTGGAGCAGTACATACTCTGTCAGTGGTGGTTCAATAAAAGTGCAACAGATTGAAAACTAAAGTATCTTTGTTTTTCTCACAGGAGAGTTAACAACTTGGACATTAGTGCAAGAGAAGAGTGTCCCTAAAGAATCTCCTGAAACAGTTCATGTGTGTGGAGAGTGTGGCATGGACTTCCCTCAGAAACAACAGCTGGAGGAACACCGACAGAGTCACAGAAAGCCTTACGCATGTCCTGACTGTGGCAAGACATTCAAAAATGAATATTATTTTAAAATACATAAGCGTGTTCACTCAGGAGATTCACCTTTTATCTGTTCAGAGTGCGGAAAGAGTTGTGTCACAGCAGATTCCCTTAAAAAACACGAATTGACACACACTGGAGAAAAGAATTTTCACTGTGATCAGTGTGGGAAGGCGTTTTCCCAATCCTCCCACCTTAACGTGCACCTCAAGACTCACACCGGAGAACGGCCTCACCTCTGCTCAATCTGTGGCAAAAGGTATTCCAAAGCAAGTGATCTGAAAGTTCATCTTCGAGTTCACACTGGAGAGAAACCGTATACTTGCGAGAAGTGTGGCAGGTGCTTCTATTACTCTCAAGGCTATCGAACGCATCTGAAGATTCACGACAAGAAACCAAAGGTTCCAACAAAACCGTTGGGGAGACCAAAACAACAGCTATTAATGGTAAATAATCAGCAATGTAATTCAAAAATAGTTTGAGAAAATACAAAGGGGGAAAGTAAATATATATAACATTTTGCCAATCTGTCACTTAATAACACAATAAAATATCTTTCAAATGACTAAAGTCATTGGCCAAGCAATATGATACACTGGTAAAATATAATACAGTCTACAACTCCATTACTCCATTTTTGGACAAAAGTATTTAAGAGAATAAATCATAATATTGTGAATTGTGAATTGTTTTGTGTTTGTGTCTAGCTTTTTTGTGATTCACCTAAACTTGACATTTGACAAGAGTTGATTTATCCAATAATTTCACTCCACAGATCACAATATAAATTGGTGCGTTCCAAACGTAAATGTTTTAACTGCATTCTTGGAAAAAAAAGCTAAACAAAAGCCTGTACTTACAAATATATTTTACAAGTGGCATCTAATTACTTTTTATTTTACTCAGAACCTTTTATTTTTGTATCTTAATACATAAATATAAGATGCTTTTTGCATTAGATTATCATCACCTTGCAGCAGGATAATAGTGTTCACATTACGTTTCCCATTGTTGTGAATTAGTTTTTGTACATACCCCTAGGCTAAGCTAAAAAATGTATGTAATTTGTGAAAACATGAATTTCACATGACTTTTTGCCCCAGTGGTGGGCAAACAGTGACAACAAAGGGAACATATTGAAATAACATCAAGATTATGAACTTCATGGTTTTTTTTCATAATGTTGAGAGCCTTGTTAATATCAGAGCTCTCTTGTTTCTTTATAGAAGAAATTTTGAATTTCAATCATAGCAGGAAGAGCACAGCTGGATGCAGTACCATTAATTGTGACTTCTTTCAGCAATTACTGTAACACAACGCAGCACACTATAATGACATTAGTTACACCATTGTTGACAACTTAAAGTGTCTGCTGTTAAAGTGTGTTTTCCACGCCACACATTTTCCTGAGCATGTGCCTCCTGCCTCTTTGGGAACCAATGATTTAGTTTTTAGACATCCATCATTTGTCCATCACTGCTCAACAACTTATGTGGTTCTCAGCAGAGTAGTCCAGATGATTTTTATTCCTTAGCCAGGTCCACCAGTTATGGGATACTGAGGCATCGCCTTAACTTACCAGTCCAACATGCCTGGAAAAACTTCAGAGAGAGGCATCTGATAAAAGTAAATAAATAAAAAGGTTGCTTCTTTTACTGTTTTGACCCAACGAGTTAGTTTATTTTTCCACACCAAAGACTATAGTTTGGGCCTTTATTCTTTACTCCAACTGCAGAGGAATATGTTCAAGAAGCCTACTACACAAAATAATGTTATATAAATACGCTTATTCTTTTATTGTTAATAAGCATTAGGTAAATAAAGCACCTGACTTATCCCGTATACTTGTATATTTTAACAATGAGTGATTGCTGAGTAGTTGTAATTTGTGTGAGCATTATTTTATGTGATATGTATGCGTGTTTCCAGAAATCTGCCGAAAACAAGACTAAGATGAGAAGTTATATTAGTGGCGCTTTTATTGTGATTTTTAAAAATCCAACCGGAAGTTCCGACACTACTGTAAGTGGCTAACAGCTAAAGCTAGAAAGGTTACCATCTGATCCAAACGCTTATTTAACTTAACTCGTTAGTTAGATGGCATTAATTTGACACCTTGTTTGAACATATTCAGCATGAAAACGAGAGAGAAGTACAGATATTGCCAAGTCGTTTAAATAAACTTCTGTCGAGCGACTACTTTTTACCTGAGGGAAAAATCTATGCTGAGGTTGGTCAAAATGTCTATTGTCTGTTGTTAAAGGTTAGCTAGCTAAGTTAGCGAGTGTTACACTAGTGGAGGTGACACTTGCAGCAGAAATATCATTATTTTCAGGTTGGACTAGATGGGGAATCTGTCAGAACTGTTATTTGTTTTTGTTGATCAGCGGCTGTAGCTTAGGGGGGCTAATCGTTAGTGAATTGCTAACATCAGGAACGCTAGTGTGGCTAGCTGGCTAATAACAGTTTTCTCAAAGGCAGAGTTGGTCGTTGACCAAAGCGCTGGTCACGACTGAGACATCTCATTGAGAGGTCAAACAACGTTACTGGTGTTTGTACTGCTGAGTGCGTTTGCTCTCCGCAGTAACTGATGTTATCACACCATAGATACCAACAGGTTAGTCATTTAGGTTGCTGTCTAACTTAAATTACAATTAATGTGAGACCTCAATTGATGGAGAAAAAACGAGTCCCACTAAGCTAATGCTACAGGGCTAACTGGGCTGCTCAGTGCAGATGGACCATTGGAGATTTCCCCGAGGGCTTCCCAC
This sequence comes from Lepomis macrochirus, assembly GCA_024633595.2. Taxonomy (NCBI): domain Eukaryota; kingdom Metazoa; phylum Chordata; class Actinopteri; order Centrarchiformes; family Centrarchidae; genus Lepomis; species Lepomis macrochirus. Next base: position 29,685,842 of record JALXJV020000003.1, read on the forward strand.
TTTAAAGCACAGTGGATCATTTTGACAGTACACACTATTAACAGTTCCATAACCACTAATGTTGCACTCGAACAGGTTATTCGTCAAACAACAACATTTTTAGGGCAACATAAGGTCGACTGTCCATCAGGCCCAGCTAGGTTCAAGCTCCCATCACAACAAAGCATTCGCCCTGCTGAAGTGTCCTTGAGCAGGACAATGGATGTCTCCCAGGGTGAAGGCAGTGTTGTGAAGCTAATCCCCCGAAGTGGGCTGGAGGACGTAAATCTGAACCAGAATGGAATAAGAAAAGACAGTCACTTAATGAATCCATGCGGGATTTTTTTTATCACAGCACTGTGAGATAAAGAACACCTTGGTAAAAATACATTATGGTGCTCATTGTGAATTATAAAATATGTCTGAAACACTAGTGTAATTCATCCAGCAAATCACAAGTGTTTGAAACAATTCCTATAAACTTGCGATTCTAATTACAAGAACTCTGAACATGATATCAGATATATTAACAAATAAAGGAAGTAAAATTCTATCTTTCTGGCTGGCAGATTTGTCAATCAACACAAGCTTGATTACGCTTGTAACATTTAAAATAATTTTTAATAAAAATGCACAGTCCTTTTAGTGTGTATAACACAACATACTGTATGATACATTACTTTGACTCTTTATGTTTAGTAAGTTCAGTCACTTTGTGCAGAACTGTAATTTGGACCATTATATAGAGGTCTTGCAGGAATTAAACCTTGTTTAGTGATTTGCCATTTTGTAATTAGCCTCTCATATTTCCTTAAGGAGCCATGAAAAAACAAACAAAATTTGAGTGACTGAAATGAGTGGGAAGATCCTCATTGATATAGGTGGTTTGGTTAAAATCGCTGTCTATCTACAGTGTAGAATGTTTGAGAGACTTCAACCCTTTTAGCACAAAATTGTACTGTTGAGTAAACACTGGATGAATATGGGCTCAGAATCTCATGTATCCCATGAGTGCAAGACTGGGTGATCTCTTTAAAGTGATTATCTTTATTTCAAGGACAGGCAATATTAGATTAGTGAGCTAATGTACTAATGTTTATAATTTGTGAGTGTTTAATGTACTTATTACAAGAGACAGAGTCAGCAATGGCTGCTCAGTTGTGAAGCTTTGCCATGTTTGTCTATATATATATATCAGTCACTTATCTATAAATTATTTCACTTTTTATTTACTGACTCTTGATTGTCCATCTCTACAAGGTTGTATATTTGAGAGATGGGCTCTGAAAACCCAGAGGACTTTGGACCCCCTGTGATCCTCGCCGAGGAAGACCAGCAGGAAATTGGAGGCCTGATCAACTCGGATGGGGAAGAAGTGGATTTCTCAGATCTCAGTGAGCAAATAAATTGTTACAGCAAAGTATAAAATGACGTGACAGGAAAAGTAGAGCCCCCTTTACATTGTAATGCATTGTGTTACCCCATTATAATTATTATTCTATATTATTATCAGTTAATTGATCCTTTAAGGAATGAAAACAGAAAACAATAACTAAATATTTTATCCTGATAAAACTTGAAACCTTTTTATTTATGGAAGTATGTACAAAAAGTCTACCTTTGAAAATGAATAAAAGTGTGAGATTCTCTGTCCAGTTTTCAGTTTTTTTCCCCCCAGTACTGTAGATAAGATACAATGATTTCCCATCTTTTTGTTCATACAGGAGAGAGAGCAATCCCTGCCAATGTACCTGCAGAGCCTCCCTCCAAGACATTTGATCAAAGCGAGAATGAAAAACCACCGTCTCTTCACAGCTGCTCAGTGTGTGGGAAAGACTTCCCTTACGCCTCTAAGCTTCAGCGCCACCTTCGCACTCACTCAGGAGAGCGACCTTTCCCTTGCTCCATGTGTGAGAAGAGATTTCCAGAAAAGGGGCTTCTCATGATCCATGAAAGGGTCCATACTGGGGGAGAAGCCATTCCCATGCACTTTCTGTGAAAAAAGATTTGCCAGTCAGGGTGAGCTCAGACTGCACCGGCGGACTCACACCGGCGAGAGGCCGTATCACTGCTCCATCTGTCTGAAGAGCTTTTCCCGACACTGGCATTTGAAAACTCACTTAGAGGCAATGCACTCTGAGGTTGTTGCTGGCTTTACAAGGAAGAAGTTTCCTTGTTCGGACTGTGAAAAGAGCTGTAACTCAGCAGCTGAGCTTAGAGATCATCAGAGGACTCACACCGGAGAGAGGCCCTACCAGTGCTCTTTCTGTGACAAAAGGTTTGCCTTGTCGGGTACACTTGTGAGACACGAGCGTCTCCATACTGGCATTACACCCTACCACTGCTCTGACTGTGGGAAGACATTTGCACAGCAGTGGACTCTGACGACGCATATGCGGACTCACACGGGAGAAAAACCGTACAGCTGTACACAGTGCGATAAGTCTTTTGTAGCTCCAGGAGAGCTTCGGAGGCACACCAGGATTCACACAGGAGAAAAGCCGTACACCTGCACGGACTGTGGAAGGCACTTCTCACTGGCAGGAACTCTCAGAAACCACAAAAGATCGTGCACACAGAACAAGAATGGATCAGTTACAGGTGTCATCTCAGACCCAGTACAAGCTGCAGTTGGTGAATCATCCCAGCAAGTCTTGGTTGATAACATCAGCTCTGAGGTAGTGACAACACTCTGCAGTTTCAAAGCAGAATCTGTGCTTTTTGTGGAAGTTGGTTTGAGATTTAACATTGCTTTTCTGTTCATTTACACACATAATTCTATACAACCTCCTAACACCATTGTTTGTTCTTTTAAATCTTTTTAAAGGTGTCTGACAGTCAAAGTTTGCACAGGGTAGTTGAGCCCTATTCATCAGAGGGTCTTCACTGTGACAAAGCAGCTCAATGTGAAAATAACCTGAGAGAACCAGAAGAGCAACTGGAGGACATCACTCCCAGTCCAAATATGAATGTAATAGTGAAAGAGGAGGAAGAGGAGGAACCTTTGTGTGGTACATAAACACGAGATTCCAGATTTTCTTTTTATGTTAATAGGAACATACATGCCTTTGGTGATGATTCAGATATTCATGCGTTGTTTCACTTGTTTTCCCCAGTAGAAGAAGCACCTGACCAGGTGTCTGATAGTGAGGATTGTACCGTGCCCAAGGAAACTGAAGAGCAGCAGCAGGAACGCAACACAGAAATCAGGATAACAGTAAAAGAGGAAGAAGATGAACTTGTCACCAGTAAGCAAAATACTGCACAGGAACAGATGACTGTGAAATCAAGGTTCAAGTTCAAGGTTCTTTATTGTCCCACTGGGAGACGTTTGTTATGCAGCAAGGATTCACAGAATACAAAAGGAAAACAAACAACAAGAAATCACATAACTAGTGCAGGGAAATGGAAATTCATAGTACACATATACAAGTGTACAAATGTGCCAGGGTATGGTATTCAGAGCACTAATTGCTATTAAGCATGTAAATAGCACTTAGGAAAAAAGGGACATGGACTCTTTTAGTCCTCTGAACAGGAGCCCTGAAACAGAGGTCTGAGGGCAATAGCTCAAACTCCCTCTGAAGTGGATGGTCCTGGCAGTCCAATATAGCATTAGCCTTCCTAAGGACCTGCCAAAAGCTTGGCTGGACTCAGCCCCGAGATTTTACTGGAAATTTGAACAAGACTTATTCTTGAACAAATATAGGCTTTCCAAACCAAGCAATAATACAGAAGGTCAAAATCGATTCAATGTAACATCTGTAAAAGAGAGTGGTCATCTAGGAAGAGTTCTGGTGAAATTACGTCTTATGGGGATTGACCTAGTTCTATTGAAGAACTGGAGCAGGTTTTAGTTTCCTGAACTAAGTGGCTTGCTTTTCCTCATTAATTCCTGTTACTGATTTTAACTCCGTTATCTCTTCCCCCACCGCTACTGTTTTAAAAGAAACAAAATACTGCACTCTTGCATTCAAATTTTTATTACATTTTTCATTGTTTCACTCTCCATTTTTTCCTCTGGTGGTCTAAGATGTCTTGTTGTCGTTTAATAAACCATATCAGCTTTACACTCTGCTGCAGCTGATACTACTTAACGCGAGGCAGACACTCTGTGGATTAAGCCAGGGGGTCACAATGCCTGATTATTTGCCTGAACAATTTCAGAAATTTTAGCCGGCCGTCTTACAGTTCCACAGACCTGATATCTGTCTGCACAGAAGGGACGATAAAAAGGTGTAGTGTGTTAACACAACTACAATGTTAGAAAAACAACTTTACTCAGCTAAAGGTTACATTTGGCAGTTGAAATGACAACTGCCGTTGGGGTTTGTCTGATTATTGTGTTCTTTAAAAGTTGCTTTTTTGTCCTGTTTTTATCTCACAAACAAATCTGAAAAACACATTTGATATTTGAAATGATAGAAAGTGGACTGTGTCTTTTCAGTTCATTCCGACTGACTCTTTGGTGTCTCTGACTGGTTTGAAAATGAGAACCCTGCACTTGTGGTTAGTGGGGATTTTGTGTTTCTTCTTAAGGCCTCTTAGCATTTTATGATTCAAAGATTCTTTTGGTTAATTTGTCAGTCACAAAAACATTGACTCCTTTAGGGACTGATTAGCAAATGATTTATCTATTTCAGTTCAGTGGAATAAGATGAAAAGTCAGTATTTGACCTTACCACTTCCTTCTAATAACAGCTCTATGCATTTTAAAGCAGATACTAAACTAGTACCTGTAGACATAGCTTATCAAGAAGTGTGTAAAATAAATATTGCTGAGGACATTTTTTAAATTGGGATTGTGCCTGTCCATAGGGGGTGACACATTTGTTGCAGTTACTTTAACAGCACACAAATTAGTTGAAGGTTGATCATCAGATCGTTTCTTTTCATCTCAATTTACCTCCTTTCAATGTTATATCATGTTGGATTCCACAGGAAGCAAGCAGAAAAGTTAAAGTTAGTTGGCTTTTGTCTTTGGTGCTACTAAATGCTGTGTTTGAACTTGTCATTTATGTTTCCACAGTGTCTGAAGAGGATCCCGATCATGTTGCCGACTGTGAGAAAGACAGTCCTCCAGCCTCACTTGTGCAAGAACAGTTGAACGACCATCTGACAAAGAGCTCTTACTGCTGTGGGCTCTGTGGAAGAGACTGTCACAAGATGTCTGCTCTTCAGATTCACATGCGAATTCACTCGGGAGAGAAACCTTACCAGTGCACTCTGTGTGGGAAGCAGTTCACCCAGAAAGGTCAACTCAAAGGTCACCAGAAAGTCCACACAGGGGAGAAACCGTACTCCTGCCCGGACTGCGGAAAGAGCTTTGCCCACTCAGGGGCCATGAACAGACACCGTCTCACGCACACAGGAGAAAGGCCCTACCACTGCTCTGTGTGCGACAGGAGCTTCAACCAGTCCGGCCGCTTGAGAGAACATGAGAAAATCCACTTTGGGGAGAAGTTTGACTGTCCCGAGTGTGACAAGAGCTTTACACGAGCTTCAAGCCTCAAGAACCATTTCAGGCTTCACACAGGAGAGAGGCCGTATGGCTGTGACATCTGCGGGAGAGGCTTCAGCCGCTCACAAAGCCTGAGGCTCCACAGACGGAAACATGAGCAGATTCAGACTGAGGACGAGTCTGCGTTCAGTGTGAACAACGATGATTTATCACAGAGTGGCGATAACTCTCCAATTAATATGTGTATAACAGACAAAAATGGCTGATAATGTATTTATATAAACCATAGAGATATGTACCAGTAGTAGTATTACAATAGAAAAAACAAACTGAAAGAAGAGGAAAGTAAGGGACTACCTCTGTGAATAGACCGTCATTTAACCTTTATGTGGTGGTTTACAAGAAAGTATTAAAACTAAAATATTTAACTCCCAGAACAGTGCAGAAAAAGTGTCAGGTGATGTTCAGCAACTAACTACACAATTTCAGACAGAATGACCAAACACACATTTACTACAAACACAACTTTCATAAAATCTTGGAAGCTGTTTAGATGATACATTTTTAGGTAATTTGTCATTCTTACCGATGTTAGTTGCATCAAAATATGTCACTAGTATCACACATTAGTATTTATGGTAGTACAAATGAATCGTTTAAGGTCTGTGATTTAACTTTTCCCATGCAGTATTTGTCATTCAAGCTAATTGTGTATGTCGAAATTGGATTGAAGAGTAATTACGCTTTTGTATCAGACGTTATGATGGCCAACGAGCAGTCTAGGAATCAGGTGAAACTGTAATTCATTCTTTGGTTGTGAGCTACTGAAATGTCAGAACAATTTTGCCAGTAATGAAACTATGGGATTATGATATTCATCGGGTTTTTTGTTGTTGTTGCCAAAACCATTTTGCCTTAGTGTTGAATCATTTTTATCTCTGTTTTGTAAAGCGGTTATTCAACAACCAAATCATGAATCAGGTTCACCTGGTTTTTAGACAAGTCTTAAAGGCTAAGTTACCATTGTGAATAAAGGAATCATCCTCTAAGGCTGTGACATGAAAGGCAACAATTTGAAGCCATGTAGAAGGTAAATTTTGCCTAGTGCTGCCTCTGTCTAATTGTATGGGACATATTATACTGAACAATAAAAGTAAAAGTACTAAAGATTATTTTTCTTGGGGATTTCTGTCTGCAGGAATTAAAGTATGAGAGGAACGAAAATATGTACAAAAAGTCTCATGATTATTTTAAATTTCACACTATTTAAAGACTATGGACACTGGAAAGAACTCTGACCAAACAAATTTTTGATGTATTTTATATATAGTATAAAATATACTGTGTTTGGCTCACTGTTGATGCTAGAAGTCCTGACTCATTGTGGTCATTAAAGATCCCATGGTACTTCTTGCAAAGAATAGGAGTAGATTTCTAACTTAACCAATCCTACCTGTGTTATGGTGTTACATGCATGACAAATATGTTGGAACCAAGTAAGTGTTTTGTTTTGCTGAGGCAGTTTCTCCCAGAGAAGTAGTCATCTGTGAAATAAATTCACGTGTCTCAGGTTCGCATGAAACTCAGATTGCCAAAACCTGCTGGAAGATGTGTGGAAAAGAAATACACACAAAAACATAATGTGGATACAAGCAATGGTGGATATTGCCAAAAAGATGAGGAACAACAGTAGTGATCCACATTTCAAAGAATCATGCTGCATATAGAATATACTAAATTAGCCTGTGATATAGGCCACTTAACGTTGTACATGGAACAACACTTGCCAGGAATGTGTACAGTATATTCTGCTAGGCTAAATAAAACACTTTAAATCAATATTTGAGTATATCAGTTTTAATCTCTTGAAACATTGAGCAATTTGAGCTGCTAACTAAATCTAACTAAATGGGGAAATAGCTTTCAAAATAGACTACTAATTGTTCCCAGAAATAATTGTATTTTAATTTGATACAGTTACACAGTTTTATACTACTGATGATTATGTATTCCTATATCTAATCCGATGGAAAGAACTGTTTCCATTTAAAGCAAATTTACAGGTAGTCAGGTCCCTGAACAAATACACTTTGCATTTAGGCAGACTGTTCATTCATAGGCTTTACAACACCAAAGCTGCTCCTGAATGCACCATTGCGAGTAAACACCCCGGACCCCCTACAGTTTTGAAAATAGGCCACTTGACCAATCACAAATTGGCAGCTTTATATAGGATAACATTGATGACATAATATTGTCATTAATAATATCGTAATATATAATATTATTTATTACGTAATAATATACTGCCTGCTTCAGGTTGTTGTGGAGCTCCTAAAACGGAAGTAGTCGAAATTTTGAGGTATATTGAATGTGCCATGAAGATAAACAGACGCACGCCATGCAGACGTTTGAGTCTATCAACGTTACGAATTATTTAGCTAATATAACGGCTATTTAAAGGAAAAGTTGCCCTGTGTGCTTTATTTTTTGTGTCTGTAAAATTCAAATGATATACGGGTAAGTTAAGCAATGCTGATGCGAACGCCCTTGTCAGCTAACGTTAGCTAAAGTTACACTACTGTTTAAGTACGCTAACTCTAAAAAAAATACAACCGTTGCTACAATAACGTACCGTTCTCGGACAACTGGTTGTTTTCTCATAACCATAAATACCGGGCTGTAGTCAGCCGGTCCGCAAAACTGCAATTTATTCAGTGGTCAAATGTGTCGTTGGTGAACTTTGACATTAACGTGATTCCAGAGCTAGCTAACGTTAGCTACAACGTATTGTTTTTAAGGACAAATGTCCAAGGTTCGTAATGGCTAAACGTTAGACGATAATAACGCGAGATGTCACTAGAGTGTTGCTTTTGAGACATATAACGTTACACCAAGCCATGTGTTTTATTTAAAAGTATAGCTGGTATAAATGAGATATGTGCAGATGTGTGACCTCAAGACAAAGTGTGCTGCAGTTAAAGAAGCAGCAAGACTTTAATCAAGTTGTAATAATTAAACGTACTTGAGTTGATTGTTGATGGCGTCATTGCAACGTTACTGTGTTGAAACCTTTTTTCAGCTAAATGTGTCTTTACATTTTTATAGTTCACAATGTTATAGTCCCCAATAATTTTGGTCTTATGCACATCATCTGCCTTCTGTTATAGTGTCAAAGTCAAACCATTAAAATCAAATGAAACTCATTTTGTCTGCACATTTCTCCCACCAATTCCAAACAGCAGGAAATGAGATTTGGTTTACTGAAATTGTTCTGCTGTCTCAATGTCTCTCATGTGCTCAGTCTCACTTTGACAAATACACGCTATCAGGATGGTGTCATACAAGCGCCTGAACCCTGAAGACGTTCAGTTTTCCAGTGCAGTTTTGTCGGAAGAGCCCCATCCAGTCCATGAAGAAGTTCCAGTGAGTTCATATGTTCATGTATTCTGCCTCAAACCTGCAGTCGGTTTTTTAAAAGAGCAAAGGATTGGTCTCTTGCTGTGAATTTCACTCATTGTTACAAAATGTTACAAAATATATTTTAGAATCTAGACAAATTAGTCTAATTATTTTATCTGATAGTTTTAATTTCATCTTCTTAAGAACTAAAATCAGTTGGTAACTGATCAACCGAGAGAAAAATAATCTGCCACTATTTTGGTAATTGATCCAAAAAAATTGTCATTTGCAGTCCTAGTCTATGTCTTTTATGGTTTAAGACAGGTTTCAGAGTTTGTTTGTCTGTCCTGATTAAATTTTAAAAAATCTCTCTTTGTAGCTTTGATAGTTACCCACACTGGAATGGATCAGCTGTTCCTTTTTTGCAGGGATTAGTCTGGTTCCTCTTGATTAATTGCTTTTCTGAGTGTGTTGCTTATTTGATTTCTTTGTTGTGTTTTAAGGTGCAGGAGCCAGAGGAAGCCTCCTTGCTTCCACGGAGGCCTTCATGCTCTGTCACCACAGGCCTCCTGGTGATTGGTGCTCTGCTGCTGCTCCTTTGTGGAGGCTGGCTACTGGGCATGTTCTGGCTGCACAGGCCGTCCAACCAACAGCCACATAGACCTCCGCCACCGGCCTCTGCACAAATACCAGACTCTCAAGTAAAAACGGGAGTAAACGACACTGTAGCTGCATTTCGCCGTGAGGCTTGCAGTTTAATCCCTGAGGCGTGGAGGTTTGATTGCTACCCTGAAAGAGGGGTTATTGTGACCCAAGAGTTGTGTGAGGCAAGGAACTGTTGCTTTATCCCTGCATCCTCTCCCTCATTCTCTGCCACCCGCCCATCAGGGAGAAATGGTATCCCTTGGTGTTTCTATCCCCCGGATTTTCCTTCCTACTCACTTGTGTCAATTAACGACACAACCCTGGGACAGAAAGGTTCACTCGTAAAGGAGGTCAAAACATACTACCCAGCAGACATCCTCAATCTAGAGTTGGAGATACGTCATGAGACAGACACGCGGCTACGTGTCAGGGTGAGTCAGTGTGGGACTCAAATGAACAGTCATTTATAAGTCACACGGCATACAGTTAATGTGTTTGTACAAGAACTTTACTCTTTATATCTTTGCAGATGACTTGTAGCGTCATAAATTATATAACATCTATTTAAGGTATATGTGATCATACTGATAAAACATAAAACCATTTTCAAATGCATATTAGAGATTAATTAGAATATTAAATATATATTTATTAGGCTATATGTAATTTGTTTATGCTTTTTATTGTCAGTATTTTGCACCAAAATGCTTTGACATCATTGTGAACAACAGCTCTCCTCGCAGCTGCTTAGCTGATAGTGTCAAAGTCATGAGAAAATGCTTCCTGTGCTGAATTAGTAGGAAAAGCACATCTGTTACTAACATTAGTGATGGCTCAGTTCTATTCAAGTGTTGTAGTAAGCCATGACGGTGTCACAGTGAGGTTGCATACCCAGTATGGCTGCAAATAATGATTATTTTCATTGTCTATTATTTTCCCAATTAATTGATAAGTTGTTTGGTCTATAAAATTGTGAAAAATGTCAGTCACTGTTTCCATAGCCTAAGGTAATGTCTTCAAATGTCTTTTTTTTGTCCACAACCCATAGGTATTTTACAGTCACAGCAGAGTAAAGAAACCAGAACATATTCACATTTAAGAAGCTGGAATCAAATAATTTTTCATAAAAAATGATTCAAACATATTAATCAATTATCCAAATAGTTGGCAAATAATTTAATAGACGACAACTAATCGATTATTTGAAAAATCGTGGCAGCTCTAAACCAGAACCCTGAAAATGAAGCAGCTAAATGGAATTCAGCAATTATTAGTGTTAATAAATGTACATGTGCTTTTCCTGCTGTCTTTTATGAAAAAAGGCAGATCAATCAAAGTCTATACACACGCACAGTCCAGAACAGATGCACAGATTACAGATGTAATCAGCCAAAATAAGTGTCAGTGTTTGCCATGGCTGTGTAGGGCTTTTACCACATTACACGCAGCATGACAGAAAGAAACGTAAAAATGTTCCTTTTCATAAAAAAATTTACTGTCTAATTGACTTGAAGACTCGTCATTACCTTTTAATTGTATAAAGAAATAGCAAACAATTACCATACAAACATAGAGCTACACTATTGCTCACTAAAGCTCACTGGTGTTCATTAATCTATACATATTTATACATGTAAGCAGACCCTGTGTACTAAGGTTTCATAGGCCAACAAGATTTGTGCCACTGATTTAACCAGGTCATTGTAAAGCTACTGTCATAAACTTTATAGGTCTGTTGATTTAGTTGTTATTACACACCGCCATTTTGCTCCTGTTTCTCAATCTAGATTACAGACCCTTCGAATTCACGGTTTGAGGTTCCGATCTCTGTTCCCAATTCCGCCAAGAAGGCAGAAAGTCCAGAATACATCGTAGAGCTTTCAAAGCAGCCATTTGGTGTCATTGTTAAGAGGAGCTCTACAGGAGCAGTGCTGTAAGTCTGACTTCAAGAGGCTACATTAGTGTGGGTAAAGAAAGGCTTATAAGCTACTAGTGGACATGTATGCTGGAAACTCTACAAAGGAACATTGTGAAAATAAACCACTCTGTGTTGTAATATAATAATTAATGATATTACACTGTCTCCTTTCATCGGTTTCCTGTTAGTCTGAACACAACAGTGGCTCCTCTCTTCTATGCGGATCAGTTTCTCCAGTTCTCCACTTCCCTGCAGAGTCAGTTCATTTATGGCCTGGGCGAGCACCGCTCCACCTTTCTGCATGATGTCCACTGGAACACACTCACCATGTGGGCCAGAGATGTGCCTCCGATGGTATGAAAATGTCTGTCTTTGTCATTGTCCTGCTTATAGTTACATCATTTTAACCCACAGACAGATATTAACTTTCAACTTCACACAGCAGACATTTGAATTTTAGGAAGAAAAGCATAGGTGTTCCTAATTACATAAACAATAGCACAGGTCTGTGTCCAAGTGAACCAGCATGCACAGTAGGAGGTGGCACAGTATACATGACATCTTATAACAGGAAGAACACCGGTCTGTTTTTATAACATCCATGGTGGCTGCATTACATTTAGAGGAGGACCTTGTATTGTGCATGCTTGCTCACTGGAACAGCTTTTTGGGAAGCTTAATGGAACTCAGCCATCGTTAATTCTGTTATTTCCCCTGGGGCCTTTTCTACTGTGACGTGTCAAAATGTCTAGAAAAAGGCCAATATAAATAACATTCAGGACTCAGGATCTTTAGGATTTGGCTTGATTGAACATGAAGGTAATTTTTGTACAAATGAGATTAAATGTAATATCCTTGTGTTCCTCTCTACAATGCAGGAACAGACAAACCTATATGGAGCCCATCCATTTTACTTGGCAATGGAGGACGGAGGGAATGCACATGGCTTCTTTCTGCTGAACAGCAATGCAATGGGTCAGTCTACTTGCCGCCCTGATTGTTCCACTTCATGTTTCACTACGTGCGCTAATACACATTAGTGTTAGAATCTGTGGTTTGCAGAGGTGGAAAAGTAGCTGATTCAGTGTTGCAACTGTACAGATGACAAGATTAAGCAATTTTATAAAAACAGAAGTCTCAAATGGCAGTTACCATCATGACTTTATGCAGTGTCATAGAAGTATGACTGCAATGTCAGAAAATATCAACTTTCCAGTTATGTATAAAGAGGAATTTCAGAGGTCATGTTGTGAACAAAGAAACTGAGCATTTCTAACTGAAAGGTTAAATTAGTTTGTAAACTTAGTTATAGTTTAATTCCATTGGTTTCCGTTTGCCATCATTCTAATTTTAATTTTTATATATATATATATATGGAGGACGGAGGGAATGCACATATATATATATATATATACTATCTGGCTTTATAGTTGTGCATATTTCAGTGGTCCTAATGTTGCTTACTCAGAAGAATAACAAATGTTTCATTAGTAGTTCTTCTTTTTCATCAGATGTGGTCCTCCAGCCTGCCCCAGCCATCACCTGGCGTACAATTGGTGGAATCCTTGACTTTTACGTTTTCCTCGGTCCTGATCCTGGTTCTGTGATTGGACAATACGTGGAAGTCATTGGTCAGTAGGATTTTTCTGGAATGTGGTAATGCTGTGTACATTAGCTGCATGACCTGGAACATATTCCTGTCTTAAAGGAATATGTCACTTACTTTTTGCAACTGTTACTCACTTAAAGACATTCACACTCCTGTTGAACAGTAGCAACTGTTGAGCCATTTGACTTTGTATCAGATTACCTGAATGAGTTACCATAAGCAGACATACCCCAGGCTACATAGCTTAAAAACTTTGGTCTGTAACTTAGCTACTTTGCCTTCCTCCTTTGTTTTTAAGCAGAGATTGTTCACCACCATACATAACCACAACACTCTGTTAATAACTCAAGAAAACAAACATAAAAATTACATGTATTAACAGTGTATGAACAGAAAAGACTTAACACACTTTATGAAAGAAATCCCATGTTTTAGTTATAAGTTAGTAAAAAAATCTCTGCACAACCTGCTTCTGAACCTAGTATGGCAGTTTGATCCACATAAACTGAAGAAAGTAGTAAAGCACACTACAGATCATGGCTGTGTGGGTTTATCTTCATAGTGTCTGCCTGCTCCTAAGTTTTGCTCTATAGTTCTGTCCATTGTACCCAATTATGTCAACCCCAGAGTTTGTTTCCCTCAATTCCTACATTTGTGACTGATGGTATCCTCCTACCTTATTCACGCTTGTCTCTCTCACCATCCCTCTATGTTTATACAGGCTACCCAGCAATGCCCATCTACTGGGCTTTAGGCTACCATCTCTGTCGCTGGGGTTACAACACTAGCAATTCTACCTGGGAGGTTGTCAAGAGCATGAGGAATAATGGGATACCCCAGGTAAATTAAACCCAGCAAACTGTTTGTTTGTGTGTCTGTCAGTATGTTTTTTGCATTTTTTTGTAATTACTTGTGTGTTGATTTTTGTTACAGGACGTCCAGTGGAATGATATCGACTACATGGACCAATTTATGGACTTCACTTTTGACTCAACAAAGTTTGCCTCACTGCCTGATCTGGTGAAGGACCTCCATGTTCATGACCAGCGCTACGTCATGATCCTGGTACACAGGAGTTTGTATTTGTATTCATTGGTGTGTTGATTTGATGTGTTTGTATGACAGTTGTGTCTCAACCTGCAGGATCCAGGTATCAGCAGCACACAGCCTGAGGGCTCATACTGGCCGTACGATGAAGGGCTGAGGAGAGGTGTTTTTATTAAAGACGCTGAAGGAAAAACACTCATAGGGAAGGTGAGACACTAGACCCTTTAATGATAAAAGGTACAAGGTCCAAGGTAGTTTGTTTATCATTATACAATTCAAGGTTGTGTAAAGAAATTAAAGTTTATATTCCCTTCATGCTACACACACAGGGAATGTTAATGTTAAAAGTAAATGTTAATGGTGAAATAAAAATACAATTCTCTATCTCTTCCTCCAGGTGTGGCCTGGTCTGACAGCATATCCTGATTTCTCTGATGATGTGACACATGAATGGTGGTACGACAACCTTCAGAGGTTTCATGAGAAGGTGCCATTTGACGGATTATGGATTGTAAGTATAAAAATGAGATATCCTGTTGAAGAACTGACTTTAATGATTATTATCATGGCTTTCTGTATTTCATGATATCCTCTCCCTGTCTTATTTGATTTTAGGACATGAACGAGCCATCAAATTTCCTGGATGGGTCTACCAATGGCTGTCCATCTAACAGTCTTGAAAATCCTCCTTACACACCTGGTGAGAGATGAAGATCTAAAGCACAAAACAAACATAACGTACACAATTACGGAGTGTATACTGTTGTCAAAATGTAAAATTGTGTCCTTTTCTTTTTAGGTATACTAGGGGGTTTGCTGAGAGCCAAAACTCTGTGTGCCACTGCACAGCAGAAGCAGTCTATACACTATAACATGCACAGCCTCTATGGACTTATGGAAGCTAAGGCGTCTGCAAGGTCAACACCTATGACACACACACAACATACATGAATACATGGCACACAACATAGATGAAAAACATTTTTACACTACATGTCTTAAATCTTCTGCTTGTCTGTTGTATTTCTTTGCTCTGTGTCCTCTTGTCCAGCGCTCTGAGGCGGATCACGGTAAAAAGACCTTTTGTAATCTCACGTTCCACCTTCCCCAGTCAGGGGATGTACTCTGGTCACTGGCTGGGAGACAACAGGAGTCAGTGGAAAGACCTGTATACTTCTATAGCAGGTTAGATCCTTCAGACACATGTATTACTCATTTCTGCTGAAATGAATTATTGCCAGCTAGAAGTATTTAGACAAAGCTGGAGTTTGGTGTAGAAAAAAAATCCGACTATGCAATGCCAATACAATTGACAGGGAGGTTATTATCAAAGTATTAAAAATACATAAACTTTCTCACATACATGAAATTGTACAATCTGCTTTATTCTTATATTAAAAGTTCACTCTTCCAACCTTTATCCAGGCTTTTAAAATGTGTTTGACCTAAATCAACAAAAGGGGTACTTCAAGTTTATTTTTCCTGAAGCTTTATTTATAATTTTTTATATAAAAAAAATTAAATCACTATTTGTAATGTGAAAGGAGATGCTTTTAGTGGCTTGTTGACCTCTTTCAGTGTTGTTAGCATTCTCATCAACTTTATTTCCAGCAACAGCAGGCAGCTGTTTTCAGTAAATGGAAGTAATGAAATTGAACATCTGCTGTTTTAATAATGGTTCCCTGTCTCAGACTCTTCCCACCTTTGTTTTACTTAAAAACTATACTTCAGGTATCTTGACCTTTAACCTTCTGGGCATCCCGTTGGTGGGAGCAGATATCTGTGGCTTCAGTGAGGAGCCACAGGAAGAACTCTGTATCCGCTGGACGCAGCTGGGAGCTTTCTATCCCTTCACACGCAACCACAATGCCATCGACTTGAAGGTAAGATCTTAATATCACTGCTCCATGTCACCAAAAAGCACATTGTTTAAAAATATCCAGGAGCTATTAAAAGTGCAATGTGTAAGAACTGAGACTATTCTCCACCTGTTGAATTCATACTCCTAAAAAATACGGGGCAGCATATCACGTATTGGGTCATAACAGCTGTTAGGTAGTTTGCTCAGTTAGCCGTGCAGATAATTTCTCCTGTTAGTTGACTGAATCCGCAATGAGGAGGCCTGAGTTTGCAATTTATAGCACAATTGCCTCTTGAGGTACAAAGTGGTATCAGACAACTAACAGGTTAGCAAGATAACTTCAGTAGATAAGGATACATCAACGTCTTTGACATAACTACTGAACTGTTACTTTTTTACATTCTGTTGAAAATGTGAATTGATTTTTTAAAATGTTTTAAACTCTTAAATCTATTAAATTCTTACACATTGCACCTTCAAGACATTGTTGTGCCATCTGAAGTATGACAACACCAAGGCAAATTTCTTTGATTCTGATAATACCGTATTTATTTTACTGTAGGCTGTCCTTCACTCCTTTTTAGAAATGTTACTTTTTTCTTAGGAAAACACAGAATGTTTGGCCACCAAAATTAATTGGCTGGTAATAATAAATAGAACTTTCTGTGTTCTGCCTAATAAGTCAAAAAGCCGATTAAATTTTACTGAACAATTACGTTGACAGGCAGTGTGGAAGCATTTAAAAGTGTCTTAGAAAGACGCAAAAATGGCCGTTTGCAGACACTGTTCTGCTGCATTGTCTCCTAGCACATCCACTCCATCTGCTTTGACTGTTTCTGTCACTTTCTGAGAAATGATTAAGCTAGCTGCACCTAAATTTGCAGTGCACGCATATTCAAGCCTTTATGGTAACTAAAACGGACCAGTGCTAGCTGACAGGCAGATTAGTGACTTTATCCTGTCAGTTTCTCACTTTACAAAGACAAGTGTTGCAGTATGATAGTCCTACCTGAAGAGAGGCTGTGAAGTCTTCATGTTACGCAATACGAGAACCACATACAACATTATTTATCAAATTGGATTGAACTTGATGAATTTAGCGCAAGGATACACTTGTGACAACGCCCGGTTTTCAAAATAAGGTGTCTATACAGTATGGAAATAAGATTAATTGGATTATACTGACAGAAAGTATAAAACATATTACATGTGTACATTAAAAGTAAATAGACACATGTAATTGACTTTACCAGACTTTACTTTACCTCTCGGACCCACCCACCATAGTATCTCCAAGTCTTGTGGGAAACACTGAATAAAAAGCATATTTTGACTACTTAATATATGCCATGCTAAAAAAAATGGCAAAAATGTGAATGTTCTTGTTCGGTGTTTGGCAAATTTTTTCATTATATTCAGTTTCGGCTTCTGCCAAGGATTTTCGTTTTGGTGCATCCCTATTTTTTCTTTAACTGTTTGATTTATTTTGAATTTACAGCCTCAAGACCCAACAGCTTTCAGCCCTCTGGCTCGTACAGCCATGAAGCAGGCTCTGCTACTGCGTTATTCCCTCTACCCTGTCCTCTACACTCTCTTCCATCATGCACATGTACACGGACACACCGTTGCACGGCCAATAATGTTTGAGTAAGTAATGCTGTTTTATTTAGCTTGAATTTGATTTGCTAATTTGGCTGGACTGGGATGATGGTCGTCTTACTACATGTATCCTCATACTCAAAAGGTTCCCAAAAGATGTAAGAACCTATGGGATTGACAAACAGTTCCTATGGGGAAAGAGTTTATTAGTGACACCAGTACTGGATCCTGGAGTCGATTATGTGGATGGTTACTTCCCAGAGGGTCTGTGGTATGACTACTACACGGTAAGACTCAAACTTCTACTCTCAACATTTAGCCTAATATGTACAGAGTATACAGTGAACAAAAGGGTGTAAAATGTATACAAACAATATTTGTCCATGTGGTTTATACTTTCTAGGGTGACTCTTTGCGCAGTAAGGGTGAAGACGTTCAACTCCAAGCACCTCTAGATAAGATCAACTTGCATTTGCGTGAGGGCTCTGTTATACCAACACAGGTAGACAAGATTCATGGTTCAATTTACATTGTTGTTGTTTTTGAATGATTATACATTTTCTCACTTATACG
This sequence comes from Lepomis macrochirus, assembly GCA_024633595.2. Taxonomy (NCBI): domain Eukaryota; kingdom Metazoa; phylum Chordata; class Actinopteri; order Centrarchiformes; family Centrarchidae; genus Lepomis; species Lepomis macrochirus. The sequence continues at coordinate 29,703,936 of JALXJV020000003.1, forward strand.
CGGGAGGTTCCTTTACACTATACAACTTTGGCCTTCTACAGACAAAAGCTGTGGTGAAATCTTTGGTTATCAATCCAAAACGGTGGTCCTAGATGTCCACCAACGGACAAATTACAGCTTCAGGGATCAAAGACAGCCTGCGTGAAAAATTTAGAACCAGAATTTCACCATGTGACTGTTGCTATGACCCATATCTACAAACCAACCGATCTGTGTATGACATAAAATGAAGCAGAATTATGCTATTGTTAAAAACATATTTACCTCAAAGTCATTTTTCAGAATTGGCATTTAATGCTGCCCTCTTCTCCCTGGTCGCAACAGGGTCCACAATCTCCTCCTCTTTTGAAGTTTTCGATGCATAGAAGTGCCAGCACAGTTACTGCTTGCATCTGTTTTTCTTGTATTTATATTGGTGTAGTGATTCACCAGGCATTTGTCACACCATCTGACATGCTTCAGAATTAGCAGCCTGACACTGTGACTAGAGTGTGAGCTTATTGGAGCCATCTCAGGCAGTGTGACTTGTAAAAGTGTTGTTTTTGCCCAGTCTGTAGTCGCCTTAACTTGACGAGAGAAGAGGACTTTCACCAGCAAATAATGCAGAGGATGTATTTGAGGTTCTGAGTTAAAGGGTCAGTTTCCCCAAATTACAAACAAACATTTTCTCACTTTTATACTCACAGCCAAGTACTATTCAGCAATACATACACTGGAGGTTTGGTTTCTTGGGCTGAAGTTTGCAGCTTCTTTTCCCTCCTTAAAATAGTGGGAATTAATTGCAAATTTTCATCAGTTTCACAAACATTTAAAATGCCATTGAACAGGATTTTTATGTCTACTCTAAGTCCGCACCACAAAAAAGTCTTTTTGTGATTTGGGTGAACTGGCCCTTTTAACCTAAGCCTGACAAAGGAATCTTGACCATTCATGATGTTCTTAAATAAATAAATAAATAATGTGGCACACATTTTTTGTGGATCTGACATATGCACATCCTACAGTCAGTACATTAGTTTCTAATGCCACTTTTTTCTCCACGTATGTGTGTACAGGCGCCTAACCTGACCTTGTGGGTAAGCAGCGGCCAGCCTCTCCATCTGGTCTCAGCTTTGTCTGACGATGGTTCAGCCAGTGGAGATCTGTTCTGGGATGACGGAGAAAGCATCGACACCTATGAGAACAAGCAGTACTCTTACATCGTGTTCACTGTTGCTCAGGTGCTCACACTTAAAAAAAAAAAAAAGTATTTGGCATTGGCTGATTCCAGCATGCTTTGTCTACTTTAGTTTGTGATTACCCACATTTCTCAGAATGCCTCCAAAACTCCACTATTTTCACCCACTAGTTACTAACATTGTCTAAAGTTTGGTGCTGGGCAGGAAACATACAGTGGGTTTATCAGTGGTGACTGTGACCCAGGAAAGTTGCAGAATGTAAAACAATGAGTTGAGAGATGCCAAAAAACTCCATAGAGCTGAGGGGACCTGTAGAGTCGGGTGATAATTCTTTGTGGGTTTATAGTGAGCAACCCCTTTCACATTGCAGATAGTAAATAAATACATCCACCTTGTCTTTTGAATCATTTTTATTAAAACAATATTGATTAGTGCTTGAATGTCCAGACCGCGGTCTGGATCCGGACCCAGCCACCGTCCTCTCCGGACCACCGAACTACAGTCAATTTATTATTGAGACTTACTACGTTGTGACGGAGCATTTCTATTTTTTGTAATATATTTTTTAGTATTACTGTACTGGTTTAACAGGCGAAGAAACTCACAGACCAATCGCATGTGCACCAAACGTCTCATGTGACACTGCTCAGCCAATCAAATCTGTGCATTCCGATGCTTGCAAGTCGAGTCCGCGAGATTCACCAGAGACGTTTTGTAAACACACACGAATTGAAGAGACGAAAAGAAAAAGAGATTTAAAAAGTAGGCACTTTATTTTAGTTTACTTGAATTTAGAATTTATTATTAGAGTAGTTATTATTTATTATCCCTGCAGTTTGATGTGAAAACTGACAGTCCATTATTGACAAAAAACATATGTTGATATAACAATACGTTATGGTACTGAATGATAAAGCAAGTTAGTTGTTTTGATGTTCCGGACCTTTGGTTTGGGAAATTTTCTCTAACTCGACCACTTTGAATTCTAATTGAATACCCCTGATCGAAATATTTGTCGCGATTTAACCGACCATTTGCTTATTTTATAGAACGTGATGACATCACATGTTCTCCATAGCAACGTGGAAGCTACATACATCACTGTGGAGACCGTCTCCTTCTATGGTGTGAAGCAGACGCCAGACACAGTGCTGGTGAACTCCCAAGTTGCAACGTTCACCTACAGAGCCAACCAGGTGAGACAGAGAAAACTGGAAACTGTACTTGATGTTCACATTGAGTCACTAAGGCTTAATTGACTTAGGTGGATTTAGCCACTAAAATAAAGTAGTAAACGGTTCTGGTGACAAATCACACGCACCACAACAACCAGAAATATGCAGATGAACTTTCATCTAATTACACGCAAGATACAGCCAATATTGTTTATTTACTCAGCTTTATTTACTTAAATGTACCACTGTTTGTTTCACATTTATGTGGCAGCAGTGGTTAAAAATATTATACCATAATCTACTTAAAATAAAATTAGCAAAACCAGATGTAAACTTAGAGAAAGATTGGCAACAAGGTGTACTTAAAGGTTCAGTGTGTAAGTTTTAGTGGCATCTTGTGGTGAAGTTTGCGAATTGCAACTAGCGGCTCACGGTACAGTCGTGATGGTCCCATTTCCCGAGTTGTGAAGTCGTCCTTCTGACTTCAGTGTGTGTTCATGTGCTCTGAAGTTTGAATGTGGAATCAAAATGGATGCTACTACAAAGATGTGTTGGATTAACATTATCAGAGCACGCAAACATCTACTTGACTCTAGATAAACAGCAAACTAACTGTTATAACCATATTACAGATTACATGTTTGTTACACGTATTTGCAATACATGACAAATCAAAGTTCTGTACACTTCTTTATGTCCCATGTACACATTATTTCTCTTTTCGCAATAAAGATTTAAGGAAGTAAAACTGTAAATAAGAAGTGGACGTAGTCATCGAGTTTGGCCGATAGGGCGCCGCCATGTTATTTTCTTGTAACCAGCGGCACCGGATGTGAGCATATTTGGGCGAGATGGTGGAGCTAACAGCTCCATTTGGAGTTAGGTAGCTTGCTTAGCTAGGTGCATCTGTAATTCACCTCACTTCTAATAAACCAGTCAATTACTACTACTAGCACTAACTACTGCTAACGTTACTTGTTCTTCTTCGCACATATTCAACGTAGCGAATTCAACAAAAGCACTGTGTAGAGCCATTTGTCCGTTTGGGCTACTGTAGAAACATGGCGGTGGTGTATGTAGATAGAAATGGCTCATTCTAAGGTAATAAAAGCATAACGGTTCATTATGTAAAAACATTTCTGTCAAAAGATCCTACTAAATATTACACACTGAACCTTTAAAATATGAAAACCTGATCATATGTTTTTATGTAAAATCTTACTCTAAGAAGTAACTATAACTGAAATAAATGTAGTGGTGTAAAATGTACAATATTTCTCGCTAAAATATAGTGAAGTAGAAGAATATAGAGGAAATACAACTTAAAGTTCCTCAAAAGTGTGCTTATTGTACTAAGTATCGTACTTCGTCACTTTGCATAACTATGTTTTAATACAGTGTGCTGAATCCACCTCGCTAGGTGACTTTCAACGAATGTATACTTTGTTAAATTTAAAGAGGATCCAGTGTAAGGTATTGAAGGTATTAAAGAGTGTCATGATACTTCATCTGCAGTACATGAGTTGTGTAGTTGTAAGGTTAGCACGTTTTATGGAGGAGGCTTTTGGTTTTTATCAGAATAATGTTGTTTATGCTAAAATAATGTGTTTGCTTGCCTCTGCAGGTCTTAACAGTTGTAGATCTTGGTCTCAACCTCAGTCAGAACTTCACCATCAGCTGGATGTAATTAATCATTTTTTTGCTAATTGTTGGTTTTACTTTCTGTTGGCTATTTAAGTTCCAAACTGGCACACAGTGCAGTCTATACATCTAATGACTAATGTTGCTCTTTATTGTTTGGGCTTTGTGCTCCAGAACATTAGAGGTTAAAGGGAACAATAACAGAGGTTAAAGTGAACTGTGTGGGACTCGTAGACCTTTTTACCTCTTTAGGAAACTCTGCATAAAACATTGCTGCAATTCCAAACTGTTCAATCAACCCCGAAATTAGTCAGCACCTTAACCTCATAGTCATTATTTTATTTCACATTTAATGTGCAGGAGCACAGAGACACAACAAAGAGTCTGTTGAGAAACGATGAACAGGTGAAAATGTGGGTACACTGGAGAGAGTCAGGTCAAGTTTGTGTTAATTATATTTATAGTGCAATGTACAAGAAATGGACAAAAGCATTTCTGTATACAGAAACGCACATGAAGGCTTCTGAAACAAAGGTATGCAATCACTGACCTAGAGTAGTCTGGAATCTTAATGTCTGTGGGAAAATGTATGGTTTGATAAGTTACAGCTGAACTGTCATCTGATTAACACATAAAGCTTCCTTGGAACCGTATTTTAGTTCTATTTTAGGGTTTTAGTTCAGTTGACGGATCAAATCTGCATTTTTTTTAATCTCATGGGCAAAATGATTATGTGCAATAAGTGAAAGGATGATCTATCTTCCTAAAAATATGACAACAGTCTGAATACATCTTTCATGATGTAAAATATTGTGTGTGCTTGAATGGTGTTTACAGCCTATTTCTGCACTAGTTGGTACTGCTGTATTGTAAAGGTGGATGCAGGTGCCTTATGATTCCGTTTTGTGTGTTTTTGAGCGTCTCTGGGTTCTAGATGATCCTTTGTTCAGCTTTAGTAAGCCTGTTTTTAATGCTAATAATCATAGAACTGCTATGCATGAGGATTACTTTAACTGCTACTTTAACTACAGTATACTAGACCAGCTGTAAGTGTTATGCTGTCATTATAACGTGAATTTCCATTGCACTGGTTTTACGACCTCTGATGGCAGAATATAACTTAAACCTAAGACTGGATTCATTTAAGCTGATCGAGTCAATTTTTCCAATCACCAAAGTTCATTCTGCTTAAATTTGACCTTGATGCTGTGAAAATCTGATTTGAATGTATAGTCTTTCTCACAGAACAACAGCTGTGAAAAGTGTGCATCTTTTTTGAAGGAACTTTAGAATATTAGAATAAATTGTTCTAGAAATGCAGTCAGTGCATGTGTGCTGTAAAGCAAACTACGCAAAAACCCGTTTTAAGGCATGTAAAGACAACTATACAGAATATATTTTACCGTCATTTGTGTTTAGGTAACTCAAATTATGATTATAAAATTTGCAGTATTTTATGATGAATTCTAATGTTTAAATTTTTGTGTTTTGTTGCTCATATTGTTCATATAATTAAATTATATGAACAATATGAAAACTACTGCCATTCTACTGGATCTTTTATTTTATTTTATGACATGTCTTGAGGCCTCAACAGTTAAAGAAAAATGTGTCTTGACCCCAATGTACTGTCAATTTAATTTTTTTTTTTCATTTAGCTTTTCATTAATAAAGAATAATTTTGAACCCTGTTGTGGTCTGCAGATTTTTTTAAAACATTTTTTAAATCTAGCCTGCATTTGGATTTGATCTTTAGGTGCTGGAACACATGGATGCCACTAGAGGACACAGTTTTTTAGTGCTGTGGTGATTGTTGGGATCATTCTTCACATCAGATACAGTTGCTTCCCCAGAGGCTGAAAAAATGTGGGATCAGATTTTATATATTTGTCAGTTTTAATTACAGATATTTTTCATGTTTGAAAACCAAAGTAGAAACTGAAAGAAATGTGAATAACAAATGATTTTCCTCGTCTCTGCAACTTTGCTCAAAGCATTCTTGAGCAAGGCATTTAAACCACAGCAGTTCAAATACTCTGCAACTAAGAGTTGCCAAGTAAGGGGTTAAACTACAGTAATGTTGAAATACGGGTGTCTTTTAATAAAAGTGTTCTAGAGTGAAGTACAACCTTTAAACTAAGAAATGTAAAGATGTGGTTAAGGTTTACCTGATCTACTTTACTGCAGTTACTATAGGAGCCATTATGAAGGTTGAAATCCTTTTGTGCATTGGCTCAAAATATCAAATTCATATTCAGTATTTTATATATTCTTTGTTTCTATATTTTAAAAATGTATTCCGTCTTCCTCCAGTTGTCTTTGCAGCAGAAGGGTTTCAGGCTGTTTTAAAACACCTCTTATTGTCTCTCTACCTTCTTCATCAGTGTTCCCCTTTAATCAGCTCTCCATCCTACTGCAGCCTCTGTTTGTTTTTAGCTTCCACCATTTTAGACACAGTGTTTATGTGGATAGAGAATTCATTAAGATACGTGGGATCGTCTGAGGACTGAGCTAAATTAGTTTGTCTCTTAAAAATTAAATAATTTCTAGTGTGTGCTGTTCTCCATAGAAACTAACCAGAAAACAAGCTGTAAAGTGAAAGAAAAAGACTGCCAAGAAAAAGACTGGATCTCATGAGTCATGACAACAAACAAGTATTTGATTGTCCTCAACACACACACACACCAGCTCCAGAAAGTGAAAGCAAACAATGTGTCCCATATTCTCCTCTGATAGCGAGGTTGAATTATCCTCCACCACTGATAGACTCACAATAGACATGTTTTTATTGGCTCTGTGCAAACGTTCACAGGCTAACTGTTTCCAGATGGAAGTTTGTGGAGGGCAGATATATCATTCAACAGAGGGGGAGGAGAAAGCAGAGAGAGAAAGAGGCAGAGACAGAGCAGTGGGGGTCTGTCAAAAGCATTCTGCTCTACTGACGAGGGCATTTCCTGTCTGGATTTGGGAGGATTAAGTATTTGTGCGTGGGGGGGTGTTTGTATGGTCAGTATGTGGAGAGTGGGACAAAGTTCTTCACAGGACTTTTGGGAGAATTCTGTTCATGTTTAATTTGAATATTCATACTTTTAAAGTCATTTTTAGGAGTAATGAAAATAGTAATTTAGTGTCAGGGTTTACACATTTTGGAGAAAAGCCCCGCTATTTGCAGATAGTGTTTCAGTCTGGGCTTTCTGAGGTTGCTTGTTTGTCAAGTTGAGTCATATTTATATACTTTATTTCATGCTGAAAGCTTCACAATCCGCTTCACAAAAATAGTGTTACACCTTCAATTTGATCATTTTTGACACATTATTATTACATAGGAGACTCTTGGGGGTCGTAAAAAAGCTAAAAACAGCTTAATTGTTCAGTTGTTACTTTATTTTTGTGTTTGGATATTTTTTTAACATGATTTAGTGGTCTCAAACCAACAAAAGCACCACAACCACACAAACTACAGCTCATTTAAGGGGGGGTTGCGTGCTCCTTCTGTTTGTTACCTTCACCTGCCATCAACATTGCCAGTTTTGTGAAGTCAAGCATTTTTTGGCATATCTTCACATCTTTCAAGATCATTTTATACTTGGGTTTAAGTGATTAAGTGAATAAATGTCATACATGGAGATCACAATGTCATTGAAGCCCCTTTTCCACCAAAGCAGCTGGTTGGTTTGAGAGCTGGTTCGGGAGCCGGTGCCTACTCGCGAACCAGTTCTTTGTGTTTCGACAGCCAAAGAACCAGTTCTCGGCCAGGAAAACTGGTTCCAAAGCGGCACCAACTCTTAGCTGGACTAGAACCTTTTTTTACCACGTACACAGTGACGTAATGACGTCGTTTGCTGGGCTCTCTAGTCAGTGGAAAAACAATCAGGTTCTGAGAAGGTTGCAAGTTGAACCAACTTTGAACCAGCACCTATTCTGAACCAGTTCTTTTTTTGGTGGAATAGAGGTATAAGAGATTTCAATCTGGGGCAAAGTGCCGGACCGCACTGACCAAATGAACTCTGTATTGTCACTGACTGTAAAGGCCTCTGACATGTTGGAGAGTCAAACAAGGGAGAAAAGTACCACTTCTGAAATAATCTAACACAGAAATATATTTTATATGAAACAAACAGAATCTTGTAATAATCCTTTTACGTCTTTATCAAGTATTCTGCAGATTCAGTCATTCACTAGTCTATTTGGCCTCCACACCTGCAGTCATTTGAATTTGGTCTTCCTCAAAGGTGTTGTGAGATCACCTGCTCCATGACACAGCCAGCATAAACAACCAGGTTCATACTGACCCTGTTATCAGATTTACTTGTCTTACCTTCTGTTCTCCATTTGCTCTCTCCTCATTTTTGTTTTAGGTAACATCATATCTAGGGTGGCACGGTGGTGCAGTGGTTAGCACTGTCACCTCACAGCAAGAAGGTCGGGGGGTTCAAACCCCGGTTGCCCCAGGCCTTTCTGTGTGGAGTTTGCCTGGTCTGCGTGGATTCTATCCGGGTGCTCCGGCTTCCTCCCACCATCCAAAGACATGCAGGCTAGGTTAATTGGTGAGTGGTTGTCTGTCTATGTGTGGCCCTGTGATGGACTTGCGACCTGTCCAGGGTGTACCCCGCCTTTCGCCCTATGCCAGATGGGATAGGCTCCAGCTCCCCCACGACCCTGTACGCAGGATAAGCGGTTGACGATGGATGGATGGTAACATCATAGTCATCATCAATTTGTTTTAGTATCCATAAACTCCTCAGGATAATATCTACAAACTCTTTAGCTGCTAAATGCTCCACTATGTTCACCAGCTGTGCTTTCTATTGTCTGGCAATGACATTGCTGTAGCACCACCTACATGCAAATACCATGAACTAGGATTGCAATTTGTAGGATTAAGTCAAACATGCCACAGCTACAAGAATACAATTAGGAAAATAATGTGGGCTAGAACAACCAAAAGCAAATTAAAAATGTTTGAAGAGGTTGAAATAGCCGATGTATTGGATTTGGTGAAAAATTCATACAAATTGAAGAAGCAATGTTGGAAACACTGTTTTAAATTCAACATTGCAGCAAATTATGTGGGTGGGACTTAGTGAGAGATAGGCGTTTGTGGTGTTTTATAAATGGACGCATGGTGGCGCTATCAGCACCAATAATATCTTGATTCTTTTTCCCATGGACAAACGTTTCTTCTTCTATCTCCTTCTAATTTTAATTGAAATCTGCAGATTATTGTGCTGATAAAGCAATAAATAAACAAATAAATAGAACTAGAAACAAACAATGCAGTAAACAGGCGAAAGTACCCATCTAGTTGCAAGTCTGAATCAGAAAAACTCCCTCTGCTGTCGGCGTGCAGCATTATGAACTGAGGTGAGGTGTCCTGTAACTTAAACCCGCCCCCTTTAACACACCCCACAGACAGGACAGAACAGGCTGACTTACACAAGTAACAACCACACCTGGCTTTTATTCTTCATCTGATATACTAAAATAGCTTTAGCCTACATTATAATCCTTGAATAAATATTACCATTTCCTGTAATAGCTCAGGAAGTAGAAATGTAAAATCCTAAATGTGCTATGGTAACTTTTTCTGTGAGAGGTGATTTAGCAGATCTGATGAATGTGCCCTCAGTTTTGTCTCTGGGTATCTGTGGGTTTTAAGGAGTTTAGATGAAGATTAAACAAATTAGTAATGATATTTTTAAAGGCAGCTGACTGGTATTTCTTTAACATCTTAAGTGTAGCTAAAGGAAGTAAAAATCATCATACATATAGCCTAATATTCGTGGCAATCGTTAGAATTATCTGAAATAGATGCAATGAATTAGTTACTTTTTAAAATCATTTTTCATTTAGCTATAAATGCCAGCATCTAAGGGTTAAGTATCTTGCTCAGGGACACAATGGTGGATGGGTCACACTGGGGGATTGAATAATAATAAAATATAATATAATAGTTAAAAATTTCCTGAGTAATTAGGACTCATGAACTCATATCTCTAAAATCTTATCTATTGCCTGAGATTAGCCTGTCTTACGTAGGCCAGTGTCTCACACACACACCGCGCGCGCGCGCGGGGTAAGGTTTAAAGAAACAAAGGCAGACTGAACTCCACCCATGCCGCGTCACTCTCAACCTTTCGCAGGTGTCACATCCACATTCTTTTCACTTTCTCAGTTGAGAATTAAGGTGATTCCCACAAACGCTCACGAACACACAGTTACCGCTGACTGTCACTTCCCGGATCCAGCGTGTCCAAGTTGCTGTGGAAAGTTTCTGAAGTGTGCTGCTGGAGGGAGGGACGGAGGGGGGAGCTCTGTGAGCCAACAGCGGCGCCGCTGCACTCACACACGGATCAGTTCGGGGTTTGAGCTACAGGATGTCGGCCGTGAAGGCGCTGCAGCAGTGGTGCCGGGTCCGATGTGAGGGTTATCGGGATGTGTCCATCACAAACATGACCACATCCTTCAGGGACGGCCTGGCTTTCTGCGCCCTCATTCACAAACACAGACCCGATCTCATGTAAGTAGCCTACTGAAGCCAGAAAAAGAAACACATCAGCGAGTCAGTTTGTGTTGTCTGTGTCGTGGTTAGTTTAAAACATTTAACTGGTGGCCTATAGTTAGAAGGTGTCTATTGGTTTCACTTCCCAGCTTTATGACAAGTTTCAGCAATTCGTTGATGAAAGAGAACAAACTTCAGCTTCATGGGTCTGCAGGGAAAACAGGAGCAGGAGCTCAATGGTCTGTGGAGCTAAGTGACCGAAGGGGCCAGTGTAGTTGCACAGTGGCCCCTAGGAGGTCTGCAGGGAGGGCCAACATAGTGGTGGTGAAGTCTGCATGTTTTAACATTTGAACTGGAACTATTTATCTTACTTGTCTAACATGACTGGACATTTTACTCATCTCTTTCAACGCTGTTAGTCTGTATTTATGTTACAGAGTGCCGAACTGTAGATTTTAGGCTAGAGATATGGACTTTAGTCAGACGTAAACAACAATAAGGGCTTGGGACAAGACTTGTTCTCAGGTTCGAACTCGATAAAATCCTGCATCAGTTAAAAATAATTAAGAGAACAACATATGTCATACTATTTCAGCAAATAATGTCCATAAAGATTTGAATCTTGGATGGAATCAGTCATTTGCTTCCATAATAGCAACATCTAATATACTTAACTATTAGGCTGTTACATTGAACTGTGAAAAACACTTCACAGCTTTCAAATGTTATTTGTTCAGCAATAACAGACCTGTAGTTGACTGGCATACTGCTTAAAACTTGACTTGTAGCCTACTTACCCCAAAACAGCTCTGTTTTTGTTTGTTCTTGTAGGTGTAAATCAAAATAAGACACAACTTTTTGTTTCATCTACTTTCATCTCTGTGACCCATGTTACTTACTATTTGGATTGAAGTATGTGTGTAATTAGAGCTGAAAATCTAAATTTCAGCATGTGATCTCCTACAGTTTGTGTGTATGTTAAACATCCTTTTCAGTCCAGTACCTTGATCAAATGTTTGGAATTCAGTTTTTGCAGGAATGTAAAAAGGACACGCTCTTTGTTTTTTCCCAGGACTCACTGATCACTACAGGGATGTTCCACCAGGCAATAATGTGTAATATCTTGTAATGGCTTGGCACAATATGGTTTGAATAAGATTTCTCAACATTAGGCTTTGGCTTAGTTTTTAATAATTTTCCAAAGACTTGACTCACCGCTTCTAGTTGAACTCTGGTTTTGTTCCAGATAAGTCATTATGGAACACAGACAGTTTCATTTTAAGAGGAGACAGCTGCTCCAATCCTTTCCATTCCAGTTTTTACCTGCAGCCATGAAATGTGTAGCCACACTGGTCTGGCTGCACATTTCATGTTTACATGAGCTGAAGTACTAAATATTGGTTAAAGGCTTAGCTTCAGTTTACTCACTATAAACACGTGATGAACGCATCAGTGACACCACAGCAACCGTGAAATGATTTGATCAGTCACACTGTCAGTGTCATGATATATGTTGATTTGCATGACTAAATAACACATGTACGGTCTAGACTGCTTGTAAACAAATAGATGAGGAAGGGAAGTTGGATCACATGTGTTTTGTTACTAATTGTTATTCCTCCTCTGTTGCAGCAACTTTGATTCATTGAAGAAGGAAAATGTCTTTGAGAACAACAAGCTGGTAAGACATGCTTACATTCTGCATTTTGACCTTTGAATGTTTTGAATTTTTTGCCCTAAAAAAAAAATGTTTCCCACACACACACATGGTTTCATTAAAGTAGATTTCTTAATCCTGATCCTCCAGTTAACAAACATACTTTTAGCCATGCTAGCAGTGTGGCTCTATGGATCGCAGCATTAGTGTGTCAACCACTTTGGTTCAGACTAAAATATTTCAGCAAAAACTGGATAGATTGCCATGACATTTGGTACGGACATTCACGGTCCCTTCAGGATGAATTGTAATACCTTTGGTGCACCTCTGACTTTTCATCTGGCGCCATCATGACGTCAAATTTCAGTTTGTCAGATACCAAATATGTGCAACATTTATCACATTCCCGTAAGACTCAGCAGGAATTTGTGTTTAGTGCTAAGTGTTAGCATGCTAACACACTGAAATAAAAGACGTGGGAAACATTATATCTGCTAAACATGTCGGCATGTTAGCATTGTTGTTTTTAGCATGTTAGCATGCTGACATTAGCATTTAGCTCAAAGCACCCTGTGTCTGAGCCATATACTGTATGGTCTGAGCAGAGCCTCACAGAGCCGCCAGCATGGCTGCACACTCAGTCTTGTGTGCATGTGATTAATCTCCTCTGCATCCAAATTGAAAATGACAGTACCGCTCATACGTTAGTTGGTTAATTAATGTCTCAATTGACAAAAAATTCATTGCCAACTCTTGAGGTAATGCTCACGAGGGAACATATTACATGTTTTAACCCCTTTTAAAATCAAAACACAACAATCTCTTAAACCTATTAGTGCTGAAGAACTTGCTTGAATAGAAAGTCCAAAGATAGACAAGTTCAATGGTTTAGATCAGGAAATATCTGATCAGAGAATAAAAAACTACATTTGATGGCAACTTTGGTACTTAACACAGTGACATTTATATAATTTGGTAATTAAATATAAGCATGAAAATTTAATCTTGACCTTGGAAGTTATATTTTGATAAATTCATCTTAAATAAAGGTCCACTTATTTGCTGTTTCCAGGGCTTTTAACCACATCTCACACTCTTCAGCAGTGAATGGGGTTTGTGTGGAACTTCTGTGAAGTGATAACTGATGATGATGATGATGATGATGATGATTATGATTATGATGATCATGAAGACTTTGAGATGTGGTTGAAAGCTCCAAAAAAGCTAGTATGTGGACCCTGAGTTAAGATTATTTTGTAAAACTATATTGGCTTTAGGCTACAACTGTTGATCAGCCAAACAAGCAATGTGAAGACATCACCCTGAGCTCTGGGAAATTGTGACAGATATTTTTAACTATTTTCTGACATTTTATAGACTAAATGACTAATAAATCAATGAAAAATTAATAAATGGTTTAATCAACAGTGGAAGTTATTACATGCAGCCATAAAGTGCATCTACATGTTTGTTGGGTGTGGAAATTGAATCAGTAACTCTTGATGTTGGGTAACAGGGAATTTTCAAAGTCAAAGTGTCTGTGCTCAAACATAGCTGAGAGAAGTGATTGCCAAATACAGAGTGTTTCAGTCTGGGCACTTTGACGTTGGCTGGTTTTTGCATTCTTTACTTTCATTTTCTCTGTCATTTGGACTCTGAGCTCTGGGACTGATAAGTTTAACATCACAAACTGTTGCTCTTTAAAGTGAAATAGAATAAAAACCTAAATTAGCAGCAGTTACATTATACTACTATACTATAACACTATTCAGGATTGTAACTGACACAATAGATTTGTTAATAAAACATTAAGCTGTAAAAGATTGAAGTGCCATAGGGCACAGCAAAGTAAACAGTTTTTATAGCTTACTTGATCATCTGATTACTGATTAAGTTTTGCATGTGGTGCTTGTTGGCCTGCCTCTGCTTGTTGTTTGTTTCTGCTTCCATGACATGGCTGAATGTGAATAATCTAGTTTGGAAATTCCTGCCTCACCTATGACTCTCAACACATACGGTGTAGATTAAATCTGTGGTCTGAATTTTGCCATTTGAACAAAGGGATTTTATTTAGGATGTGTAAAAGCAAGAGATGGACAATAGAAGACATTCATTTTAAAAAAGAAAATCAATACTAGTTAACTCAAATGGACAATAAAAAGAAAAACAAGTGTCAACATGTATCGGTACGCTTACTTTCCTCAGTGTTAAAACACAAGGATTTTGGCCCAATCTCTTGAAATAAAGATACCCCAATCGTAACAAGATTTTCTCTGGGAGTCCTGAACATCTACTTGAATACTAACATCAAGCAGCAAAGGTCTTATATGAAAATGCAAGGTTGCCGTTAAGATTTCATCTTCTTATTATGTGATTTATTGGTCCATTTCCATCTTTGGCCTCAGTCTAGATTCTAATAATCCACCCTGAGTTTCCACTGTTTAGTTGGATAAACTCAGTGTTATTTGCAGGCATTCAGGGTTGCGGAGGAGGAGCTGGGAATTCCAGCATTGTTGGATGCAGAAGACATGGTGGCTCTTAAGGTTCCTGACCGTCTCAGTATCCTGACATACGTCTCCCAGTACTACAACTATTTCCATGGACGTTCCCCGAGTGAGTATCAGAGTCTCACTTTGTCCGTTTCTGCCATTGTCCCCTTCCTCCTGTCTCACATGTCTAAATGTCTCTGTTTACCTGTTTGTTACAGTTGGTGGTATGGGAGGTATAAAACGTCCAGCTGAAGGCCCCACAGAAGAACCGTCCGGGAAGAAGAACCAGCCGGTCGCATCTAAAATGTTTCCCTCTTCCAAACCTGCCAGAGAGAACAGCCCTCCCCCCTCCTCCAACATCAAAATGCCCTCTCCTTCCCCAAAACAAACCAGAAATGCCACACAGGTAATATTTGTTGCATAAATACTTAACAGAAGTATCACTTAGTCACTATTTTAGTGTCCAGAAACTGTAAAAGTTTCGATTTGGGGAGTTGCTCTACTGATGAGAAGTGTGGAAGTTTATCAGGCCAACACGTCAAAGATGACCCACATACCTACAAAGACCTGTTGTGTCTGTACCAAACTACTATTTCAGAACAAACAGAAACCCCCACATTGCCTCAGATCAGTCACAGCAACTGTTGAAAAACTTTCCTAATTGAAGTTGTCATTTCTGCCTCATGAAACATCTCCTCCCCTCTTCTAGGATGTTGTGGTTGAGAAATCCCATCAGGCAGGAACCCTGAGTAACAAATGTGTGTCCTGTGACAAGCACGTTCACCTGGTGCAGCGACATCTAGTGGACGGGAAGCTCTATCACAGGAACTGTGCAAAGTAAGGACATATATAATTAATAAAATCATAACTGATGACAACTAATCTATGGAGTCTAGAGTGTGCCACCAGAACAATTACACGCTTATAATTAAAAGCAGTGAATATAAAAAGCTATTATACATTGATTAATTCAAGTTGCATTTAAACACTGAAAGAGTACTCCTTTGACTTAGCATAGCACTCCTATAAATTGTTGGACTCTTAATGGACAGTTTAGAGAAAAAAAGGATCAAAATTGATGCAGGCGACACAGATACATTCTTCTCCCTGATCACAACCTGGCGCTTACATTACCCACAAAGCAACTTGACCAGCTTGTAGCTTCAAGAAGAGATGAGGACTGGGCTACAGAGTTCTGGGAAGCTCAGTTCTTTCTAACTGCTTTCTAAGGCGTCATACAGCCTTTTCAAACACAGTAGTACTCTCAAGACCCGTTAACAGACTTTTATTTGCACAATCTGTGGAGTTCACCTTTCAACGAGGCTTTCAACGGTTTGTTTTTGTCATGTGTCCATGGCCAGTAGCTCACCTGATATAGTGCGTACCATTAAGGCTGAGAACTTACTACAGGGGCCCTGGGTTCGATCTCAACGCGGAGGCCTTGTCCCTATCCAATTTTTTTTTTAAAAAGTTAATATTTGCCTGTACCCTGCTCATTATATTCCATGTCACGGTTTATATCCCTTGCCTCCTGCTTTAACATTTACATTTAATGTTTCCATTTCATTTTCAATTATCACCTTAATTAAAAGAATAACATAATGCCCTTTTTTCCGAGTTATTAATATTTCTAGTTCTTACTCATTGCAATGGCATTTCTTCTATTAAGTCCTGTAGACAAGTAAATAAAAATAAAAAATCTGTTATCTTGTGCTTTTAGAAGTACAAAGCAACATCACATTTACAGTGATCCATGACATCTGGAAATATAAGTATTACACATCATCTCTGGCATCATCCAGAGTTCATAAAACCATAGTTAAAGGGGTTGAATTCAAGCTAAAACACCACAGACAGGAGCTCCGATCGGTCAGCTGTTATGAGCGCTGACCCTCCTTTTGGGTGTGTGCAGGATTGGGACACGTGTGTGAAGAACTTTATAATTGTAATAATTACACGTGTTGCACTTTCTGTCTTTCAGGTTGCTGTCACCTGCAAACACAACTACAGCTTTCAGAGATTTACCCACAAACACGCTTGTTTCCAAATTCACTCCTCTACCAGATGTCCCCAAATCCAACACAACTACTCCCACGCATACACCCTCCAGACTGGGACCAGCATGTCTGACAGAGAAATCCAGCAACTCTCCCAGCTTCTCCAGCACCTTTTCTGCTCTGTCTCCTTCCTGGCCTGCTTTAAGTCTCTCTTCTGCTGCTAAAGAAAGTCCGACATATGTTGTCTCCAAACCCACAGCTTCAAGGACTACTTGTGAAGCTACCATCACCACAACCACTTCTATCAACACCAGGCCCACTGCTGCTCCTCGTATGTCAACCACAGCAGCGAAGACAATGCAGTCCAAGCTGAAGTTCTTCCAGTCAGATAACACCACAAAGGATGAAGACAAACAGACTACAACCACTAACATTGACATAAATAAAAGGCCAAATGTGACTAATAAGGTCCAAGAGGCCACAGCCGGTCAAGCTGTTACTGTGGTTGTGAATGTTGGTGGTGCTGGTAGAAAGGAAGCAAATGTGAGCTTAAACACAGGTGTGGAGACAGGTAAAACAGCTGGTGTAGGTGGAGATTCAGGAAAGGCAGGTGAGAGTAACAAATCAAAAGCATCAGCAGCAGCCTTCATCTCCAAAAAACTGACTGAGGAGAACAACAATAACAACAGTAAGCCATCATGGTCGGCTGTAATGCTGAAGAAAACTGACAAGTAAGTAATCTAACGAGACACACTCTCGCTCACATGCGAATATATAATATCTATAATATAAAATATATAGCATTTGCCTGACCTCTACTGGTTAGTAATAGCATTTAATAACACTCCACCTTTAATCAGACCATCTCAAGTTGAGACTCCAAAGAGGGAGACAGAGGGTGTCAGAGGGAGAGTGAAGCTGAAAGTTGACCCGGCAATCCTCGCAGACCTGCAGACTCTGGAGACCCCAAACTCTGCTCCGAGCCCGGCCAACAGGAGTGGACTCAGAGTCAGATCTCCAGACAGAGGAGCCTCAAAGCCTGGCAGTGCTTCGCACAACACCTCAGGTAAAATTTATACACTTTGAATACTGCACATAAAGTATTAAGTATTTTAGCCAGATATCATGCATGTTTTTATGTGTGTGCCAATATCAATTTAGTGAACTGTGTTGCATTATGTTAAGTAAAACTCATCATATGTGTTAAATAAATACTTCAACTTGCCCGGAGTCAGACAGCAGACATTTGTAGAGCAATACCGTAATCTTTCATCATTGTATGACTCCTTATGAAATACTTAAACAAAGTAGGCCACCGACCAAACTAAACATATAGTTAGTATAGTACAAATGTTCAGTGCCTCAGTGACAACTTGAAGTCAGCCTGATACTTCTTCCTGTCCACTTACCTCTGTTCACAAGTGCTGTACTTGTTCCTGTGGTGCTCCATTAGAGTTACTGGCTGCAGTTAAGGTGTGATGAAGGTGATAAACCTGAACGTGAAAAACGCTAAAGTGACTTTCTTGTTCTCAACAGCATCAGAAAATGAGTCTCCTGCGGACTGGAGGTTAAAGCTCAAACCCATCTCTAAAGAAACCAAGTAAGACTTATTTTGATGACTCTAAAATTCTTTTGTGTTGTCACCATATTCCATGTTTCTGGTTAATTCCTTGCCCTTACTGGCTCAGTTCCTAATTTCATAACAGGCAGTATCTGTACGTGGGCTGGCTCACAAGTGTATCAACGCCATCAACTATATGAGCTCTCTATTTCTCCCGATGTCCTGTCCATCCATCCATCCTTTGATCCAGTCTTTCATCCATCTATCTATCCAACCATTCCTCCCACAGGAAGCCTGTACCTGCTGCTCCTCCAAATGGCTCAGCCATCATTTGTAGTCAGAGCTTTCAGTCTCTCCTCTTCCGCCACATGCATGTGAGCCCCAAATGGTGTCAAGACTGAGTAGAGTCCTCCGTGGTGCAACATATGCTCAGTGCTCAGAGTTCCTTTCCCCAGATGACCTTTCCTTCCACTCTCATGAATCAAAACTGTGGGCTGTAGCGATATAGAAAAGGGCCGACTTGTAGGAACAGTTTTTGCCATTAATTAATTCTCTCTCTTTTTTTCTTTTCTTTTATCCATCCACAGACCCGCTGGTCCTCCACAGTCCCCTAAACAATTGGCTAATGGAGCTGGAAAGTCACAGACTCCAGAGCGTTCTGTTGGGCCTTCTCGCTCCTCTCATCTTCCTAGCCCGAGCATTTCTGTCACTCCACCTGCATCAAAGGGTAACATGGTCACCTGTGCTGTAATGTTGTTCTGTGTAAATATGATGTCTATAAAAACATGTACCCACACATTGTTATCTTGTTCCCACTTCTTGTTTTAATTTAACATGAATATGAGAAATGGTCCACAATTGCCTAAATAAGAATTAGACCACTCAGGGATTCGTCCGTCTTTTGTCTTTGTTCTTAACACGTTTTTACATTTTGTCTCCTTCTATTTCAGGATTTCAGAATGGTCAAAAAGATCTAACTGCAAATGGCACCAAGTCAAATGTTTCCAAGGTACTGAACCATAGATGGAAAATAGGTTTGGTTTAGCTTATATAATATTTTAAATTAAATACATTTAAGGATTTTGTTTAGTCAAAATAAACATTTAGAAGATGACACCTTTTAGCTAGTGCATGTTTATCACCGATACACTGTACTTCATGCTGCTGTAGCTTCACTGTATAATCTGTTGTAACAGTAGCTAAAGCATTTTAAGTCAGTGAACTAACGCTAACAAAGTTAGCTAGCTAATGCTAATTAGAAGTGATTACATTTGTGCCAAAACCAAAATTATAGGAAAACTAAGGAGCTGATAAATAAAATGAGCTAGTGAAAAATACTGTATACAGAAGAGTAAAATTTGTATTAATTTGATGTACTGATTGGTGGTAAAGCAAGAAAAACATTTTATCTTTTTAACCATTAAAAAAAAAATTAAATTTAACTTAGTATTATTTATTAATGTAAACATTTATATTTTTACTAATCTGATCATCTTTCAGTTTGGGGTTACAGTCAGTTCAGTTTACGTTCACCAGTGTTTCTTGATCTCTGTTTTGGTTCACGTCTTCCATTAAAACTAAATAATTCTGTGTATGTGTGTTACATCTGTAGACAAAGCCAGACTACATTCGTAAAGAGGACATCATTAAGGAACTGCAGGACATTGAAGATAATTTGAATGAGTTGGAGAAGAGGGGTGTCGAGCTGGAAATGAGACTCCGTAGCAGTGAAGAAGGTGGGATAAACACACACGTACTGAATGAGGCGCTTCTTTAGGCAGATTTAGAGTAAGGAGTGCGTATGGGATTAACTGCGTGTGTGTATGTGTGTCTTTGTCAGACGGTGAAGATGACTCTCTCATGGATGAGCTCATGGTTGAGTGGTTCAACTTGATCAGGAACAAGCAGGTGGCCATTCGCCGGGAGTCTGAACTGGTCTACATGTGAGTACACACACACACACAAACACACTTAGAAAAGGGGCATGCCACTATTTAGCGATTAGTGAAACAGACTTGTGGCCAGAAGGTTGACAGTATGAATTCCCAGTGTCCTCCCTCCTCCGTTCCACTGCAGGATGTCCTGGAACAAGACAGCTTACCCCCCACCAGCTGCAGTGGACAGAGAAGTGTGAAGCAGGATGCTGCTTAACAGCACACATGCACTGCAATTATTCATAATTAATGTTAAACTTCTACCAAGGTTCCACAAAAATGTTGTAACAAAAGATTTTCTGTATTTCAGTTCAGATCTGCATTACACACAGTGTTAGAACTCATGGGGCTTTTTGGAGAATAACAGTATAATAGTGGCTACAGTAGAAGGAATTTGTACAAGTGACTAAGACACTGAGCTCATGACCACTGAGCTTTGGCCATTTAAAGGTAATCCATTCAACATTTTTATACCAATGGATGAAATTACTTTGTGGATTTGTCACTACGAGCAAACCTTTTTCACATTACACAGAGAATTATCACCCGCCTCACACCTGACCGTTTTACTGTCTTTCAGCTTACTGTTTTGGTTTTATGGTCTGCAACAATATTGTTTTGGTTACATCTCACCGCTCTCATCAGCGTAATTTCCAGTCATATATCTGCTGTACATTACCTGCTCAGCACCAAGCGGTAGTTAGCAGCTAAAGAGCACGATATCTTTCCTTGGAGTTGGTGGAGACAAACACTGAGCTAAAAGGGGAAGGAATATTGGACTGGACGTTTGCCGGGTGGCTAGAAATATGACTTCTAATTAATTCTGTTATCTGCTAGATGTCTGAAAGAAACTGTTGCTAACAACAGTTTCCCAGTTTGATTCCAATATGTAAGTGCATGTCACAAGCAAATGTTTTTGGGTGGGTCATCCTTAATGAAGTTTGGAAACAATTTCCAAATAACTTGACTGTGGGTATATTAGTAGACAAAATAAACTTAACTCAGTGTCCTTAATGTAATTTATGTACTTAATAGCTTTTGCCTTTCAATTACAATTCACGGAAAACTGCAGTAACGGGAATTGCCCATATAAACAGATATGTGTTGGGCAAAGGAATTGAGTCAAAATGGAATTCGTCAAAGAGCCAGACTAAAGCCGTACATACAATCCTGGGTGATGGTAACAAATACAGTAAACAATATTAATTTGTATGTTGCTTTTATGTATAGTGGAAAAACGCAGGACCTGGAGGAACAGCAGCCCAGTGTTGAGCAGGAGCTCAGGAGACTGATAGAGAAACCAGGTGAGGGTTTGGAGAGAAACACATTCTCAACACAAGACACAACATTAAACAGACCATACATGTGAGACTAAAATGTTTTTGTGTTTGAGCAGAACGTCTGAAGACAGACTGGGACAGGAAGCGAGAAGAACAGCTGATGGCCAAACTGGTGGAGATCGTTAATGACAGAAACGCTATTATAGAGGGTCTGGATGAAGACAGAATCAGGTGTGTATACAACTGATAACAATACTTCTGCACTACATAATGTTACTAAATCAAGAAGAAGTAGAATGGAAAATTGCATGTAGTTTTACATCCGTATCCGTGAGTGGACTTTGTACATGGGAACACTAACCTTAAACAAAGAGTTTTCATGGCCAAATATCCAAATATGTAATATGTACACATACAGTATCTCACAAAAGTGAGTAATAAAATAAATATTTGATTGATCAAATATTGAATATTTGATTGAAATGGTCCCCTCAAATTGATTGTTGTCCCCTCAAAATAATACTGGACATTTTCACCTAAGGGTGCCAATGGTTTGGACATTAATGGCTGTGTGATGTGTAATTTTGAGGGGACAGCAAATTTACACTGTTACACAAGCTGTACACTCACTACTTTACATTGTAGCAAGGTGTCATTTCTTCAGTGTTGTCACATGAAGAGATATAGATATTTACAAAAATGTGAGAGGTCTACTCCCTTTTGTGAGATACTGTACATGTATATTTATGTAATACAGTTTCATTTATGTTTATTTTACTTGTCTAATGCATACGGTATTTGATAATAAGGGGGACTATATATAAAGATTGGCAATAGTTCTTGCACTTTTCAGATGAACATCATAGTACTGCTAAAACTATTATTTTAGTGATTAATTACAAATGTGTGTAATCGTAATAAAAGTTGTTGTGTATTATGCAAAAAATGCCAAATGTTCATTGCTGACAGCTTCTGAAATGTGGGGAATTGTGATATTACTTTACTGAAAATTTAATAACTTTGGTCTTTGGACTATTGGTCAAACAAAACAAACAATTTAAAGAGGAATTTAGTGAAATAGCGGTGGGCATGTTTCACTTTATTCCCTTTAACATTTTAAAGACAAAATGATATATAATTAAATAAAAAAACAAATGAATAAAATAATGAATAAACGGTTTGTGTCAGTCTTATTTCATGGTCATTGACTGATTGTCAAATCTAATTTACTCGAAAATGGAGCCAAAACAACAGCATGTGTCACCGCCCTTGTACTTACAAATATACAGTATATGCTCATGAAGGTATGAACTGCTGTTAATATGTTTTTGGTTTTTGCTTTCACTTCAAAAACTCTCACTTCATTTTCTCAGGGAGGAAGAGGAGGACGAGGAGCTAAACAAGATGATGATGAATTTCAGTGAGTGTCTCCACCACCCCCACAGGCTGTCTGACCCCCAGTCCACTCTGCTCATAAGTTATCACAACCTCTGTGTCACTGCAACTTAGTTGGCTTATAAATTATCCAATTGAGGATTTCCATCATGGACGCCTCTAATTGAAGTTGATAGAATTCTCATAGTGGTTTATGGAAGTGTATGTGAATGCTGCATTTTAAGGGTGCCACTGGGCAATGTTTTCATCTCATTTGATCTAATGACTGCTAATGGAAAAAGCATCAAACAAAATGCTCCCCCTCTTTTTGTCAGCGGCTTTCCTATTAGACAAATGGATAATGTAGCTGCTTAATTTGACCCTCTGATAGAATAGAGTTAGAGCCAGCTTCATTTGCAATTCATGACCGAGAAAGCAGGGCTGAAATTGAGGAGATTTATT
Source organism: Lepomis macrochirus (assembly GCA_024633595.2). Taxonomy (NCBI): domain Eukaryota; kingdom Metazoa; phylum Chordata; class Actinopteri; order Centrarchiformes; family Centrarchidae; genus Lepomis; species Lepomis macrochirus. The sequence goes on from JALXJV020000003.1 coordinate 29,727,186, forward strand.
GAACCTCAGTGAAAGGTTGTTATTATTACAGCGAGTGAATGCCGACCGTGGGCTTAAGACTAGCCATTTCAGTTTAATGTTATTCATAAAGTTAATGCCAAAGTTTCAGTTCATTCCCACTCTGAGTATAGCCTTGTGATAGTTTACATGCATGTTGTATCACATAAGATAAATGCTACTTTATACTGCGGCCCCAGAAAATACCCCTTTCTAATTGGTTGACAAGTGTTAACGTCTTGTAACAGGACACTACAAACAAATCTCCAGTCATCATGTTAATGGACTAAATCCTTTAAACTACATTACATACATTACTAGCTTTTTAAAAATTGACTAAAAACAAACTTCAAACGCATTTGGACACAGCTTCTCTTTTTGCTTGTGATTAATGGCTGTGGTGTATTTACACAGTAATACATGCAGACGTATACTAATATATAAAAAAACTAAACTAAAAACATTTTATAAAGAAAGTTTTATAAAAATATCTTCCATTGAAAAAACAAACACTGCATACAAATAACGCTACTATGTTTACATTGCAAGTGTTGCTGGATTAGTGCTTGTTATGCGGCAGAATTTACAAGTACATAAAAAATTAGTACACAGCTGTTGAGAACATCTGCTAATATACTGCAAGATCACCACAAAAATATCAAGCTTTTTCTGGTAGTTTGTGCAGCAAACAGTATTTTTTTTTGTTTGAGTTTTCAGAGAATTACTATTACCAATCTCAACTGTCATGTTTTCCTCTCTCTCTCTCTCTCTCTCTCTCTCTCTCTCTCTCTCTCTCTCTCTCAGACATAAAGAAAGACAAACCAAAGAAAAAGTCTCCGATGTCCAAACTGTTCAGTTGGGGGAACAAGAAGGAGGGATGATGCTCCGCAAAACACAGCTCTGCCACTTGCTTTGATGTTATTTGCTGCTCTTGTTGTAGTCTTAATGTCAGCGTACTCAGCCTGTGATTCATGGGATAACATGGATAGTCTATGCGTGTGTGTGTATTTGCGTATATGTGTGCGCTGTCATTTTAAGCGCTTATAGATAAATGCCCTTCCCTCTGTCAACTGCATCACTCAAGATCTGACATTACTCCTGCCTGCCAGTGACAGACACACACACACACACACACACACACACACACACACACACACACACACACACACAATGTTGAGGGGTTAATGACTCACTAGCCGTGATGTGATTGGGTTCAGTGCTCCAGTTGTTAGTTTTAATACCCTTCTAGTCTTAATCTGTCTACTTAATGCTGTCAAACACACACTCACACATTCCTAATGCTCAGTAACACTACAGATGCTAATACGAGTTAAAGAACAAAGGTCAGACAGCTGTTTCTTGCTCTCTGGCCATGTTTTAGTTCACACTACAAGTCCCTTGTGTGACTTTGTGACTATGTGACCCTGTTGTAGTAGGTTACATGCTGAACTGTCAATTCTATTTTAATCTTAAAGGATTTTTTTCTCAGACAACAACAATTACTCAGAGTGTTGCCCTATGATAAGGTGACACGCTTTTTAAAAAAAAATCTTTAAGAGCATCTTCTAGATCAGTGGTATCTGACTAGGTTCAGGAGTTGTGAGATGGTTCATAGAAAAGCTACATAAAATGATGCTATTTATTTCAGAATTTCCTCTATTTTTTATTTTATTATCATGAATTATGGGCTAATTTAATATCTGTTTGGAAAGAAAAAAATCCTTCTTTAGTTAATTTGTCACAGCTTTTAGACATGCAACCTCTGAGGGGTCAGAGTCGCAAGTAGACGTAGCTATATTTTAAGGGGTTTAAGCCAAAACGGGAAACATCCTCATATGTGCATACATCAGTAGGCTGAAGCGTTCACTTACAAATAATTTACTGTAGGATTTTCAACCGCATAGGTCTTCGGTCTTCATTTTATAGCCATGATCCTTCAAGAATGAAGTGAAACTGAAATCGGTGAAAACCTCAGAGTCCTTAGTAAGTGCTCCTTTTAGCTTTAGGATTCTCTTCACCATATACTCCACCGTATACACCATATACAAAGTCATATATTTAAAACAGTCAAATATACTTTTTTGAATTATTGCATATTTGATGCTCAAACATAGTTGCCAGAAATTCCCTGGATGTCATGCTTTGTTTCAAATATGTAGTAATTGTAGGTTTATGTATTTAAACTAAAATCAGTTGACTGGATGTTTGAGACAGAAGAACTGGTCCATATTGGATCTGAACATGTACATCTGTTGGTGTCATAATCTGTTACTTGTTAAGTCCTTTTTGGAGAGGCACTGAAGCAAACTTTGTCATCTCTGCGTTCTGACCAAACTGCTTAGTTTCACTTAACTAATTGGTACTATACAAATGTAACATTGTATATATGTTAATGTTCTTGTCCCCTTTATTTTCCTGAATTTCAGTTGTATATATTATATAAAGTTGGTACTTACAACAGTCTCACTATTAAATGGAGAAAATGGCCTCCATTTTAAATAAATAACTGTAATAACTGTACTTAAACTTTAATAAACATCATTAATTGATTGTGGTGCTCTATTTATAGGCATGTTTACTAATATAGAAATAAAATACTTCATAACGTTAATGTTGAATGATGCTAAAGCACCTTAATTTAATGCCTGTAGCTCTTGCAGGGGCAATGGTGGTGATTGTGGTTGAGTTTATGCTACAATGACTTTGAATTAGGGCTTTTATTTTCGGGTTTTATTCAGGCACTAATATTTTAATCATTTATTCCCTCAGCAGGATTTATCATTGAACAGTTAAACTGCTGTTGATGCATTTTCTCTGTAGAAACACTAGGAGGCAGCATGACACTTTCCATTTCACTGAAGCTACTGGACCACAGCTAGAGATGACAAATACACGGAAGTCCAACCCAGACATAGAATGAAAGATAGGTGGCTTTATTAGCATTTTTTATTTTTATTCTGAAAGATAAGTAAAGTTTTCAGGTTGGTGTTTTTGTAGCCGTAAAGCTAACGAGGCTCACACCCCGACAACTCCAACCCAATCTGTTATCACTTCTACAGAAAAACTAATACACATCTCGTCACTATTCTTTTTTCTGTTGTAATGACAGTGAAACAGAAATAAAAAAACAGAATCAGACTGACGCATTGAACAGTCAGAAGCAATCCTTAAGTGTGCTTTTACTTCTGCAATTTCAGTGCTGCTTGTTTTCTGCACTGCAAATACATATTCAAGAACAAAGTGAGGAAAAACACGTGCCACTATTTTCATCAGCAGGTTTTATAAGTTGTAGCCAGGTTAAAGTCAAGTCAGGTTAAGTACGCTTACATTTTGTTTATATAGCTTAAAACTTAATAAGTGCAAATTTGCCTCAAAGGGCTTCACAATCAGTACATCATACAACACTTTTATGCTCCTTAAGCCCGTCCTAGTATGTTTGATTCTCCTCCTTTTGCTGTTGAATGATATGTCTCAACAGGGGTGTATTAGAAATTCCCTGCAACTGTGTGTCCTAAGAATCACCATATCCCTTCACCCTATAATGAAAGTATTGTAGATTGGTCTGATAGCAGAGAACGTTTTTAAGATTTCACTACACCAAGAAAATATTTTTTTCTGTCTGTGCTCTGAATGTCAGCATGTATAAAATAGAAGTTAACACGCAACATTTAAGGGTTTACTTATAACAAGTTTTTTTTAACCAAAAATGAACCAGTCCACAATCTTTTATTGTTTTACCTGTAAACCTACAGGTGAAAAATGAGTAAACATGCAGAACAAGACGTTGTGGGAATGCTGTCTGTAATAACAGCTATTATTCTACTGCCATAAAACCATATAAACACAACACTTTGAACACACACATGCACATACAAACACAAGAACAAATTTCTAAAATATCCATTTACAGTAGAAAAGAGGAAAGGAGAGAAATAATACATTAAAAGAAGAAAAGAGCAAGGAAATTGACTTTTAACTCCAAGTTGTTTTTTGTGTTTTTTTATACATCGTTTGGTGTGAAAATACAAAACTGTGTAATCTTTTCCTCTCTAAAGGCAACATCTGTTCCTCTTGTTATGTGTGAAAGTGTTTGTTGATTCCTTCCTAAAACCATGATAAAATTTTCCATCACCACACTGCTGTGTGTCTGAATCAATCATGTCTCCGCTTAACTTTGGAACATGTTTATCTTTGGGGTAAAAATGTGCCTTTAAGTCGACTCAATAAGGTACATTTATAATGTGGGAGACTGGGGTGTCAGTACGGACTGTAAATATACCTTTGAGGTGGTTCATTTACATAACACAGTGAGCCCTCACATTTTCTTCACACAGACTTTTAAACAGTTAAGTGAGTTTCGGTGAGGCTAGAATCTGTTCTGACATAATGTGATTCAACCATTCATGGTTCATATCTGTTTAATGCATGTCAAAATAGTATAATTTTGCATACACTCAACCTTTAGTGCATTGTTGTTTCACACACCTTTATGTTCTTTTCCTCACTTTGTTAAGGTTTAAAAGGAAGCTGTGTTCATAATTTAACACACTTTATACTTCTCACTGTTTAGCTTTGTCTTTGTTGCACACTCCTTGCAGATTTTTTATTGTGTCCTCAAGTCAACTAAAGTTAAGTTAACTTCCTCTTTTTGCTTTCTACTTTATTTGTCTAACATTTTCTTCTTCTGGTGTGACATTAAACCTGCATTAATTGTTTTATTTTCCACTTAGGGGCTGCGAATCAACAAGGCTGAAAACATAAGAGTGACATTTTATCACCTTATAAAGTTGATACAGTAAATGTTCTAGCAAGTTACATATGTACTCATCCAGCAGACAAAATCATTAATATTCATTTGGAGTTGTTTTTATGTCCATGAGGGACATGTATGTCCAATATTTACTCTCATTTTAACTCTGTTTTTGGTCTCCACCAACTCCAGAGGGAATTATCTGTCTCTTTTTTTGTGCTCCACTATGTTCACCAGCTAGTGTCAGGTTGCAGACTGTGTGTCCTAAATGTTTGCTGGACAGGTTGCATACGTGTGTTTATTGGAGCCTTTTCACTCTAAACAGCTGTCTGCTGCTGCTGGAGACGAGGCTGATGAGAGCAATGAGACCGAACTAAATGATTGGAGGGTTATGGGACAACTTGACTCTCCAGCACAAATCCCTGACCTCAACACTTTTGGGATGAACTGCATCAGCGACTGTAAGCCAGGCCTCATCAGCCAACATCAGTCCCCGTCCTCACTACTGCTCTTGTGGCATAATGGGAGCAAATCCTTGCAGCTAGGTTCCAAAATCTGGTGGAAAGAGTGAAACCAGAAAGTGGAGGCTGTTATAGCAGCATATTAAAGGTTTCAGAATTATGTGTTAGAAAGATCACATAAGATCAAGACACATACAGTTACTATAGAAGAGTTAATGGTCTATTTCTGTATTTCAGTTGGTGTGAAATGATATGCCCTATAATAATTTTTTGGGCGTTTATGAGAGTGTGTTTTGATTGATCTCACAAGATTCTTACAAACCGGTGTGAGGTCATAAATTGGACACCAAGAAGAAGTTTAACCCTTATTTTACCCTTATTTTATAGGTTGCTTATTAAAAGAAATCTGTGGATATTTAGACTGTGCTTTGATAGAATTCTTTACAGCACAGTATTTTCTGCTTAGGCAAAACTGTGTGAAAGTGATGACAAATCTTAGAGTGAAGAACATTTTTGCATGAAGGAGAGGGTTGATGTGTGTGGAATCCATGGAGAAGTGATTTTTGGTGTTTGTACGATGCGTCGCCGCGTGCAAACATCCACAAGGTGGAACAAAACGGTTGGGATTGAACTGCTGCTTTCTGATTTGTTTTTGTTATGTGCCTGAGCCTCCATCACTGTGTTTTCACAAAGAGTGCTGTTTGAGTATAAGTGTGTCTTTGTGATGACAGCACTGGAAAAGCGATCACAGCCCAGGGACCCCCTCAAGAACCTCTGGATGTCGCCCGTGGAAACCCTTTGCATGTGGTCTCTACTAGCACAAACCCACACAAAAACACACACACACACACACACACACACACACACAACTATACACACAAACGTACACACACCTTACTGGTGGTGACAGGAGGGAAAATCATCTCAAAATTTTTGTTCAGGTCTCCCTCTTTGTGTTTCTCTAAGTGTCTGTGACAAGGCAGGAGGGTAAAGATCAGTGCGTGTGTGTGTGTGTGTGTGAGCGAGAGAGAGAGAGAGAGAGAGAGAATTTTTTGTGCAGACAGATTAAGCTCCTCCATGGATGTTTCTCTGAATGAGTAATGTAAAAGACAGAGAGGATATGTGCTCAATGAGTCACAATCACCATTTATCAGGGTGAATATTTCCACTCTGTCATCAAACATAGTTATTTTAAAGGACTTGCTTTAAAACAGAAATGAGAATTGTCACCAAAAAAGTGATAAAAGGCCCCAAACTTTCTTCTTGTAACTGATTTTTGGCTTTCTATGAAGCACTTATTTTTGTTCTATGTTATGTGTTAAACAACCTGCCTGTATGTGAATTTATCACATGTGAAATGATTTTTCCATTTGAATGGTTTGCCCCTGAAATGTTGGTTTCAAATGTCCCTACAATATTCAACAATACTACTACAATATTCATGGCTAAATAAGTTAACTTAAAATTTGGGGGAAAACAGCCTAGTTGTTATTTATCAAGAATTTTACACAACCATTTCATCAGGGCTTTGTGAGTGTGGTTTGGTCAGATTTTATTGCAAGTGGCCTGATAGTATAAGCAGACAGCTCCACAACTGTCATCAGATTTTGATTCAAATGTTGCTAAATCATGATTGGTGCACAGAGAAGTACATCACCTTTTTCCAAATGACCCCTGCTCACTGCAAACCCCACTGAGAAGAGAATAAAAAAACACAAATAAAGAAATGTCTCAGGGGAAACAACCAAAACTTTTAATGTAGAACTCAAAGTAAGGAGCTGCTTGAGAAAATATGTTAAATTTCTTCTTTATTACATTAATATTGTAAACTGTAAACCTGATAAAGTACTAAGAGAATCAATGAAAAAGTAATCCTTTTTTAATGCAATAAAGACAGATACCAGTGCAGAGAGTCGTTTAGGACATAGAAATTACCTTAAATCTACATGTCTCTATGTGAATTTTCCTCTTTTGAAATTATGTTCAACTTATGATAAATATGTGAAATATAATACATTTACATGTGCTTTTCTTTCAAACCAACCTAATAGACAAAAGTGAAATAAAACTATTTTTGTTTTAATTATCAAAAATTAGAATTGCCTTAATTATATAACTGATTAGAATGAATCATAAAAAAGTAACATTACCTACCTACCTGCGTTTGTTCATTGTGGCACCTTAATATGATCGCTTACTTATATTTGAAGGTCACTGAACACTGACACTGCGTGTATGTGTGCACATGTGAGCTCAGATTTATTGTTAATTGAGCTGAATTGAGATCAGCAGCAGCAGCAGCAAAAGCTTAAAGCAGAAAATGAGAGAAGCACTCAAGTGGCTATCAGTATCATAAAGGAACAAAAGTGAAGGAGGAGAGTGGGGGAGGAGGAGGGATGAAAGGAGATGATTTGCAGTGTTAATCCAAATTGAATTACATTGATAACATCTCTTTTTCTGGCTTTATTTTATATATGCTTTCATTTCATTTCAAACATCCACTTTTTCGTCGTTGTAGGACAATATGAAACAGTTTGTCTTAGAAAGGTAGCAGCTGGCTGGTTTTCTCAGTACTACATTTCTCTTAAAAACACAAACTAACTAATGAACAAACAGCAATCAGTAGGTATCCAATGGATTCTCTCTTTCTCTCTCTCTCTCTCACTGTTAATAGTGTGAATTAGCATATAAATGAGAGATAGCATGTGATAGAATCCACTCTGCTTCAATCTGTCCATTGGGACTTATGATTATCTCTTTCTCCTCTTTTCTTCACTCCTTATTACTATTTTCTTTCTCTCTGTCTGCCTGTCTGTCTCTCTCTCCCTCTCTCGCTGCCTATCTCCACTCTTGAAAGTCAATTATTCCTCCTTTCTATTTCTATTTGAAGACTCCTTTTGCCTTTATTAACTGATACAGTTTAAGTGAGTCGTTTGCTCTGTTTGTGATTATTTGTTTACCTGGATGTGTGTTCGGGCCGCCTCTGTGTGCAGTTAGTTTAAGCGTACTTAATTGCTCCTGACTAATTAGGAGATGAGTCAAGGCATTTGGGAGATAGAGAACACACACACACACACACACACACACACACACACACACACACACACACACACACACACACACACACACATATACACAGAGACACAAATACACACATTTATAGCACATTTTCGTCCGTGTACTAAATGTTCGTCTCCTGTTCCTTCCCTCTCTTGGCTTGGTGTCCCCAGACAGTTGAAGCCCAGCGGTACGCAGCAGGAGGTGTTAATGATGTGAGGGCTATGTGTTCTCTGCTGGGAGCGATCTGTTGTGTGTTAGCTGCTGTCTGTCACTATATGAATAGAAAAACATCTTTATAGTTCATGTGTGTATGAGAGTGTGGAGCTCTAGAACTGATGTCTCACTATAGGTACGTTGGAGTGTGTGTGTGTGTGTGTGTGTGTGTGTGTGTGTGTGTGTGTGTGTGTGTGTGTGTGTGAGTGTGTGAGTGTCTGGTTTTCCACTTTGCAGTTGCTCTGCATATTAAAAATCATGAATCTTCCTCCCGCCTTCCCTGCCAAACAACACTCAGACAACTTTATTAGTGTGTGAGTGTGTGTACCCATCCATTTTTGGTTATGAGGTTTGCGCTTTGCGTCACTGTTCCCTTCTTATAATTCAGATTTGTTGGTTGTACATATGTTGGATATTATGTTCGTGTTGTGTTGGTGTGTGGGTATGTGTGAGGTCATTATAGGCAGAAAGACATTTCTGAGTTACTGATATTCTATTTTCATTGTGGGACTCCTTCTACTTCTACAAACCTGAGCAAAATATAGCTTTTTACTTGATTACATTTATCCGATACCTGTAGTTACTAGTTATTTAGCATTATTGTTATTATTTAAAATGAGAAAAGCACGTGAAATGTGTCACTTTTTGCTTACTAAGTTTCTTGTGTTTGGCGAACCAAAGACAATTGCACAATAAAGATTATTATATCTTTATGGACCACCAGGCTCACCAAACACAAGAAACATTTTTCTCACTCACCTCTGGTGGTATCTTGCCTACAGAGGCCTACAGTTTTGTTGTCCGGGCTTTGAAATTTGTGATTTGAGAATTCTACCTCAACTCCAATACAATGGAGGTGACAGGAATTTCATTTGTGGAGCTAAGACAAAGAAAAGAGGAAAAACAACAACAAACAACTTGTCCTTTTAGAAACTGTCCAAGGTCCTGGTTACTCTGGATAATCCACAGACCTTGTTGTGGACTGTTTTTATTTGAAGTAACGAGGTAAAAAGTCCCTTTCAAATGGTCAACAGCAAGTTCTGTTTGTTATCCAGAGTATCAGGGACACTGATTCTGGAAACAGATTAACTGTTTGAACGTAATTGGTAAAACAGAGGTGTGAGTGTCCAAGTGTTTTTTAAGCTTTTCAGTAAATGTAATGTACTGTAACTTCGGCTAGTGGTTAGCGTATGTAAATAATGACTGGGAGAGTATTTCTCTGCTGTTGCCAATCATTTTATTACAGGAAAATATAGACTTGGGGTGGTGAGCACTTGCACACAAAACAACAAACAGTCTAAATAGCCTTGCATCAACTCAGCTGGGGGTGCTGTGGGACAGTTTGTAACATGGAACACGCCAGGAACAACTAAAAATGAAACCTGTATTATATATCCCTGCTAGAGGTGCAGCTCTCTGACTGAATACACACGAATACTTCCTGACTAAACTCGCAACAGTACGTTTTCTACTCCACAAATAAAATTTCATTGACCACCAATGTACTGGGGTAGCAGCACAAATCTCATGTGCAACACTACCAGTGGCATCTTGACACAAGTCACACTAAGCGGATGCACAAGAACCTTTCAGGATATGCCACTGTGTGCTCAAGAAAATCTGAATTTCTGTGTGTCAAATGACGCAGCACAAGACAATGGACAGTGTGTATTGAGAGATAGATAAGGCAAAACCAACACAGAGAAAACCAAAACTATTTGTATGGAACCACTTGAGGTCAGAAAGGGAAAGCATTCTGTTAAACTGTACTTTTACTTTGGATACGTTGAACACATTCTAATGTTAATAGTTTACTATGTAAAGAATTTCTTTTAGCTGCCAGACTTTGAAATACTCTTGTTGATTAAGCCGGCTACATCTTTACTTCTTTTAAATGGACTTTTACAGACTTTTACTCTTGTGTTTCTTACTCCACTTTAGCCAATGTATCATCTACTCTACTTATAAGATTAAATTGTAGTTCTTAAGTTTAATGTTATAATTCCTTGTTTTTGTTTAGTTTTTGCCTTTAATTGTTTTGCTACTTTCTTGTAAAGCATTTTGTAACTACCACTCTCTTAAGTGGATATGGCCACCATGTTGCTTACTTAAAGTTAGTTAGTTTGTTGACTTAAAAATAACAAATTCAGATATATTAAATAACAAAAATTCACATCAAATAAAAACAATAGGTCCAAAATATGATTCCATATACAATAAAAGTCTGTCAACACAATACACATCCACCAGACACAGGGCAAAGTTAGCATTCATTTTCTAACTGGTAGTACCAAGATAGAGCTGCAGGTGGCTGCCTCAGTGTGTTTGTGCATGCTGTTTTGTCTTGCTTTGTTTGTTATTGCAGTTTTTCTTTTCATTTAAAAACTATTTTATAGTTAAGATTCGGATATTTTTCTCTTTCTATGTTTATTATGATCGTTATGCATCAAAATACCCAAACAAAATTTGTTGGAGTTGTGTTTCTGGCCACAAGTTTGTTAGCTCTGGTTTGGCCTCCACTATCTCCTGATAAAAAAATATTTGGCTCTTTAGCTTATAAATGCTTAACTATGTTCACCAGCTAGTCACTAATTGGCATACAGTGGGTTTATCGGAGCTTTATCACTGAAAACATCTGCCTGCCGCTGCTTGTCACTAGTGATGAGAGCAATGAGACAGAAGCAAAACAATAAAGCTGCAGGTTGTAAAACCAGAACAATGAGCGAGAGATACTGTGGAGCTGACTTTCTTTCATCACTCGCAATGTGAGCCACCTGGATGAGAAGAGACAGAGTCAACTAACACTTGACTCTTCCATCATCAACACGATCTGTCTTTACTAATGTTTGGAACTTTGTTTCACAGACTCAGCATTTTCTCTGGATAAATACTGAGAGCTGGAGTTGGCTGATGCACACACTCATACAAACAGAGTAGATGTTAGAGTAAACATTTGAATAGTCTTAATTATTGCCTTGTGAAGATATTTTTCCAATAACCGAAAAATGAAGCTACGCCAAAAGAAACACACAGTTTGGCACTGTGGCTGAAGACAGAAAACCAAGAAAGTGATTTATCATCCGGAGGAACACTGGCACCTCTGTTTTGCCAAAACGCAGATTTGCATTCATTTCTTTTTTTGGCTTCCCTCTTTTTTATTTTTTATTATTTATGGTTCTGTTGCTCACTGCTTTGCTTTTTTCCAAAGTTTTTTTTGCTTTGGCAGCCTGGTGATGGTAAGTCTACATCATCTAAAACAACACACACACACACACACACACACATACACACCCAGAAGATGCACGGCGGTGATGAGGATGGACGATGCTGGAGTGAGTGAATTAAAGTGAATTACAGTATGTTAGGCTTCCCCTGCACAGGAAGAAAATTTCAAGACACACGCACACACTCAAACACACCAAACCCTTAAGGTCTGACACCCTTTCAGATATCCGCATTAAACCCTATAATCTAATTCCTGGCTATCGTTTTACAAATCGAATCATGACACACCACTCATATTCAATATCACCAAACCTCCAGCCTTTTAGTTTGGCCTCTCAAACCACCATGTAAAAGCTTCATCATGGGCCACTCTGATGAAATTACCTTCTATTATCGCCCCTCTCTCTTTCTCTATTTCTCTCCAACTCTCACTCCCTCCATTCTGTCTTACTTGAAGGAGTGTGCAGATTTAATTTACAGCAGGACTCATGAGCCACTTAGCGCAATCTCTTTCCGTGTGCAAGGATTGATTGATTAGGCCTTATCTTGTTATCTGGGTCTGTGGTCGTTTGATAGGCCTGTTTGTTCTCTCACTAGTCTCTTAGTCTTTCTATCTGTATTCCTTTCCTTTATGTAATTTCATGCTTCTGTCTTCTGTGCAGTCTGTGTGTGTGTGTGTGTGTGTGTGTGTGTGTGTGATGGCCTGCAGCTTCTCTGTCTACTTTTCCTCCAATGTGGGAATCAGACACTGATAAGGACGGATTGTCTTGCAGGATCAGAATTAGGAAATTACATGCTTTACCCGTCGTAGTCTCCCCCCCTCCCCCGTCAGCAGACTGCGAGACGATATTGTTTCTCAGAATTTGCTCAAATTGCTTGGCTGTAATGGCTGATTAAGTAAATACTCCACTGATGCAGTTTCAGCCAAGAGGCATCAGCATGTAGTTGTTTGGTCATTGAAGATTTTAAAAAATGTCTTTCATGAAAAGTACCCAATCTTTTATCAGTGAGGGTTTTATTTGAATGGGCACAATATAGTAAATTGTCCACTTTAAGAAAATAATCCATAACTAATTACTTATTGCCTTCCTCTGATTGCATGACTTTATTTTTCTTAACTCACCTCACTGAGGTATTACTTCTTAGAGGATAGGATATTGAAGACAGATTCATAAACTTGTCTTGATTCAATACTCACATGCTAACAACAGTACATTGAAAAAAGTTATTGGGAAATGTAATCATTCCTCCTGTCCATTCTGGCCATTAAGAGACCATTGTTAGAGCGGCTACACTGTAAGTGATGGCTGATCCATCCACAGTCCTACTTCTTTGCAAAAAAACATTCAGCTGAAGCTAAGATGAGGTGTGAGTTAGCCAAATCAAGTGGATAGGTCACAGTCTCTTTAGGATGAAATTCTCTCTTTTATTTTCACAATGTTTCCTTGCTGAGGTGTGGCAGAGGGATACGGTCTGGTGGTCACATATTGGTTGGAAGAAGGTTAAGGCTTAATTTAAGTCAACATTATGGTTATTTTTAGGGATCGCAGAGGTAACTGGTTGCAGGTTATGGCTTAGGTTGAAGCCAGGTTTAGGCAAAGGGAAACACATGGGGATTTGTACACATCAAGGTACCGACTTGATTTGTCTAACTTGTTCTCAGCTTATTGTATTGAGCAATAATTACTTAAAACAAGCTTTTGGTTACAAGTGTATGGTTTAATCTTTCATATCAACTGATGAAGTTAATATCTTTATTTTTGAGGGAACAGATTTTAATATATACCCCAAACTTGTTTTCACTTCAGACAAATGTTAACCTGCAGTAGAATCAAAAGGCAACAATGAAAATGTTTGTTTGTTTGTTACATGTTCTTCTGTATTTAAGTCATTTGTGCAGAAATTTGAACAAATAATGTTTAGCGCTGATTAGCTCCTAATAAAGCAGTAAAAACATCTGTGTCTGTATCATTGTCACAGTATACTAGGTAAACTTCACTGATGGAAAATAGTACAGGGAGGTACAAAGAATGAAGTGGTTGGCTTTTTATGCTTCAAAACACACATGAAAATTGTGTTTCTTGGTAAAGATTTATATTTTTTTACACCCCAGGAATAAAGTAATCATAACTAAAAGAGCTTGCTCACTCAACCTTCATTTCTAGACCTTGGCAACAAAAAAAAGTAATTAATTTTAAATAGACTTGTTGTGTAGTGCATTTGTAACCCCGCCTTTGACAGACGACATTAAGAAACTTTTCCTGGCTATTTTGACCTGACAACCTCTCAAGCTCCCTTGCCCTCATCCTGTTCTCACTCCTCAAACCTCCTGCCTTCCTCCATCACCTCTTTTTGGCTGAAATGTTAACTAACCTCTCCAACTGTGCCTAAAGTAGATTCTTCCTCACCCCTACACCCCTGTCTCCTCCCCCTCCATCCGTCCTGACCACCTGCACTGCTCCTCCTCTTCCAAGCTTCCTTCCTGAGCTCAACCCACCTCCAGTTTCTTTCAGTCTAGTGCACTTTTCCCACCGTCTGCCCTGACTTGTAAACACTCTGTCTCTCTCACACACACACACACACACACACACACACACACACACACACACACAGCACACAAGCACACACATACACACACAAACACAGTTGGAGCGGCAGGTTCTCTCTAATGACGTCCTCGGAGTATAATTAGTCTGGCCAATTAACAGCAGTAACGATGCTTGCATTCATTATGTCAAATTACACTGTGCTGACAAAGTGTCAACTCAGCTACGCTCACCTGCTGAGGGTATCTGCATGTGTGTGAGTTTATGTGTGTGTTTTTGCTCGTTTATTAAATCCTACTTCATCATTCCAGAGATGAAGAATGTCCGGCCCGTTGCTTCATTGCACACACACACACACACACACACACACACACACACACACACACACACACACACACACACACACACATACATGCATTCAATTAGCACACTTGCAGTAGATCTGTTATTCTGGTGCCTGTTGTTGTCGCGATGCTCTTGTGGCCATGGCCAGTGAAACCAGTAGGCTCAGTACATTGCATTATTAAATCATGGATATTGATTTTCTGTGTGTGTGTTTACACATTGTTATTAAATGCTATATATTACTATGAGTCAGATGGGATAGTGGTAGCTGTGATCTGTGTGGCCTCAGATGTGATTTTTACACACGCACACACACCCATTTGCATAACACTGATGAATGTTGGGGGGGTAGGAGGGGCTGGAGGTGGATTCATCTTAATTAGCATCTCGGTCCTCTGGAGGTAAACTACTCTGCTGGGAGGGAACACAAACACGCACAAAACACACACACACACACACACACAAGCACGCACAAGCACGCACCTATGCACACTCACACAAAGACACACACAAGCACGCACCTACACACACTCACACAAAGACACAAAGCCCACAAAACACACATAAAGGCACAAACACAGGGGGAAAAGTACTTGCAGGGTTTACTTAAGTAAAAGTAGCAGCATATTCTAAAAATACTCCATTACAAGGACTGTGAATACTGTATTCAAAATTGTACAGTATTGTTAACAGTATTTACTTGGCCACTTTTACATTATGTATTATTGATATTGATTATTATGGTTTATTTAATGAGAGATTACACAATTTTATATGTACAGTAACATGCTTTGACAAGAAAGGCATTTCATTCAATTCAATAAATGTAGTAAAAAGTACAACATATACTGCTAAATTGTAGTGGAAGTAAAAAGGAGCAAAAAATGGAAAATCCAGTGCCTCAAAATTACTAAAATGTCCTCTAGCTGTTCTGATGCTTTCAACCACATTCCATAGTCTTTGTCAGTTAGTGGAGCTTTCTCAGGTGTCCACATGTGACCCATGTGGCAAGTGTGTGTGTGTCTTCTCCTTTCCCACCTATGGATAACACACTTCCCTGAGGTGTTTATGTGTAAACTTGCATCCTGTGACTATACATAGTCACACTACGTCCACCTTTGCTTCACATAAAGAACAGTAAATAATGTCCCTACCCAAGAGATTGCTTGTCAGGAAAGCGTAAACATAAATATTATATTAAGTGTTTGAACATTTATCTGATGCTATTGTTTTGTCTAATGAAGACACGTCTTGTGCTTTCATTGCAATCAATACAGAAAATAAAGTTAATGTAATCAAACATCTACTTGATCACAGTGTCTTCTCAACGCTAACCTTACATCAAGCTAGAAAAGGCAGTCAACATTCACTGTGTTGATGCAGTGAAGTAACATGTCAACCAATGCAACAGTATGTCTTCTTATGTTTTTTAATGATTTCTATGGTACAGAGACACAAGCTATATCAGACTGTGGCTACAGAAAGTTTTTACTTATTGGTTTTAATCCCAGATTATTTTTTTGATACAACAAAAATTTATAATAAGTCTTAGGAAAATATAGGAAAATATACTTGGTTAATTCCACTACTGAATAAATATCCATTTATGTTTATGCACATGGGCTAATAAATATGCAAACACATGCACTTAAACACAGACTTGAGCCAAGCGAAGAACAGGGACCTGAGCAGTCCTCTGATAAGCAATTAGCTGGTGAAGTGACATAGACATGCATGCAGAGCCACTGACAAATACACAAATAAAAGTGCACACACATACATACATACATACATACATACACACACACAAGAGGCAGAGCTGGCTTGCTCTCTTGATAGGCAATTAACTTACTTCAGACACCTCATCAGCAAGTGAACAAAAATCCCCCTTTAATCGGACACACAAACACGCACACACACAGACGTCCTCGCAGATTTGCATATGCAGTGTTCATTGAAGCATTGATATGCAGAGTGAGCGGGAGAATCTGTTCCTCTCGCTAGCGCCTTAGCATTGCTAAATTTCAAATGCACATACACAAACATGTTCAGACACACTCACACACACTCATCGGAGGGATCAGGGGGCAGATGATTCGTCAGGAGTCCTGCTGAGTTAAGTAATCACACTCGGGTGTTTAATCACTAACGAGAACCTGATGATGCTCTTTAATTAACACAACGCTAATTGAAGAGGGCTGGCGAATCACAGCTCTTGGTCCTGTCTGTTTTTTGAATAATTAGAAAGCAAAGGATTGTGGGCGAGGAGCCTCCAGCAGTAGGAGCGTCAGGGGCAGTTTGTGTTGCCTGGAAATTTATTAGAGGAGGATTTTTTTCGCCTAAAAAATGGCTGTGTTATGGAGGTGTTTGTGATAAGTGTTTTTGAGGGAAAACAAGGCAGGAAGTATTGCACGTCCAAGCATTGCCTTTAAACAATTCTGTTTACTTCAGACAATTAACATGAAGACACAAATATTGAAAAATGTACTTCAAAATGTAATTATTCCACATTGTGTCTATATGTGTGTGGACCTGCGATGGACTGGCGACCTGTCCAGGGTGTACCCCGCCTTTAGCCCGATGCCAGCTGGGATTGGCGCCAGCCCCCCGCGACCCTCTATGCAGGATAAGCGGTTGACGATGGATGGATGGATGGATGGATGTGTGGATATGAGAAGTCACTGATATGGGTTTCCCCAGGTCATGTTAGGCTCAGTTGCTGAGCTAGAGAAAGCATGTGAGTCTCCAAAACAGCAGGTCAGGCTCTCTCTCCTCTCTGACTGACTGACGCACTATGTCTTGATAAGACTAAACTCTGTGATCCTTCTCTTAGGTAACCTAAGGTTGATATTATGTTTATTTTTTTCATTACAGACAGACTGACTGGCTCTTTAGAAAGTGTTGCATGAATGACACACAGCGTGTCTTGATTTAAACCAATATCCAATCTTCACACATGTATTCATAGTTTTCAGTCACGTGACATATGCGTTGACCTGGAGGGGAGAACAACAGAGGACAGCGGCTCACACCAGACTTCCGTAGAGACACAGCACATTAAATTTCCCTTCCCACGGCTACTTGGATCACCTCTCAACTCAAAAAAAAAGAAAGATATGGACACAAACTGCAAGTTTTGGGCACTTGCGATCCATATACAGAACCCGCTGCTGTATTGCTGCTGTTAAAATTTATCTACTGGAGAATCCCCCACCTTACACCGTACCTCGTCGATTAGTGAATTCGACAACAAAAATCCGGCATTTTGGCAACAGAAAAGAAACAAATTTAGAGTAACAGCGTATCACTTGCTTCCTAGTATGCGGACAGTGGAAAATAAGGTCTTTTTTGCCTAAAACTATGAATAGAGGGGTGAACAATAACCTTATTTAGACACTTAGTGGATCTCTGTAGGGCTGGGAAGGATAAATACCAGCAGACAGGACGTATCCTTTGACTGATTGTTTTGGTACAACAAAAATCAAATCATTAGTCGAAAAGCACCCAAGTCGACTCGTATTTTGTCAATCAAATTTCTTTAGCTCTCACTGTGCACAGAGGCGCACAGAGTCTTGTCTCAAAAACTAGCTGCAATGGAAACACAAAGGGGTGTCAGAGCACAACTGAGTCAGCTGAATAGCTGTTAGCCAAGTCTGCTAAACCACTTTTGAACCAGAGGCTGGTGGTGCCTCTAGTGCTGTCCAGTTTGGTTGACTCTTGGGCTGACAGCGCTGTCAGCAGCCAGAGAAGGGATATGGTCTGTAGTGTGTTATGATTTTATTACTGAGCTATGACCAGGACAAAAGCTTTTTATATCTTTAAATCAAAATAAAATGGGTCCTGAGTCTATCACTTACTGTAAAGTACATTCAAATTCAGCTCGTTCCTCAACTGCTTCAACTGCTGGAAGCCAAGTGACAAGAGGGGAATGTACTCAATCCTTTGTTCAACACAGATATTCATGTTTCATGGACTCAATGTAGGAACATAATAGCCATGATTCATAATTTACCATGAATGTACAAACATTTAAAGAACCTTTTGTGTGAGAAGCTGATAGGATTTTGACATACGTGAGCCTGTTGTTAAACAACTGAGCAAACTTTATTGAATCCTTTTTGTGTCAGCGCAAAGACTGAATACACCATATGAACAGTTTACAGGATTTTGATCTGACTGGGTTGATTATGGTGTCTCTGTCAAAGTGGGGCAAGAAGTTTGGTGAAGTTTTATATGTAAAGGGCGGTTGTGAGATGCGACTGAACATGCCAACACGGAGGGGGGGATTAGTGTTTTGTTAATGAGGATTACCGTACAAACCGGTCAAAGGCAACTAATCTGAGCACCACCGTCATCAAACAGATTTAGTTCCTGGCTCCTATTTAGAAGGATTACCAGACAATGTTATTGTAATTACAATTGTTCTACCAATGAGACTGTTGAAGCTATTCTTGTCTGTTGTTATTTTACGGCCAGTGTTTGCATGTTTTACATGTCCAGGAGACCTTGATGTGTTAAATTTGCAATGCCAAAATGGTTTGCGTGTTACAGGTAGAAGTCAGTCTATGTGTATAACACCAATAATTATTGCTACAGAGCAAAAGAGCTACTTATTCTTCCACTACTTCAGCAAGAGGAAGATTAACCTGGGAAATGTTGTCTTCTTTCTCCCTCCGCTTTTTATTTCCCCCCAGAAAGCTGCTGCTGTCTGTTTATAGGTTCCACATGGGAAAAGGACAAAGGTTTAAACAGAGGGGGGATTTCAAAAGATAATTAAGGAGGAATGAACAGGCAAACTATTGAAGGAGGCATGGAGGAGGGATTGGGAGCAGAGAGGATAACAGAGGAGCGGAAGCTACCTTTGTTGTGTCTCAAACAAGTGGATCAACTCAACTGCTTCTCAAGCGCCATGAATATGTATTATATCAGGTTATTCATCCGGCGCCATTGTTCCACTTCAAATTATGTCCCACTAGAGGAAAACTGAGGAAGACAAAAGAAAATTGGGCAAATAAAAGTGTAACAAAAAACAAAAAAATGACAGAGCTGTTCTTTTTATGTCCACACAGGTTCTTTTGTGGCATTAGAGGAATCTTCAGAGATGACTCGCTTTTATTCAACCGAATAAAGCCATCTTTTGAGGAAACAGCTCTAATTAACATCTATTTGAATAATCAGATTATTCTACATTCTTAACATGTGCTGCTGAGAAAGCAGGGATACATACCATGAATATGTCTTTTGTCAATGCGAGCTAATACACCATAGGTAATATGAGCAATACTCAACATTAAACCTCTTTTTTACAGAAAGATATAGCAAACTAATTGAAGGTTTTATTGCTGGATGAGTTTCCTACACAGTAATTTCACAGTAATGTGCGACTGATACTTTTCAGATCCTGTCTTCCCATATCTGTTCTTATTTTATTGATACATACTATATTTTCATTATACTTTGACAAATTCAACTTTCTGCATGGCTTGATGGAAATGTCTGTCTGTTGCTTAGTCCACCAGGGTAATCCAGATTGAAATATCTCAGTAACTATTGGATGTATTGCCATGAGGTATAGGTATCCATGGTGCCAAGAGGATGTATCCTACTTACTCTGGCAATCCCCTGACTTTTCCTCTAGCAACGCAGTTGACATTTGTGGTTTTAAGAGAAATATATTCTACTGGTTTTCTACTAGTTCTAACATCATTAAAGCTCACACAATAGTTTCATGTGTGCTTTTTGGAAGGATTTTATTCTTTCCTTAGAATGTACATATATCTGCATTATTTTACGACATGTCATAGTGCCATAAGGTGGCCTAATGTGCATATGTGGGAAAGTTTGGGAAAATGCTGGTAAAGATGTAGAAATTTATGCATATTTGACTGAAACAAGATTTTTACTGTATCAATATGAAAAAGGACAAAGTAAATCTATTATTCGACATTTTTCTGCCTCCTTGCCTTAAGCGTAAACTAGATTAATTCACAAGAAAGTTGTTCTTGATTAAATTAAACACGAAGACAAGCTTAGCAGACTGACTGGCTTTCAAACTTAGAGGATATAATAAAATGGACTAACAGACCTGAAATAGTTAAAAGTTATTTTATGCTATTATATACACTACTTTTTATAATGATAACTTGCATATTTAAATATGAATCAAATTCAAAATATTGATTTTGTGCTGATTATCTAGGCGATACACACACAAAACTCAAAGACAATGAATGGAATGTCTTTTCTTACAAGGGACTCGCATTCCCGTGTCAAATATTAAATATGGGACATATACGCACGCACATTCACACACTACACTGGCAAAGACAATAATATAGCTAGCGCTCACCTGGAGGGAACAGGGGAACAAGGGGCTAATTAGTGATGATGAGAAGTTAATTTAGTCAGACACCTCAGGTAATAGTCTCACTCTCCTGTCTTTATCTCCTTCCTTCTCACCTTCCCTGTCCCTCAATCGTTCCCCACTCTGCATATTGCTTTTTGCTCTCCAGTCCAATCATTTTCATGTTAAGACAAGGTGTCAAATGTTCTGTTTTGTGCTTTTTTTAATCCCTTCAGTATATCTCTACCCCTCTGTTCTATCCATCAAACACACATGCAAACACATATCCACATGTATTCATCAGAGATCGGAGAGGCTGCAAAGCAGGTGAGATTGTCAAGTCTACTAAGTGGGAAATTACATTATCTTCTGCTTTGACATTGCTGAATTGTATTGATGTGTGTGTGTGTGTGTTGTGTGTGTGTGTGTGTGTATGCGTGTGTGTATGTGTGAGAGAGAGAGGGAGTGAGAGTGAGCGGTTCCTGAGCTAAATGTTTGCTAGCAGGTGAGCCTGTTGTTGACAGATGGTGTTTGTGAGAGAAGCTCACTCCCTGCAGAGTCTCACCCCAGGAAAACGCTCATGCTAACACAGACAGGCCCACTGTAGACACACACACACACACACACACTGTAATTGTACATGCATAGAGCAGTAACACACCGTCACGAGGTCTCTGAGTAGATTATAACCTGTTCAATTTGTGTTGTTCGCAGCCAGTTCACAGCACAACCAGGTGAGTCAGACCACAAAGGAAGGAAGAGATACAAATAGAGGAGATTACTGAGTGGGTACATTTACTTCTACCATCTTGTACAGAGTACAGAAACTACTGTCTATGTCACATGTGTTGGGAAAGAAATACCATTTTCCATCAAGTTTTTAAGTTGTAGACCACAACATTATTAATCACTTAAATATAATTTTTTGACTCTTTACAGATAGCAAGCTACTGGAAACCTCGGACATAGGCTACGTACTTTAACTACGCCTTGCCATGTGCACAATGACTATGTGCATGTTACCTAGGGGCACTGGTTGAAGGCCTACCTCATGTCTTTAGAAATTAATGCTACGTCTGCTGCTATGACTGCATGATTCAGTTAAGACAATGAATGCTGGGAGCATCAGTATACATATATACATATATATTAGGGCTGGGCACTTTAACCCGTTAATTAATTAATGCCGACAATTATTTAAGACACATTAATACAGTTTTTATTGTTATTATTATTATGTTGAAAGTCTGTTGGTCACTGGCTCTCAATACACAAACAGATCATAGGTCATGGGTCACAGAAGTGGTGGGATGTTGATCAGCCTGCAAATCACCCAACCAAACAAGCAGTGGAGGGAGGCTTCGGCAGACTAGGCTGGATGCGACGTGTGGGAGAAGTAGATACAAGCGATCAAATGGAGATAGCTACACACTGCATGCTGATTAATATTGGGGAAGATGTCGGTCTCAGCGCTCCGCCAGGCGCTCTATGGATAGTAACCATGACATTAGATTACATTATTCATTTACAATTGCTATATATGTCAGAGATTGCACATCTCTGGAGCTTAACTAGTGGTTAAGTGTCTTGTGCTCAGGGACACATTGGTGGATGGGTCACAGTGGGGGATTGTACCCGGGTCTCTCACACCAAAAGCTGGTTAAAATTACAGGCTAACGTGATGAAACTTTACCTGATAGGCCTACATCTAGTTTTATGCTCTGCCATGCAAATTCGCTCCTGTAGATGTCCTATTTAGTAAACAGTAATAGATTCTGGAAACTCACAAACAGCGAGGATCAGTCTCTCTTCACTGATTGTGACTTTTTCTTTCTTAGAGGAGGTTGTTGGTCACTTGAAGCCCTCGGGTTCTCCAAATGATGCTGTCCCCCCTCGACTATTTAAGGAGGTTTTCCCCACTGTAGGACCATCTGTTGTTGCAGTTATAAATAGTAGTCTGACCTCGGGTGTGGTCCCTGAAATTTTAAAACATGCAGTAATTCAACCTCTGATTAAAAAACCTGCTCTAGATCCGTCAGTTCTTGCTAATTTCAGGCCTATTTCTAAATTGCCCTTCCTGTCAAAAATCCTAGAGAAGATTGTGCACAGTCAATTATTGGCCTTTTTGGAAGAACATAAAATACTAGAGGTTTTCCAGTCTGGTTTTAAAACCTTGCACAGCACAGAAACCGCTCTTTTAAGAGTTTTTAATGATATCTTTTTAGCGACTGACTCTGGTGACTGTGTTATCCTTGTGCTTTTAGATCTAACTGCTGCATTTGACACAGTGGATCATGAAATATTGATTTCACGTTTAAGGCAGTGGGTGGGCATCAGTGGCATAGCACTGGAGTGGTTTAGGTCATACTTAGCAGCTCGAACATTTTGTGTTAGCATAGGTGAATATGTATCCTCCTCTGCTCCTCTCTTGTGTGGGGTCCCACAGGGCTCAGTCCTCGGCCCTCTACTTTTCTCTTTGTATTTGCTTCCACTTGGTTCCATACTTAGAAAGTACGGCATTTCTTTCCACTGTTATGCAGATGACAGTCAGATTTATGTACCTCTTAAAAGAAAAAATGATAACTCTGTTGGACAACTACTCAATTGTCTCGACGACATAAAGGCCTGGATGGCTCTGAATTTTTAAATTTCAATGATAACAAAACAGAAGTGATGGTTTTTGGAGGCACCACTGGGACCCCGCCTGTAGATCTGGGCTCCTTGGCACCCTATATTAAATATAGCATTACAAACCTAGGAGTTAAAGTGGACCCTGAGCTTAAATTTGACAGTCAAATCAAAGCTGTTGTCAAATCAAGCTTCTTTCATTTGAGGCAGCTGGCCAAAATAAAGCCAATTCTGTCAAGACAACATTTTGAAACTGTAATCCATGCCTTTATAACTACACGGCTGGACTACTGTAATTCATTATATGTGGGGGTTAGTGGGTCTCTGAGCTTCTACATCCTTATAAACCCGTCCGCACTCTCAGGTCAGATAATCAGCTGCTCCTGACTGTGCCTAAAACTAAGCGTAAGCTCAGAGGGGACCGTGCCTTTGCTGTGTCTGCCCCTAAACTCTGGAATGATCTGCCTTTGTATGTAAAGCAGGCCTCTTCTTTATCTGTTTTTAAAACCCTTCTTAAAACCCATCTTTTCTCCTTGGCTTTTGACACCTAGTAAGATGTCGACTTCATTTACTGTTTTTATTTGTTACTTTGTGTGTTTTTATTGTATTGTTATTAATTGTACATATGTTTAGGTTTATTTTTCTGTACAGCACTTTGGTCAACTTTGGTTGTTGTAAAGTGCTTAACAAATAAAGTTGGTATGGTATGGTATGGTATGATTTGTGCTGCAAAAAAAAAGTTCAACATCGGCAGTGGGTGGGCGTGTGCGTGAGGCAGAGATGCTCACAAGTCTTCGAGCTAGAGTCCAAGTCAAGTCTCAAGTCTCTGAGCTAGAGTCCAAGTCAAGTCTCAAGTCTTTGAGCTAGAGTCCAAGTCAAGTCTCAAGTCTCGTGGTTATTACGAATGTTGTATCACCTGCTGCGTTCAATCCGGGTTGCTTATAACACTGCATAGCTATAAGGAATTCTTTAACTGTAATATGTTTTTCATTTACAGAGCACAACCATGTAATGTGCAATGCAATTGTTGACAACTTATTAAATACTGTAAGTCAACACACTCCCCAGACTCTTAAACCCAGTGTAACGTTAACTAAATAAAACTGTGACGTTGCATAATCAACAATAAACCTGTAACCTGTTTTTAACTTACAGAGCACGACCATGTAATGTACAATGTGTCAACAATTAATGACAGCTTCTAAACTACTGTAAGTCAACAAACCCTGTTGATTTTCAAACCCAGTGTAAAGTTAGCTAAATAAAACTGTAAAGTTACATGGTCAACAATAAAGCTGTAACCTGTTTTAACTTACAGAGCACAACCATGTAATGTGCAATGCAATCAATGAAAGTTTAAACTACTGTAAGTCAACACATCCCCCAGACTCTCAAAACAATAAAGCTGTAACCTGTTTTAACTTACAGAGCACAACCATGTAATGTGCAGTGCAATCAATGACAGTTTAAACTACTGTTATTGAACACACCCTGCAGACTCTCAAACCAGTGTAATGTTATAACTAAATAAAACTGTAAGGTTACATGATCAACAATAAACCTGTACGTCTTTCCAGCCAACGGTAATAATTAATGTGATGGCAGCCAGCGGGACGTAAATGATTACGTTAATCAACCACCACAAGTTTGGCAAGTAAACAAACGCTCATTCATCTTTTCATAACGAACAACAGTCGGAGTAAACCTCTCGTAGGTCGTAGCT
Organism: Lepomis macrochirus; assembly: GCA_024633595.2. Taxonomy (NCBI): domain Eukaryota; kingdom Metazoa; phylum Chordata; class Actinopteri; order Centrarchiformes; family Centrarchidae; genus Lepomis; species Lepomis macrochirus. Next base: position 29,752,477 of record JALXJV020000003.1, read on the forward strand.
GAAGCAAGAAGCAAGCTGACGTTAGATGGCCAATGCTGAGCTAAACATGTTTACTCACAGCAGGTTACTAGCCTGTTTGCGTTCAGCGCGTCTTGTTTGGTTCTTGTTGAAGTTTTAAAGCCAAAGTTTATGATGAATGCTGCGGTGTTTATTGTCCTCTCTCATGTGCGGCCACACGCAGCCGATGTTACGTGTTGTAGGCAGGTTATAGGTAATGGAGGTAGGGGAATAACAGCAAGCTCATCAGACGTTTCCTAAAAATAAACATTGTTCACAAGTCCTGCACCTTGAGTCCGAGTTGAGTCTGAAGTCTTGAGGACGAGTCTCAAGTCGAGTCTGAAGTCACTGTGTGTGCGACTTCGCACTCGAGTCCGAGTCTCTAACTCGAGTCTGAGTCTCTAACTCGAGTCCCCATCTCTGGCCTGAGGGGACCTCTTCACCTCACTAACAGGGATACTTGCTACTGAACATAAACTGTTTATGCTGCTCCCTGGTAAAAGAAAAATGTTTCTGCTGATACCTATTCAGAAGAAAACAAAACAAGGTATCATGGTAACATGGTAACTTGTTTTAACAAGCTAGATAGCTTAAAAAATAATGCCCTGGCAGTGGCAAATAGCTTTGGTTTTATATTTGATTTCATTAATGTTGAAATAGAGATTTACAAGAAATATTTTTTGCTACTGTGTAATGGGAATACTGCTGGTGAAAAGCACCTTATCTGTTTAAAATGTTTGCAAACCACATGTTATTGCACTTTAGTGTATAAAGCGGTACATTTCAATTAAAAGTGTCCAATACACTACTTTAGAATTCATTATTCAATTTTCCGCATATCTATGCGATTAATTGCGATTAATAACAGAAAATCATGCAATTAATCACGTTTAAAAATTGTAATTGTTGCCCAGGACTAATGTATATATATACTGTCTAAAGAGAAATAGGGACACTTTTCTGCATTAGGGCAACATACACCATCAGTGTATAACATGCATTCCTAATCCGGAACCAATGTTTTCTATACGAGCACATGCACCATCACTGGCTTAACAATAGCATATATCGCGTTTATGGCAATTCCTGATAACATAGATCAACACTACTGTCCTATTTTCCATGTAAACATTTCAGAAAAGTTCAATTTATAGGAGAAGCATGGTTTAGCATTCTACCTTAACTACTACCCTTGTATAATGTGTCTGATCTATACTCATACTCATACAAATCAAGTTGCATTAAACACAGCATCAGTCTGTATTATTTGACTGGTGTGGTTTTGTGTTGGTAAGATAGACTGGACAGAGTGAGAGTGAAGAGACAGACAGGGAATGGGGGAGAGCGAAGGGCATGACATGCAGCAAAGGTTGTGAAACCATTCGGCTACCAGTGCAATTGTGAATAATACCGCTCAAGTCGCAGCTGATTGTCTACTCATATGTTTTAGCAAAATGCATGTATATCATGAGTCTATTAGGGACAGGTTTTTGTAAAATCCATTGGCTGCTGTATGTTCTTCTCCAGCATAACTTTCTTTGTCTCTTTAGCTTGAATGTTGTTGACCATCTTCTGAAAAAGAGCTGCAGAGCATCAGGATGAAACGTCTTTCTTTAGCAACCTTTGCACACTTGATTACTTAAAAAAACAATGTCATTAACAAAGGGTCAAGAGTTATTTTGTAATATGTCATCAGACTGAATCATTAGTTACAACTTACAACCACTTTTTGTGTGTCCATTATCAGAAAGTTGTATCAAAGGAAAGAAATATAGAACTAAACAAAGAATGGAAAGGAAAGCCACATTAACACCAAAAACTCCAAAAATCCTCCAACTTGTGACACCATTTTACTCCACGGCCGGCCGACCTCACACAGACAGCAGCCATTTTGTGCCTCTAAAATCAGATTAGTAGTCTGGTGACATTGCTTCCCATCAGCAGGTCTGCTGGAGCGTGGCAACTGTGGAGGAGTCACTATTAAAGCTAATAGCAGACTAAACAGCCTTTAAGTCAGGCCTGTTGTGTGTAATGAGACTCTAAGTGTGATGACAAGAGGAGTGAGAGGAAGGAAGAACACAGCTACAGTGACAACTAGGCGTTAAACAACCACTTAATGCTGCTATAGAGCTTTATGCAGGTAATGAAGGAGCAAACCAAAACAAACACGAGAAGAAGTACCTAAACTGTAAGGAAATATGACAAACTTGTGTCTCATAAGGGTCAAATTACAGAGCATGAGAAAGACAGACAGTCAAAGTATTAGAAAGAGAAGAGAGATGTAGCGAGCGGAAGGGGGGCGAGTTAGAGCTCCTGTAATTAGTCAGTTAATTACATCTGGATGATGATCTGCTCGGGGGGATGGATGTTGTTTGAGCTGTGTGTGTGTGTGTATGTGTGTATCAGTGTATGTGTGTCTATCCTTGGCGGCTGTGTACACTCCAGAAAGCGTTTACTGAAATGGGAGCTAATTCTCGCTGTCTGAGGCCATTACGGTATTAATTTAATTTGGGTTAGCTGTCGCTAGCTCATTAACACATCTAATTAATTCATTGACATCAGAATTAAGTTGTTTCACTGAAACTGACACCTCTCTCTCTTATAAGAGAGAGTGGGAGGAGAGGGAGCGACAGATTGAATGAGAAACGGAGATAGCAGAAAAGATGGAGAGGGATGATGGATTGAATCATATCTACAAGAAAAATACTATTAATAAATGTTGTCAGCGGTGAGTGGAGTCAATCTGTTATGTAGGGAATCAGGAAGAGGAATGAAGGGAACACATTGGTGCAGATAATGGTTGACAAAGAAAAGGGAAACAAAATAAAACATTGATTTTTGGTGTTTTATTGCACTCTTTTGAGAGGTGAAGTCTTATTGAAGAGAACAGCCACTTCTGTGACCAAACGCTGCAGAATTTATGGAGGAACATATGAAAAGATTACAAAGACTGACCTTTCTGGGAAAGCTTTTGTCTACTCCAATACAATCAAAACACACAAACGACAAAATATATAGTTTGTCAGCACATGTGATCGTTACAAAATTGATTGATCCAGATGTTTTTTTGTTTTCAAACTCTATGGTTCAGGTTTGGTTAGGGACAAAAACTTCTAGGTTATGGATAGGGCAAAGTTTGCATCCTGCGATTTAAATCATTTGAATTTAGACAAACAACTGATGACATGGGTGGAACATTAACATGTAAACCATATAAAAGAAAAGTACAGTCAGCGAACTCTCCCCACCCCACACAATATCATAAACAAGAGGAATCAACCAAAATACATAGCTACATAGATACAGTGACTTCAGATTGACTTGAGACTCGTCCTCAAAAGACTTCAGACTTGACTCGGACTCGAGGTGCAGGATTTGTGAACAATGTTTACTTTTAGGAAAAGTCTAATGAGCTTGCTGTCATTCCCCTCCCTCCGTTACCTAACCTGCCCACGTAATATGTAGTAGTTATCGGCTGCACATGGCCACACGTGCGAGAGGACAACATACATCATTTACGTCCCGCTGGCTGCCATCATGTTAATGATTACATTGGCTGCAAACAGGTTACAGGTTTATTGTTGATCATGTAATGTTACAGTTTGAGAGTCTGGGGGATGTGTTGATTTACAATAGTTTATAAGCTGTCTTTAGTTGTAGACACATTGTAAATTAGGCTACATGGTTGTGCTCTGTGAAAAACAGGTTCCAGGTTTATAGTTGACCGTGTAGCGATACAGTTTTATTTAGTTAACGTAACACTGGATTTGAGAGTCTGCGGGGTGTGTTGACTTACAGAAGGCTAGTAAATAAGCTGTCATTAATTGCATTGCACATTACATGGTTGTGCTCTGTAAGTGAAAAACAGGTTACAGTTACAGACTTCCTTATAGCTATGCAGTTTTTTTCTTGACTTTGTAGCATGTCTACAGTGCACAGTGAGTATAGTTCTATATAGTAAATATGTCGTCTTCCATTTTCCACAGGCGGCAAAATCTTTTAAGCTAGATCCAGTGGTAGAAAGTAATTTATTTACAGTACTGTACTTGTACTCGGTACTTGTACTTAGCATGTCCATTTTCTGCTACTTTTTACAACTCTACTCCTATACTCCTCCTAACTATAGTTACTGGTTACTTTTCAGATTCAGATCAATAATGCAATACAAAATCAACAAATGAATGATTGTGTATTAATATACGTTAAGATAAAACAAGACTGGACTTTTACACCGTGGTGTTGCTACTTTTACTTAAATACAATATATAAGTACATCTTCCACAACTGACCAGGTCAACAAAACATAATGAGGGACATGAAGTGGTAGAAGTACGCATTTTTTTTATTGTATGAGCTTCACTCTTCAAATGTTTGATATGATAGCAATCATGTTTACGGTTGGGTATTTAAATGTGTCTTTGGCACAGAATACTGAAACCTATGAAACGCTGAAAGCGGGAATCAAATGTCAAGGCAGATTCATAATTGTACTTCTTTGATCAAATGGTTCCTGATTTCAATCATAATTCTTGTATAGCTACTTGTGTTTAACATTTAACATTTGAAAACATGACTTCTTTTCTTTTGACTTCTTTTCGTACAAGAAAAAAACATTGTTGTATTGAAGTAAGTATTGAAGAAAATCGTTTTTTGGTAATGGATGTAAAGACTGAAGCAGTTTCATTCTCTTCATTCCCCAATAAGCAAAATCCAATACCTCAAAGACACTTGACTTGTGTAATGTATAACATAGTTGTAGATATATTATATCCAGAACTCATATATTGTGATATGTAATCAAATGATTTAAATATGTTCACACAGTTCAAATCTCCCCAAGTAAGAACACCTGAGAATATTGGCCAGTTCATTAGAGTTTGGAGAGCAGGTTATTTCAGTGCAACCTACCGTGGGTGTGTAGTTAGAGGTGGGACACCTTTGGAAGTGGCACGCAGTGTGAGCCTGGCTAGAGGTAGGGATTATTTGGATGTAACACACAGTGGGTTTCTTGTTAGAGGGGGGCGTCGTCACAGTCTGTCTCTGTGGTAAATTTGATTAAGGCTGGCGGGAGGAGGTGGTCCAACCGTGAACAGGTGCCCCTCACAGCTGAGTCGAGTTCAACCCTTGGTCTCGCTGTCCCTCTTTTTGACATTGTACTTCCTGCTCTTTGTTTCTCCCTCCGTCTGTCCGTGTAATCTTTCTATATTTTCATTGCTTGTCTTGAAGCTTGTGCTTCATCTGTTTCTGTTTGTCTTGTAATCAGTCACAGGAATTGTAGCATGCAGGAACTCCACCTTAAAACGTTTCTCTACCCTCCTCTTGTCTTCTGCTGCGTGACTTTCACTGACCTTCAACTCCCCCCCCCCTTCCTGTTCACTTTATCCCTACTTCCCATGTTTTCACCACCCCCTCTCTACACTACCCACCTGTCTGGATCAATCCAGCAAAACTCAGGCCACAGGATTAAACATGTCCAGAAATACTTTTTAAAAATTTTACTGATAATTGTTTTAATTTGGTGAATGCATTTTCCCCCAAAATATTTCTATTTATTTCTTACTTTCTATTCACCAAAGTTATTGCTAAGATCTGGAAACATGCAACAAAGCTCCAACAAAGTCTCACAAGGCAAAAAACATGAGGGATCACATGATGAGACAGCTTGTCAATAAACCCAAATTTGTAGTAAAGTAATTGGCTTGGTTCCAGACCTCTGAATCACCGCCCACATCTCAGAATTTTTTCATTCAAATAGGTCTGGTGTTGCGCTTATTCATGGTTGTTTTCCCCGATTGGAAAAATAATGGAGCTTGAAGGTCATCTTCCCATGGCCTGAAGCCACAGGAGCATATACCCAGTCTATCCGTGTGTGGGTGTCGCATTGGCCAACATCTATTTGCATGTATACATATGATTGATTATCTTTTATGTTTCTTAACCTTTTTTGCTTCATTCTCATCTTATTTTAATTTAATTTAAAATTTCGTAATGTCTTTTATTGTGACGCTGATGAAGACCACAAGCCAAAATATGGCCTGACAATTAAGTTGTTCTTTATATTACAAAAGTTGCTGGAGTTTCTCTTCTACTTGCACCATGGAAGAAGTTGAGGTTGTGCCAGAAACCCCTTCTGGTCATCTTCCCATGTGAGACAGAATAAAACGACAGAGAAATGATAATAAGGGAGGATGAGATTGAGTATGTCTACACTTTGTTGTGAGTTGATTTACTAAAATAATAATGATAGTAAATTGATATTTTTCTTCACAGTTATCGTCAATAACAATATATTGGTCACTAGTACAAGTATGTAGAATATTACATAGAAAAAAGGTGCATCTCTCCCCCTGAAATCCAGCACAGTATGCTAACCCGCTGAACTTGTTACAATATTGAAGTCACAAAGCATCACATTACTAACCCTAATGTTATCACTGGATTACAAATTGTAATCTCTAACAACGTTTACTCTTTACTGTCCAACACTGATGAAGTGAAAACAATATGACACCTAATTCTGATTGCATTGTGAGCTCACCTAAAATGTTTGCAATGATCCATTGCACCGGAAGTTGATCTGCAAACTGTTCGGTAATGATTGTATTGTGTGTGTTCTATTTTCTTTTCCAAAAGTTGGTGAACCTGGGAGTTTGTTTGACACCTGACTCAACAATTTCCACAACTCAGCGAAGAACTTGGTGAGTACAGTGTTATTAAAAGCAATAAAAATCAATACAAAAACTACAAGAATAAGACCCAAGTTGTAATGAACCAGAAACTATCCTTAAATGTCTGAGCATGTCTCCTTAACACTGTATTCGACAGCTATTCCCAGAGGAGAGACAAAGAGAAAGAGAGAGTGTTCGACAGAGAGAGAAACCTCACCTCTTTAGAACTGAGGAGCTACATCACCAGCTGCAGCAATTAACCCCTTGTTCCTCTGGGGAACCATTAGAAGGTAGAATAGCCTTTAAAATTGCATATGGCTGCAATTAGGGCAGAGAAAGTGATGAAATGATTTGGCTTAGATTTTTCTGTATGGATTGTTTTAGGAAATGGCCCTTTTTATAGCACCATAAATTGGAATTAAAAGAGTAAAGTGCTTTAGCCTCTCGCTCTCCTCACTGGTCGAATCTCTTCTCCTTTCCTCTTCCCTCATTTCCTATCCTGCTTCTCTTCTTCCCTCCTTTCCTCTCCTCTTTTATTCTGTTTTTCATCTTTCTTCTTCTTCTTTGATCTCAATTCCTCTCCTCACCTTTCCTCTCTTCCTTTCTCCCTCTGTTCTCTCCTATTCCATTTTCTTCTCTTCTCCATTAATTTCCTCTTTTCTTCTCACCCTCCATCTCCTTTCCTCTCCTTACTATATTTCCTTTCTGGTTGTCTATTTTTGCTTTCTGTCCTATCTACTCTCTACTCCTTGTCTCCTTCCTCCTCCCTGCTTTCCCCCTCTCCTTATTTGATCTTTCCTCATTTCCTCTCCTTTTAATCAGTTTTCCCCACATTTCCTTTCCTCATTTGCTGTCCTCCTTTCTTTCAATTCTTCACTTTGCCTCTCTTCTTGTCTTCCTCTGTTCTTCCATTTTCCTCTCTTCTCATCTGTCCATTTCTTCTCCTTACTCATCCTTCATCTTGTATCCTTTTTACTGTACATCTTCTCTCTTCTCCTTGTCTACTTTTTGCATTCTATCATATCTCCTCTCTACCTTTCTCTCCTTGTCTCCTATCTCCTTCCTTCTCTCCTCTTTTCTTTTCCCCTCCCATCATTTCATCTTTCCTCATGTCCTATGCTCTTTACTCCCCTTCTCTCTGACTTCATGCCTTCCTCTGCTCTCCTCTTCTTTTCATTCATCTCATTCCCTCTTCTTTATGTTAATCTCTTCTCCTTTTTAAATTTTTCTTCTCAACTCCTCTCTATCTTTCCTCCCCTCATCTCCTCTCCTCTTTTCCCTGCAATAACAGAAAGAGATGGCTTAAGCATCTGTGTCATCAGTGCAGATTAATGTTCTAATAATATTCACAGATGTCATTTCAAAATTCTCCATTTGTTTATTTTCGCTCTCCGTCTCCCCAGAAGCTCGCCTGCTCTCTGTCGTTTTCGCCTCCTTTTCTTTCTCATCATGAATCACAGGACTAATCACCGTCTCATCACGGACTTCAAAGCAGCCACTTAAGAACGCCTGTCTCACTTGAGTGTGACACACACACGCACAAACACACGCACACTCTCACACTCACATGCCTCTCCAGCAGCAGTGTTTTTGAATCATTCTTAATCAGGATAATTACACATGAGAGGAACTAAATGAGCGAAGGGTTGAGTAAAAAAGGGGGCAGGACAGTGAGAAGAGCTGATAGTGAAAAGAGGGAACGGGGAGGGAAGACAACAAAGTGCTTCCCGACACGTTTATTCATTTGCTTATTATTTTGCTGCTGTAGTTGTTTGTTTACTCATTAAGGATAATCCAATTAAAGCACTTAAGAGCAGCTTAAGAGGAAGCATACACACAAAAACACTACCACACACTCAGAGTGGGTCGAGTCTTGGAGAGAGGACAGGTTGTGGTGGGGTCTGTAAAGCCTGCAGTTTCCACCCCTCCCTGCCACTACAAACAGGGCTTCAGGAAAGTGTGCCAGGGGCTTGGGGCGCTGAGACCATAACATGCCTCCATGGCGGCTTCGTGTTGGCTCTGGAGCTGGTCAGTCGCCTGCCTGCCTGCGTCCCCCTGCAGCGCTTTCCTGTCGTGTGTTGGCTGACTGGTCCCCTAGTGCACATATGCCCACTTACACTGTGTTCTTCTCTAATTAGCTGCTCTTGTCTACACAGACGCACAGGCTTTGTTAAAACATTGCTATGCCTTTCCTGGCATGTTTCCGTCTTGTAAAAATGAATCCTCCCCACATCATCACACGATAAGGCGGATTCATTTATTCTGGCCTTTTGAGTTGCAGACTGGACTAATAAAGAGGATGCTCTTGGCTCTTTTTACACCAAACAAGCAATAATAATCTCTAGGGCAGAGGACATGGGTTACCGTGGTAACTTGAAGGTGAAAAAATGCCTTAACTCATTTGGGTTGGTTTTTCGATGAGTCATTTATTTAATCTATGACATGCGAAACCAACGCTGCTTTTCTACCAGTCGTTTTTCATTACTCTCTAACCAAATCAACGGTTATCTTTTTTTTCTTTGTTAATTCTTCTTCCTGTAATGGAGGAAGAGAGAGAGAGGGAGAGGATGAGAGTGACTCTACTTTAGAGTTTGATCATTAATTATTAGTCTCTGGTTCCTCTGAGGAGAGAAGCTGATGACAGCTAATTAAGGATGAAGTGATGTATATGCTCTCTCCCTCTCTCTGTGTCTCTACCCCCTCCTTCCTCTCTGTCACTCTCCCTCCCTGCCCACCTGCCAAATCATATGCTGGAGCTATAGACAGTAAATATCCAGAATAAATATGGGGACAACATCATCACACATTGTGTTTACCACATGCTTCAGTGATCTTTCAGCACAGTAGTACTCATCCTAAATATGGAGGACTCCTTTTTGGGTGGGTTAACTACTTCACAGAATATTGAGGAATTTTAAAGGCTGGCATTGTTCCATATTTTTCTTTTCAACAAAACCAACAATCCATTAGTCTGGCTTTGAATACTTTCTGACTTCCCTATCATGTCTGTCTCTTTCAGCTCATTCAGTCCTGCTGGAGACGTAAATCTTCAAAAATCCTACATGTGTAGTTCCTTTTTAAAACAGAACTCAATAACAAACCAGGCTACTGTAGTTTTTTAAGATTTCTCTATCAAGAGGGAGTAATGCTTTTTGTTGGGGACATTTTTCAGTTGTGTATTAATACACATTTGATGCTCTAGTGCAGCGCAACATGCAACATTGATGTTTTTGTTTGATAGAGAATATTTCAAGCCTTGACCACAAAGTTTTGATGAGCAGCTCCCCATTGTTTTTATATCTTGTGCTGTACTCACATGAATGAGTATGAGGGTGACGTTATCAAAATTCCTGTTGACTGCAGAGGGTAATGCAAATTTGTCGGGCTTGTAAGCTACACAATTTCACTTACAACTAGTGGCGGTACAGTGCAAAAGTTGAGGAAAAAGAAGAATGCTAGCTGATTTATTGGGACAATATGGGATACTAAAAATAGCTTGAGGGATTTTTTTTAGGCTGATTCCAATATTGATAAGAGTTTTAACAATGAGATGATCAAATATCTCATTTTCTATCTTACATAAACAGAAATCAGAAATAAACACATTATATGAGCGGCATCATTTACAGTAGAAGAATATCCTTTTCAGGGCTCTATGGCAGGAAAACTGCGTCTCTGTATCTATTTCAAACTTTTTAAAAAAATTGTCAAGAAATTTCTTAGAATAACAGCAACACTGACATCTAAAATAAGATAATATTGACACACATATTGACAGTATCTAATATTATACTAATATGTCAGTATGCATTCATAATTTGCATTTTTTGTGGACAGACCCTGGGCAATGTAAGAAAACAAATAAAAAAATAAAATTTTTGTGAAAACATCTTTATCAATTCCTATTAGCACAAATCAAGGAAGCACAAACACTGAGATTTGAGATTTGAACATTGAGTCTGTTGTGTCGATTCATCTCCAACCACATCCACAGAGAAGTGACTGGCGGATAGATCATTGTGTCACCCCTGCTTTTTCTTCCTCTGCCCTCAAACAGTGATGATGATGTCTTTATGACACGTCCCCCGGCAAGAGGAGGGGAGGAGGAAGAGAGGGAGCCAAAGAAAGGGAGGTGAGGAAAGAGAGAGGTGGAATGAGGTAGTATTTTAAAGGTTTGTGGATGGAAAATGTGGCACATTGACCACAGTAGGACCACAGTTACGGCAAGACCAGCTGGACAAACAGAACGTGAACTGAAAACTAAATTCTAATTTGCAGAATAAGAAAAACAAGCATATTCAAATTCAACTGGAATTTGCCCCCCCCCCCCAGATTTCCCCTCTTTCAATTCCCCTCTTGTCCCACCATGCCCACCTCGCTGAAACCTTTCACTTGAATTTGTGGTGACTCCAGCAATAGCAACACCAGTGGAGGAAATCATTTGTGCCTCGAGGTGAGTCATTACAGAAGCAGAGTGTGAGATTGCAGTGACAAAACTCTGTCTCTGGCCTCACGACCAGCCAGAGACCAGCACGCCTCTCCACACTCATTACTTTGAACCTCCTCTCCCCCTGAAATTTTATTTTCATCACATCGTCTTTCCTCATATCAGCACATTATTTTTTTTCACCATCATCAATTCAGACTCTGATTTAAAATATTTCCAGTAGTTTGTACTTAGATTATGTTCAATTTCTTGGCACAATTTTTCTCTTATGCTGTACTAAGTATCCAAAGGAGCACTTCATTTCTCATAACAAAAAAGATAATATTAGACATACAAAAGCAAACAATAACTAATTCTGAAATCTCAAAAGGTACAAACAGTAATCCAAAATTCCTCAAAAGAAAAGAAATGACTAAATCTCCCAAATTGACTGATATTTTTTTAAATACACTGACAACCACTAAACCAGATTTATTAATGATTTGTCTGTGCAGGAGAAAAACAGGCCAAAACCCCTAGTTGTAATCACATAAGAAGCAGTTATTTTCTTTTTAAATACTGACTTATGCACATATGATATATGAATTCAATAATGTGTTAACATAATTGATTGTATATGGAATATTGTTTGGATGTAATGTGTTGATTTGTGATGTTTAAGTCAATAAACTAACTTTTCTTTTTAAGAAATCAATAAAGTTGTTAATATTACTTTGAGGCTTTTACTTTTTGCAACAATATTCAAAACAAGGTTACAAAACAAGACTTGTCCCCTTGTATTTGCAGGCTGTTTTAGCTCTCACTGGCCAGAAGGTGTCAGCTCTGTGTTGGGTAGCGGTCCACAGCTACACACACAATACACGTGCACACACACACATACAAAGCCAGGCGCTACGGCCCACTGATGTCCAGCTGCTCCTGTCAACACTCAGCTACAGCGTGTAATTCACCCTCACACACAACGGCAGCTGAGACCTGAGAGGAGCCCCCCACACACACACACACACACAGCACACACACACACACATATAAAAGTCTTAAGGAATAGGAGGAAAGAAGAGGTGGAAAAGAGATAAACTGTTAAAAAAAAGTGGAACCAGGGGAAGTCAGAGCTGGACATGGAGAGTGAGAGTTGTGGGTGACAGACACACTGAGAGCCAGACAGACAAAGAGAAGGGGGACACTGTGTTTAAGTGGCCTAATCAAGGAACCACCCCTTCAAAGGGGCCGCTGGTGTGTGAGTGTGTGTGTGTGTGTGTGTGTGTGTTTGGTCGGGGAGGCTGGGTGGGTTGCACATGGACAGACTGAGTCCAAGTTCCCCTGCAATTATCAACTTACCCAACCCCCCCCTCTCCTCTCTCTCCTCCCCTCCTCCCCCTTCATCCCCTGAGAGACCCAAGCTGCTGTACCCATCAACAACTCATTCAGGCCTTAACAAAGCAGCACCACGCCTACCCACACACACTTAACACATGTCCACACACACACACACGTTTTATGGATTGTGCAGCCCAGTAGATGCTGACTTTGAGACTAGTCCCTACACGGGAATCATCTGAAAAATTATGGAAACATTTCAATGTAATCTGTGGCTCTGGTTCTTTAGTTTTTTGGTGTGACTTTATTTGTCATTAATTGTCACACTGTCCAAAATTACTGCAAAGTTGAAATCATGTGCATGAAAGTCCTTTGCATTGAAAGAAATGTAACAGTTTTTATTCATGCTTAGAAATCATGAATGAAAATCTAACATGTAAAACTGTCAGATGATTTATGGATAACAGTTTTTGTCATTATGGCTGTGGTTTTTCATTCCATTTAATGTCAATAAAGATTTCACTTTTGCAGTATTTTTGTTGTTTTTCTCTGATTCCCATATGGAAATCATTTAAAAAAAAACAAATTCCGAAATAGCACATTTTTATGTGTCTTCCACTTCAAGTAGCTTTTTTTCATTTTGCTTGTAAAGGTCAGAGATATGTTAAGGGAACAAACTGTTTTAATAGACTCTTTCCCCCCGTAACAGATGCTTTTTATGTGGCAACCATGCAGTATCCTGCCTTCTTTTACAGTGAAACTCTGGTAGTATGAAGCACAGTGGAAACTCCCTATGTGTGTGTGTTGTGTGTGTGTGGTAAATGGCTGGCGTGTGCCGCTCCACACGCTGAACATGGCCTGAGGCCATCATCTCACCTGCGGCACCCTTTAATGTGGAGTGCTTGCTCTGTGTGTGTGTGTGTGTGGACAATATATGCATTTATGCCTGTGTGTGTGTATTTATTCTCTAAGCCTTCAGTAATAAGGTTGGCCATGGTGCATCAGCGATAAGGCATTAGGCTGTTGACCTCTGACCTCTACCACTGTTGAATACGGAAAACCGGTCACTAACACCCAGGAGAGGGCATGTTTAAGAGGCTCAAACTGCTTAATGAAAACAGTTTGTGTGTTTGTGTGTGTGTGTGTGTGTGTGTGTGTGTGTGTGGTAATTGAGCCTGAATTATAAAGCAGCTGCATTTAAAGTGTTGTCTTGCATTCTGAATTAGCTTTAATAACTGTGGTGTTTGAATGTGATTAAATCAAGTTTTTTTAAACAAATATGTCAGCTGTTACTGTTTTGTTGCCACTTGACAGCAGTTGTACCTCAGCACCGAACATTATTTGCTGTTTGTTGTTACTCCAGATCTGTGGCTCTATTATAAGACCATTTTAAGACATAGAAATGGAAATATTTGTTGGTTATTTCACATTTTGGATTTCACAGAAAAAGACCCCTTGTTACGTTGACTCTGTACAAGCATTACAGGATTGTTGCAGATTCAGCTGTAATGTTTGGCACAAGAAAGGCAATAAAATGAAGTTATGTTGTCCATGCATGCCATGCAAGATGGATCTACAGTTACCAAGAGAGAATCATTGTGATCTGGGTGGAAGTACTGCTCACAAAATGCTTTGTGAAAGAGGCCACTGTCTTGTCATGTCAACCTGGTAAAAAGAAGAATACTTTTTTTTACTCACTACTTTTGGCATTCAACAACAATTTTAGCCATTTTTAGATGAGTAATTATGTTTGTGTGGCACATTAATGTCCTTTCCAGAGTCTAATATACACAAAGAGTCCGATAAAACAATAACAAAATCTTCTGCTTCAGTGTTTTTTTTCCTAATCTCTTGTGACTGATTTGAATACTATACCAAAATGTGTCATCATAATCACAGAAGAATAAAAAATGTGTCAAATGTTAAGTAACTTGTGGTTGAAATTTTGGATAATTAAAGTAATTTTCATGTCAGCGCTGAAGGTGCCAATGTGCCTCAACTGAAGTGCTTGTTGAATTTTGCAATCAGGTGGGTTGCATCTGAAAATTTTAAATTTACAAAACTGACACTGACAGGCAGTGATTGAACAGGTCTGCAGAGGTTAGAGAGTTGGCAGCATTTGAACTTCTCTCTCTTTTTTCATTCGTCACTCAACTACGTCTGTACGGATAGATTGTTATAAGCATACCTTGACCTTTAGGGCATACTGCTCGTATTTTTCTTTGCTTTGTTGTAACATTTCACTCTCAAAAAAAGCCTTTAGGATGAATAAAGTTCTATCTTGATTTATCTTTATCTTATCTTGTCAATGAGAGCTTCTGTATTGTTTCATTTCTTGTGTGTGTCTTGGAGAGTTCTGTGTGTCAAGTAGTTAACTGGGTTTGTCCGGGACACTGAAGACATTCTCCAGCCTCTCCTCCACTCCATTAGGCTGTAAGTGGAGGCGGAAGTGTATCAGATGTGTGTATGTGTGTGTGTGTGTGTGTGTGTGTGTGTGTGTGTGTGTGTGTGTGTGTTTCTGGTGCGTGGGGTGTCACTTCGGCTGTATTGGGGTCAGGTTGGGAAATATAGAAGCTTCCAGGCACTCAGCACGTAATTGAAAATCTATTTCGCTCAAAGTGAGGAGAGGGAACGAAGGAGTGGAGAACAAATGAAAGAGGGAAGACAGACGGAGGGTGGTGGTGGTGGTGGTGGTGAGGGGCGGGACAGGTGACCAAAAGATAATAGTGAGGGGGAGGAGGAGAGAGTATAGGGAGGAAGTAACAGAGAATAAAGGAGATATTATTTGAAAATGTGGAGGGTGAGACAGTGGAGGAAGCCGATGGAGGTGAGGGAAGGACAAAACCAATGGTGGAGGGTGAAGAGGCATCAGTGCTGTCCTAAGTGGATGGAAAGCAAAAGAGATGGCTGAGAACGGTTAATTTTTCTGTCCTAATAAAGACTTCCTCCTTGTATCAACCAGTCTGTACTGATCGGTCACAGTGTGTCTCTGCATGCGTGATTCTTTAACTGTGATCTCTTCTTGTAACACTGACTCCCAAGCTATGGTTTTATTGGAAATAAATCTGTATACATGCATTTATGTATATCACATATAGTCATAGGATAGTACAAAGTATTTAAACATATTAGAGAAGTATTGTTTGTGGGGTGCTGATTAACTCACCTGATAGAGCATGTGCACCATATAAACAGGCTAAGAATCCAACCCACTGTTATTATTGCGATTAATAGTGGTTTATAAATACTAAAATGTAATGCTTATCATTGTTGTCACTGTTGTCATCCATTTTTGAGTTGTTTTTGTTTTGCTAATCTCACAGATATTGCACTGATTAAATTTAATTTCACTGTTGTTATAATATTATATTGTGTGTGATCCATTTCAAATTGATTGACAGTTTTTTTTAAATACAAAAAGACAAGAGACAACAACAATTTTTATTTTATTTGTTTGTTGCTGTTGCAGATTCTGACACTTTTGCCATTACAGCAGGAAAGAGGGGAAAGATAAGTTGTATGCACTAGAGATTGTGGCTAAAAAGTTTTAAAAAAAATTACTTTAAATGAGTGTTGGTGGATTTTATGGATGTGAACAAACCAAGTTACAAAACTATAAGTACCTGTACTCTTGACAGGTGTTGTATACTAAAAATCTATTGTTGTTGAAATTACAAAGGTTTCAATCTTTAAAAGCAAGTCCTGTAGTGGAAAAAAATGAAATTGCATTGAAGCTAATGGAGAACCTAGGTTAGCTCTCAATACCTCAAATTGTATATCTCTTCTCACTAGTATTCTGCTGATGCCATCATGCCAATGTTATTTGCTGCAGCATCCTTCCTCCATCATCCAGACCTCCTGCTTATGACTTGGAGTTTTTGGAATTGCTGACTTAACAGAGATATCATGAGCATGTGTGTTCATTGGGAAGATCAGTCTCAATCCTTGTTGCTGCTCAGATTCTTTGAGGAATCCCTTCAAAAAGGCCAGCTCCTTTTCCTCAAAATTTAACTGTATAATGTGTTTCTAACTGAACTGTTAAAGTGCTGAAACTGTCAGGGGGTGTAAACACACAGATATGCACTTCACATGCATGTTACACGTTACTGTATTGACTTTGCACTCAGGTTTTTACAGTGTTGTTTACTAAAAACAGTTGCAGCATTTTACTGCTTTGTGAGTTGAGCTGTTGACCATCTCAAGGGTCTGTGTTTATTTCTTCCCGTGAGAGCTTTATGTTGTAAACGCTTTTTTGGTGCAAATGACTTTGAAGAAAAGCTTGTGTTTTTATTTGATGATCAATGGAGCAGCTGTGAAATTGCCACTGCTTTCACTCCTACAATAAAAAGCCCCTGCATTTCTTGTGAATAGATTCTGAATAAAAAGACCAGAAGATTACTGTTAATTGATGATAATGAAATAAATATGACCTGAGTCATGGGTTACATTGTAATTTCATTGTCTAAAAACAAATAAACTTGTACAAATCTGGATTGTTTCTCACTTATGTTTTTCTGGTCTGGACAATTTTTATACTTCTGTACTTGAGATGATGACGGAAATGACTAATAATTGATCCTGCATTCGTGACCCTTAAATCAACCATAGTCTTATGCTTAATGTAAACATAACTCTAAACACTCATAACACTAAATGTAACCCTATGTGAGAACATGTCAGAATATTCTTATCTTTCTAAAACTCAAGTCATTCTTCAAGACGAAGTCCAATAGCATGTGCACAATTAAAAAAAAGTCCTGGTGAAAAATGTATTATCAGACAAGAGTTTTTGTCATTCCCAAAGACAAAAATTGCACTTGTAATTAGTGGAGCAGCAACAACAAGTAACAAGCCATCCATAGAAATGTGTCTGTGAACACAGCACACACACACACACACACACACACACACACACACACACACACACACACACACACACACAGAAACACTGACACTACAGTGCATTTCACCTCATTAATCCCACAAATATTGAGTCTGTGTAAGTGAAAGAAAAGAATCTGAAGAGACAAAACAGTGAGAGCAGATTCTGTTGTTCACTGCTGAGAACATCAGAGTGCAGAGATGAGTGCCTGACAACAGAAGCAAAGTCTTTCTGTATTCACAAAATGAATGGTTAGATATTAATGTAATGTGGTTTTGTGTTTTTTGGTCCCTGAGAACCACCTGGAGGCTGGAGGCCTGAAGACATCTTTTTTTTACTGGGATAAAAGAGCATAATACAAAGCTTCATCGAGAAGAGTAAATAGTGACAGGAAGATGAAGAAGCTTTGACACAATGACAGAACAAACGGCACTAGGCAGTAGAAAGTCGTTGATGTAGACAACAAAGCAATTTGAAAGTAACAATTGTGCCAAAAAATTAAAAAGTTTTATACGCTGAGTACATTAAAAGCCAGCATCCAAAAAATTGTTTGGATGTGATACATGAATGCACATTTTGGAACCGATCTGTATTTGTCTGAAATATTGATTTAAATGTCGACGGCTGTACTATAAGTCAGCTTCAGTGGGGACAGGAGGGATGGATGCTTCTGTAACAGGTGAGTGATGTTTTGATTAAATTGTTAATTGATAATCATGACTCGATGAGACCTTTTGATGTGTCTTAGGATGGTGAGCGGCTCATTGCAAGTGGACCAATGCTCATAAAGCTCTGCCACATATTATTAGAAATTATTTCCTTAAATGTTAAAAAGCCACAGATATTTCGCATTATACCATACACAAAGTGAATATCCATATAATTACTGCTATGTTTAAATAAATAACAATCAATATGTAAGCAACATATATGTATTCGCAGGTTTAGTCATTCTTTAAACTTGTTATCAAATGGTTTATTAATTTGTTATTTTTAATTATGTAGCATTAAGCAACAGGGTTGTCTGTAAAGTCAAAACATAAACATTTTGTGAAAATGCTCCAATATGCAGAGGACCAAAATAGTGCTACAAAGAGCTAGATTTAGCTCATCGGTCCACATGTGTCCATGTGTCTGTCTGTGTGTGAGAGGCAGATAGTGAAGAAGAGCATGGATTGTGTGTGTGAGTGTGTGTGTGCCTGAGGCCTCTTCATCTCATCAGCAGAAATCTATTCTGCTCAGACTCATCCAATAAGGTGGGTAATGATACTCCACTTTAATATTGGGAGCGTCCAAATTGAACACATTTAAACTTTAATGCAAGTCAAGTCCTGGGGAGAATGTAATCTGCCCCACTTAATGTGTGTGTGTTTTAGGGATTGTGTGTGTGAGCCCATGTGCACATGTGTCTATGTAATGTAAAGCACTTAGATTTTTTTTCTGTTGCTCCACTAATGAATTTAAATATGTCAAATTACTTTTAAGAAGAAGGTGAGAGGTGAGACGAGAATGTGTGTAAAGTGCGGCGTAGAGGTTGTTTTAGCAGTTGAAGCAACAGTGTTTCTATGTTTAGAAGCTCCAGCTGAGACGAGCTCTGCGATGAGAATTACACATTGCACAACCTCGCTCCCCTAATCCTCATCCGAGAGAAAGTTCTTGGTTTTTTCCAGCGAATGTATAGACTTTGGAAGTTTGTTTCTTTTTATACTTTTAAAAAAATCTGTTCTTCTTGGCCTTATCACTAACTTACTTTAGAAGACCTTGACAGCTACATGATTCTTGTTACATTAAACACAGTCGTATTATGTAAAATACAAAAAACTAATTTGCCAGATGTAACTTTGTAGTCATGCTTGTGTTAGCAAGCTATCATGCTAAACTGCCCACCTCATACAAAAACATTAAACGTAAACTTCAGTTCATGCACAATTATTGTGTAATAACTGTTTTATTGTTAGATTAAATAAAAGCTTTTACTAACTGGTTATCTACTTAAGTTTTGCTACAGTAAATAGTTGCATTTTCATGTTAAATACAAAACACAAATCCTACAAAATTTCACTTTTCAGTCACGTTTTGTGTTCTAAGTAACATGCTAACATGCTAAACTAAGATGGTGAGTAAACACCTGCTTAAAGGAAAAATTCTGGAAAATACTTTTATTTGCTTTCTTGCCAAGAAATGCGAATAATTATAACACTCTTATAAATAAAGCTACAGCCAGCAGTGAGATAACACAAAAATTGGTAACAGCTAGCCTGTAACAACATCTGCCTACCAGCACCTCTAAAGCTCAACGATTAAGACTTTGTATTTTGTTACTAATATTTTTACATTAGCATTTTAACATTGTCATTGTGAGCATTTTAGCCAAGCTGTAGACTGTTAGTCTTGTTTTGACCTTGCAAAAAAATTATTAATTAACATGTATTCTTGTGTACAAACAAAAATCAAAAATTGATTTGTGTTGAAGTCAACTGACTTTGTCTCAAAAGCCTGGAAAACAGGAAATAAAGAATAGGTGATTAAAAAAGAGAGAGACATGAGACAGAGGTAAAATGCAAAGCACAAACTTGCCAATAATTGTCTGCCATACAGACATAATAAGAGACCAATACCAACCAGCAACACACTTTCTTTGAGGACAACTAGCTGCCTTATATACAATCCCTCCTGTAGTAATTAAGTGGACTAAACCACTTAGGTGGGACCACCATCATATATAGAATAATAAATATTTACCTAAAGCCCAACACCATAAAAAAATATAACACAAAGAATGGATATTTACATAAATACAAATTTCTATCAATAACATATACACTCAAAATAATCACATAAATCAGCATTGTTGATGCCTTTACTCCCCCCACCCTCAGCTTCATGGTTTGCTCCTGCAGCTTTTAAGCAGGTATTTGGGCCTACAATACTGCTTTGCCTCTGCCCCCTGCTGATGAGACAACCAGGAAGAGGTGAGTACTACCATTGTTTGCTTTATGTGTTTGAGCTAATTTGATAATTAACTGGAATAGAGCCGTAACACTCAATATTATGTCGTAAACCTTGACTATTACTGATTGTAGTTTCTTTTCACACAGGCAGGATGGCCAGACCGCCCTGTGCTAACTCAACCCCTTTTGGATTGACTCACAGAAAAAGTTATCAAATGTTTCACAAATTAAATAAACAATCAAAATAAGAACATGTAATGGCTTCCTGCTTTATCAGTAATCCCACCTAGATACTCAGCTAACTATTTCAGGTAATGGAACCCCTGGTCATCCATTACATGGACATTTTGTAGTGTTTAAAAATGTAGGTGCTATATAGTGTATGTGATCTGTTTGATATTCATTTCAGGTATCATGTAAATATATTCGGGCTGGACATATTGGTATGAATGACACAATAATAAAAAACTGTAACATCATCATGTATTTTAAAAAATGACAGTAGCAGTTCTTACAAATATTTCAGTCTGTGCCTGACCGGGAGTCCATAATTAAATTTGAAGGTGTGTGTGTAAGTCATAATTCTTGCATATGTGTGTTGAGGGAAAGTGTGACTGATTATTTAGACATGTTGAGAGCCCAGCTCTGTGTGAACAGCTCAAACGTCTGTCCACAAATACGAGTGTGTGTGTGTGCACGTGTGTGGTGTTTTACCACTAATCCATGAAGAATCCTCTTCCTCCTCCATTTCCTCTTCCTCCCAGGATCTCAGGGTCACATCAAAGGAAAAGCAGTGACCTTTGACCCTGTGACCCTAGTTTAACAGCTTTATGAGCGAGCAGGGCAAGAATCCATTAGCTACAGCAACATCAACAACAACAATGATGATGAAGCGGGAGCCAAAACATTATGCCGGAGGTTATAAAATCGAGTAAATGTTTAAAACTGTAAAAGCCACAATGTTAATTTCATAAAAATTCCATTTATGAACAAGTGAACAATTATGAAATACTTAATTACATTAAATTGTGATATTGCATGTTATTATTAATGTCATACAAGGATAGAAGTAAATCAAATATAAATTATTATACCAAATTTGACAATGGTGATTTGTTCAATCAGTAACAATAATTACATACAGTATCTTTAATAACACTTCTTTTCTGCCATTATTCATGTTTCAATGACACAATAATTTTGTACCTGAAAAACCTGATGAGATTATATTCCTTGTTTTCATAACTAATGAAAAATGATAAGGCAAAGTGAAGGGCGCTTAAAATGCTGAGTGCTGTGTGTGCCTGTGTGTGAGTGCATTTGTGCTTGTAAATGGGGCTAACCTGCATTTAAAGCAGCCCTCGGCATTGCTCCCTGTTTTTGTCTTTCTAACAATGAGTAACTTATCTAAACCATCCCCTCTTCAACACTCAACTTCAGTTGCCTATTTATCCATTTTGAGTTGCGTGCAGGCCGTTGTTAGTATTCCAGTACACACCTCAACAAAGCCATTATCATAAAAACACACACATTCACATGCAGATGGATAGCTCTTAGCCTCTTAGCTCTGCAGCTAATGGTGCTAGCCACTTAATTAAGGTCACTTATGGACAAACTCTGTTAGCATGGGCACTAATAAGTACTGCCCAGACAATGGGACTGTGTACGCGTGTGTGTGAGTGTGTGTATGGTAATGATATTGCTGTAAAACCTGACCTGCAGTCTCCATTACCTCCAGCTTATTGAGTGGTTTGTTTTGCAGAGTGGCTCTTAAAGGTGGGTATCATTGAAAATTCACTAGATGGACAACCGGACACTTTAGAAAATGCATCACAATACATTTTGGGCTAAATTGTGTGTGTGGCCCGGTTGAGGGGCATCCAGAGGCACAAAAAAAGATATAAAGTGTCTGAAGTTTTCTCAGAAAAACCCAGGTGGAAACTGAATATCCGGCTCATAGTTAATTTATAGCCCTCTGCTTTCCTCCTCTTCTCCCTCAATCCTTTGCTCCTGTCCTCCCTTCCGGAGCCTCTCCTCAAGTAGCCTCATCTAAAAACAATTAGTTCCCCCAAGCAGACCCACCAACCAGTTAGGTTAGCGAGTGTGTCTTCTGTGAGTATGTGTGCGGATATGTGTGTTTTTGCGGTGTTGTCCCGCTGGGGAGCATAACATTGCCCTCTAACATAACCACACAGGAAGCTTCCGAATACTTGGTGACCTTTCACCTCCAGTGGTGGGGATGAGAGACGAGGGAAAGCAGACGAGAGAGGGGGGAAGCAATTGTAAGACCTGGGTGCCCTGCTATGGCAACATAGTGGCAGATGTAAGAAAGCACTTTTAGGCGGAGTTAGTACATTAGGTGTTTTAAGTTTCAAAGTGGTTCAAGTGACATCCAACCACCACCTGCTGGTGCAAGTGAATGTCATGTGGATTATTTTAAAGATGTACATTTTTCTATTTACACAAAATGTGCAAAAGTATCAAATTTAAGATGTATCATGTTATTTTGTGTTGTGGCATCTTGCATCATATCTTTTCCAAACGTAATGTGTGTGTCGAATCTTATCACAGCCCATCATTTTATTCCACTGTGTCATATCATATCCTGTAATATCTTTTGCTAATGTAACATAACCTATCATAAAGTAACATAACATGTCATGTTGTAAGCTTATCTTCTCGTAATGAATTGTAAAGTAAGTGTTAAGTTCCACTATAGCCTATTTTTTAAATGTAATGTACCATAAAGTACTGTTATGTGTCATGTCCTATTCTGCTGTATCTTTTCTAACCTAAACTAATGCACTTGTAATTACACTTCATAAAGTAAACAATTTAATTACATCAAAACCATACATAAACAAAACAAAACAATTTAAACAGTGTGACGGATAAATAAAACAACAATAATAACCTTAGTTCATCTGAACATTCATATTGCAAATAAATAAATAAATCAAAGAAAACCTATTTTACCTTTTTTCTTTGCAGTTCTGTTGTCAAGCATCTCGTTAGTTACTTTTTCAAAAAACTTTTGTAGTAGATATTGTGAGATATCTTGAGCAATTGATAATATGGTTGTTTCAAAACTATTATATTTATTAACAAAACATTATGTAATATAATATCAAATAATGTAAATTAATGCAAAGAATGTAAGGTAAGATGCAAAGTGGTACTTTGAAATGTCCATCATATCCCACCTTATCCTGTTGTAGCCTATGCTTTTCTAAAATAAGGTAACACAAACCAACATAATGCAAAGTAATGCAAGGTAACACAACGTGACATGTCATAATCTTTCATATCAAATCCAATCCGATGCGGTTCTAAGATTGCAACCAGGTGTGTGCTTGTACGCATGCTGGCTTGAACTCATGAGCTCCAATCGCTCCACATTAGCTTTTTACCGTTACATCCTTTCTTGCAGGCTAAATCAACAGTAGTCGCGTTAGTTGGTGAAGTAGGGTGACCAGATGAGAGTGGGTGAACTTCGGGATGGAGGGTGTTTAATGTGTGACACATTGAGTGTCAATGAACACTTGTACCAAATTTTCTTTTATTCATGTCATCAGTGCAATGTCACATCTGTCAGGTCTCTCCGCTGTGTCGTGGCTGCATGAAGCTACACTTTCCCTGTCCGACTGTAACTTCCACAAACCACAAGAAAACAAAACAAAAAGGGGAAAAGAGCACGAGTGTTACTTTGTGGCAATAACAATGCTGTTGACACAATGTACAGATAAGCTGCAAACCCTGCTGGAGAAAGAGAACTACAGCAATCAGTATAATGTTTAACTGCACTGGATAACATTAGCAACTGCTCCGCATTAGCAGGCGAAATAACGTGACTTTCTCTGTGTTTCTCCAGCTTTACTAACTTTGTTTTTACTCAACATCATCTTAATCTGTTTGGTCTGGTGGGCTTCAGCACATAAACCTTTTTTGTTGTTTTGTATCATTGCGTGGAGCCTGTGTTTTGCTGTGAGCCGGTTGTTTAATGGTGTTAGTGGATTGTATGCCATTAGCTGCGGTGTTGTCGCCGTAGTCTGAGAGCTTTGGAGCATGCACAGAGAATCCGACCTCGTGTCCACACATTAAAAGCAGAATAATGGCTGATGCAAGCAATGGACAAAACAGGCGTGTGCTTCATTTCTAAGTGACTTTTGAGCCCACTGACAATAAGGCAATGAAAATTTGATTTATTAAAATCAAAAACTTAGATATAGCCCCTTTAACAAATTCATTATGCAGCAAATGTTTCACATGTTCACAATAAAGCATGTGCTGCAGTGTGTGTGTTCCGGTGTTTGTTCCGCATCCATTGACCTATGGACCTCTATTTAATTTCCCCAGTATCTCCAGGCAGAGGACATTTAGGAGAAACATGCTTTCTGACTGCTCTTTCAAAGGTGTGTCAAGCAAGTTACAGACTCTTTTTAATGTAGTTCAGAATTTTTCAAAGTAAAAGCTTTCAATGCAACATGAAATAAAGTATTGTTGCAAAAAACATTCTTGCGCTTTTATTTTCTAGGCAAAACCACTAAAGAGTTATGATGTGAGTAACTGTTGTGGCCATGACTGAGATCTATTTCAGCACACTATCAAATTATTATTTTATTTTTATTTTTTGCTGCTATCAAAGTACCATAATTTGGCAGCGGGCCAGATATTATTGCTGGCTGGCAGTTTCGGCGAGGGTCCATAATCATAGAGAGAATTAATATGTTTCTCTGTTTGTTGTCTATTATGTGGTTAATAATGGACTGTGTTGCAGAAACAGTGACAACGTTACACAGTCTTGGCTTACATTTTCTGTGTTATCTTTCAGTGGCCAAGTTGTGATTACATATGGTTTTGCTGAACAATTAGTAAATATAATTTTATATATAATATATCTATTTATAGAAACTTAATTTCTTGATTGGCTATGCTGTCTCAGACAACAACACCTTTTGTCCTGTGTCAGCCTCACCACTAGATACCACTAAATCTTACACACTTAACCTTTAAGTGACAAAAAGAAGCCTGATAAACTCAAAAATAATGGACTAACCTCTGCCTTTATTTGCCATTAATCGATATTTTAGGACTCCTTGTCATGTATCATACTGCCTCATGTCTCATGTCAGCACAGTATCACACTGTAACATATTACTTCACATTTTACTGCATCAAATTGTATTTATTGTATTGTTTGTGTACAGTATTCATATTGCATTGTTTTTGGATGAAACCCATGTATCATTCATGTGTTCTCCCATTTACAGGGAGACATTGACAAATTACTCCCCAGGTGAACCCAATTGATTATGTCCTCACAGGGACACTAAAGAACAGCTGTTTCTTTCTTTCTCCATTTACTTCCTCCACCAGCCGATCCATCTTTCACCCCTACTATCTCTGTCCTTTCTATTATTTTCTTCTTTTTTACCTCCTTTACCTCCTTCTTTTCCTACTTCTTCCAGCCACAGTCATTGGTCACTTTATTAAGTAAACCAGTTCAATTGCTTGTTAATAGAAATAGCTAATTAGGCAAACATATGGATCAACTAAATGCATTTAGGCATGCAAATGTGTTCAGGACAACTTGGTGAAGGTCATACTGAGCATCAGAATGTGGAAGAAAGGGTATTTAAGTTACTTTGAATGTGACATGGTTTTTGGTGCCAGACAGGCTGATCTGAGTATTTCAGAAACTGCTGATCACAACTACTCTTCACAGAGAATGGTACGGAAAAGTGAAAATATCCAGTGACTGGCAGATGTGTGTATGACAATGCCTCATTGATGTCAAAGGTTAGAGGAGAAATGGGCAGACATAGTTTGAGATAAGAGAAAGACAACAACACAAATAACCACTCATTACAACCAGGGTATGCAGAATACCATCTCAAATCTTAAAGCAGATGGGATACAGCATCAGAAGACCACACCGGGTGCCACTCCTGTCAGCTAAGAACAGGAAACTGATGCTACAATTTTTACAGGCTCACCAAAATTGGACAATAGAAGTTTAGAAAAACGTTGCCTGGTCTGATGATCGATTTCAGCTGCAACATTCAGATTGTAGATTCAGAATTTGGTGTAAACAACATGAAAACATGGATCAACGGTTGGCACGCTTAGAAACCCTTAGTACTAATTGAGCATTGTTTAAACATGAAAGCCTACCTGAGTATTGTTGCTGACCATCCCCATCCCTTTATGACCACAGTGTACCTATCTTCTGATAGTTGGGAGATTTGCATTATGGATGTGCAGCTGACAAAACTGCAGTAACTGCATGATGCTATCATGTCAGTATGGATCAAAGTCTCTGAGGAATGTTTCCAACATGTTTTTGAAAGTATGCCATGAAGAATAAAGGCAGTTCTGAAGGCAATATGGAGTCCAACAGAGTACTAGAAAGGTGTACCTAATAATCAATCTATACACTGAGTGGATAGATAGATAGATAGATAGATAGATAGATAGATAGATAGATAGATAGATAGATAGATAGATAGATAGATAGATAGATAGATAGATAGATAGATAGATAGATAGATAGATAGATAGATAGATAGATACAGTATGTCCCTCCATCAATTTTATACCACCAGGCCACCCTCTTTGCTTTTTCTCTCTTATACAATAGTG
The DNA here is from genome assembly GCA_024633595.2 of Lepomis macrochirus. Taxonomy (NCBI): domain Eukaryota; kingdom Metazoa; phylum Chordata; class Actinopteri; order Centrarchiformes; family Centrarchidae; genus Lepomis; species Lepomis macrochirus. Next base: position 29,779,381 of record JALXJV020000003.1, read on the forward strand.
TCTGTTTAGTGTGTGCACATCTGCTGCGAGCATTGTACGTGGTCTCACGATCGGGAATTCAGAGTTCAGAGGTCAGATAAATAGTTGTCAGGAGGGCCTCATCCCAAGAGAGAGGGGGGGGGGCAAGATTGTTATTAAATAAGAAACTTAAAACTGGACATGAAATTTGCAGCTTAGCAAGAGAGTACAACTGCTTGCCCCCTTCTCCTGCTTCTCATAAAAGCAGCCTGCAGGTTTAATGCAGAATGATATTTTTTATGAGACTGACTGAGAATTCAGAGGTAGATATGCTCTACTGTAGCTAAAGCTTCAGCTAAATGCAGCTGAATTAGGACAGACCATTCTGAGCATGAAAAATATATAATAAATGTAAATTATTGCCTTACAATATATACTGATGTGTGCATATTGGAATTTCTTTGAAACATGTAACAATAATATAATTTAAACTGAAATTAGACTTTCACATCTCCTAAAAACACCATTTATGTTATATTACCAATAAGCTCATGGATTTTGGTGAATTTCAGTATGATTCATTATCCTGAATGTCCTGCACTGCTGAATATTTTGCATTAACAAGCTTCTGCTGCAGATGAAATAGGTGGCCTCCAATCCCATTTCCAAAAGCCATGTGAAATAGATACATCAACACAAAATGAATAGGGAGACAGAGAGGGAGAGAGATGGGGGTTGGAAGAAAGAGGAAGATTGGTGGAAGGATAAAAGATGGATTACGGTTGCATTTCAGATTGGCAGGAGTGGTTTGTATGTGCTGCATGTGTGTATTTAAAGTGTATGTGTTTAGTGCGAACAGTAAGCTGAGAGAGATGTGCGACTTTATTTGTTACAGTGTTTTTCTTGCAGACTGCCATTCCCCATGTCTCAGAAGGAAAAAGCCTTCTTACCCAACATACTTATCTGTGTGTGTGTGTGTGTGTGTGCAAACCTCTTTACATGTGATAATGACAGCTGTAATGCCTGTCTGATATCTACTTAGCTTTGGGACTTCAGTTGCATCTGTTTGTATGTGAATGTATTTGTGTGTGTGTGTGTGTGTGTGTGTGTGTGTGTTTGTGTACATGTCCCTAAAACATGCACTTGGGATAGACATGCTTTAAACGCTTTGTGTGAACACAGGAACAGAACGTATCAGAGAGGGATAATCTTAAATGTGTGTGTGTGTGTGTGGAGGGGGGGGCGCAGAAGGGACCAGTGTGTGATGAATAGTCTATGACAGGTGTTGGGGATGAGATCTCCAATTATCACACTCTAATACCTTTTTTTCTCGTTCACACATAAACACACATCTCAGTGTGGAGTGGAGGGCAATTCAAGAAGAAGTGAAAATGTAGTGAGAGAAAAAAAAGAATTCAACAAAGAAAGAAAGAACGACCAGGGAGTTTTTAGGTTATGTTGTATTTGCGAACCTTGGTTTTTTTAAGCAGCGCTCCGATAAATGGACTTATAAAACAGTTCTTAAATAAAATAAAGTCTTGTCAAAAAAATGAAGGTTAGTACCAAATACCTTAAAAAGAAGGGAGAGAGGGAAGTATAAATCACTCATACTCATTACGTTGGCTTGCAACTAAAACGTGATTGTGAAACAAAGGTTTTTATTTATTTTAGGAGTATATTGTTGTATGCACAATTTTTTACAGCATTTATTGATTGATATTGATATTCATCCGATTATCAATATCATGATTGTTATATAGGCTTTTGCTTGATACAAACTGTAGGTGTGGGATTGGGAAGCAGTGCGGTCTAAAGATAGATGCCATTGGATTTCATTATAGAACATAATGCTTTTGGAGCTGTATCCTTATTACAGGCTAAAAATCAGGGGATATCTCGGCTTCTGGAGCATTCATTTTGGCAGTTCCTCTTTTGCAAGTGCCGCAACTTTATGGAAGTACAGTAATGTTCACAGAGTAAAGAGTAAAACGTGGAGGAAGTGGTGAGTTTTCAAGCAAGTAGACACAACACAAACCGAAAACAGACTTCTTACAATAAAATAGTTCATGAAATATGTTCTTAAAATAGTTCATGTAAGTAAGTAAGCAGAAAACAGTGAACATTTTCCAAAGACCAAAAATAGTCCTCACTTCAGTCTCCTCACCTAATTATGGAAATGTTCTGTACTCTGCTTGTAGTATCAAATAGCACAACACATTCACACCCCAAATCATCACTTGTCTCATGGACGCATGATCAAGACCCCTTGGCATCACTTTATAACACCCAGGATACCCGTTTTTTTTTTGTTGTGTAGGGCGACGCACTCCGTGGTCAAGTTAGTACTAATAAATATGCAACATCCGGTTAGACTTTCAAAATAAAGCCAGTGATTGACTTTCAATTGTAGTCAACATTCAAATGGCACATGTTAACACTGTGAGAGATCCCAGTTTGGTTAAGTTTAGGCAACAAAACTACTTTGGTTTAGGAAAAAATCATGGTTTGAGTTATAACGTCACTTGTGTGACTTAAACAACTTATGTAACTTAACTGAAAGCAATCAGTGTTGACTTTTGTTTCACACAGGAAACAAACACCAGTCTCCTGGGTGAAAGTCCAGTTTCTGTCCCACCATAGTCACCTCCTTACTTGAACGTCTATGTTATTTACATGCTACACCTGCTTTTAGTGTTCATACATGAAGCTACAGGCTTCCCCCAGGCTTCCTCCAGTCTGCTGAACTATGACATAGAGGGGCTTCCCAGTGAATTACAAACGGACACCAAGGTATCGTGACCATGTATCCATATGTGACAACTTGGGATTGAGAAAGGGTTGAATGGCAAGCCAAATGAGAGGAAAAAAATTAGTGTTCCTCTCTGTATGTGTATGATCTCAAATCTTTTTGCACAGATGAGCACATGAACCTGTGCTTCTAAACACATGCATACAAACAGTTTTATCATCAACAGTCAGTCTCACGCCTTATATTTCTCTCATCTTCCATTCTTCTCTTATGAAGCATTGGAGCTGCCTTTCACTCTCTTGCTCTCCCTCCTTTGATCATTCTGTATCTGCTAAATCAGTAAGGTGCCAGGCAGCACAAGGACATCATCTAACGGAGACAGTGTGGGATGACTGACACTATCCTCTGCCTTTCAATCATCATCACAGCCCTCTAGGAATTTTTTTTATCTGCAGCTGTGACTGACTGAGGGACAGGTGTGTGTGCCAACCAAAACATGTCATCCCACACAGGTTTGATTGCTCTATGTTTGCGAGGACCAGCTATTTATTGTTAACCTGACGCTAAATCAATTTTAAATAATTTCTGTGAATCTTAACCCATACATTTAAGATTGCCATCTTCACACTAACATTTAGCAGATTCAAGCTGCAGGAGGGATGATGGAGTTTTTGTTGTTGGTGCCGACCAGTTAATCAGTTAATATATTCAATGTGGTATTTACAAAAAGGATTAAGTGTGATGGCAATAGGTTTGTCAGGTGAAGACAAACCTGAAGTACAGAGATCATCTTCAGACTTAAAAATCTGGTGTTTTGCCAAAACATTACAGATTACAGCTTTAAACTAAATTCCTACAACCTTATAAGTCCAAAATAACACAAAGTCAGGGTTAAAAGTGAGCTGGTACTTTGAGGTTTTACATGGTATTTCTTTGGACTTTTCTTACCAAGTAAAAGTAAAAAGCAAATGCATATCACATGACCATTCACGTACATGGGGCATGGATGAGCTGGTGTAAACAGGAAGCAGTGTACTCCATGAGTGAGTGCTTAGTTGAAGAAAATACTACAATTGATGAACAACAATGGTGAAAAGTAGGACCAGAGATTTCTTTGCATGGACCGATAAAGTGAAACTGCTACTGAAATTGACACACGCATATAAGACGGTCAATGTAACGGAAAACATTGGAAGTAGTTGCAAAGCAAATATGGCGACATATTATAGTAGTACCGGGAAAATTATCCGGAAGGAAGCCATGGTAATGGGGAAGGGATACCCACAGAAGAAGAAATGGATGGAAATGGATGAAATTACAAAAGTTTGTAGACCTAGCTATAATGTTTTGGGTTGTTGAATTAACCGCTGGTGGTCAAGGCTGGTGTTGTTTGTTTACTTCCAGAAAAGAGTCACATGATAGAAGTGTGACAAATCAGGGAACAAGGTGTGGCAGGTAAGACCAAAACAGGAAGCAATGATGCAGTGTCTACATCATTGTTTTCAAACTAAAACAAGGTTTTCAAGTCTCTGTTTTGGGGTTTGAAAACACCAAAGTAGTGTGGACTTAATGCACAAACACAGCAAAAGTTATGTGTTTGTAAACAAAAATGTATTAGTGTGGATGTAAAGCCTCCATAATGCAATGAAACATGAAGTTCTTTATGTAATGTATAAACACATTTGCAATAGATTTGTTGAAATTTGTACCCTTCTCTAACTATTATGTTCTCCCATTTGCACTAAACAAGAGCTGGTTTATACAATTATATGGAACGGATTACTTAATTCTGAATGAAATTATTGTGATTAATTCGTTCTTTATTACTGGATAGAAAATAATCTAAAATGCAGTGTAAATGTGTAGTTGTGAGCAGCACATTTTCTCTGCGTGACGAGAATTTAGCTAATGCCAAATTTGTTACACCTTGACTAGCAATTTCACACAAGCTGAAAATCTTGTTTTTATGGATTATTGAATAATTTCATACTTAAAACACATTAAATAGAAATGTATTAAACATAAAAAACTAAAATATACTGATCCAAATTAAGATATGTTCCTCTCTCTGTGTAGGGAAAAATTATCCAGCAGCTCATAACTCAGCAGCAAAATCCAGCTGGGAGCTGATGCTGACCTTCCAAACAAACCCAGTCATTGAATCAGAGGAACCAAAACAGTTTTATTCTTGTAGACATTATTGTTATGGGGTTAATTTTTTACAGCCATACATTTGTAACCAGCAGCTACTGTGAACAGGTTACCTTTGTTTGTTTCCATTTGACCCATAAGAGTTTAACAGTTTCTTAGTTCATAGTTGATTACATTTCTTTTTTCTTCCACTTTCTGTTTTTTTACATCACATTAAATTAAATGTAATTCATTTGTCAGATGCTTTTGTCCAAGGTGACTTACATTTTTCCATATACTTAAGTTGACGTACTTTTGGTTGGATTGTTTGCTAAAGGACACTATGACATGTTGCTAATAGGAGCCAGGGATCGAACCTCTAAACTGGGCAAACAAAAAAAGAGAATTAATGCATAGCTGTAATTACAGATTGTTGCTTTTTTCCCTGGAAAGATGAACATTAACAAAAAGTTAATTCAATTAAATTCAATATAATTTCAGAATAACAAAACAATATCACAATTCAATACAACTAAAGCTTAACAGTGTTTAGCAATAAAACACTGTTAAGCTAGAAGATTTAAAGGCTATAGGCTAAAAAGTGGACTAACCTAGCCTTCTCTGTTACAGAACCATGTGGACATACATAGTAACGAGATAGCAGTCATTCATCTCTCTGAATTTGGAAAATCAATGTGTATTATTCACTAGTACCTGCTCTGTGGCCTAGTTTCACATTTTTGCTCCAGCTTTGGTTTCGTCGCAGGTTTATTTTCTGCAAGTTGCTGCTTATTCTATAATATTTGTGCATATGCAGAGGTAAACCTTATCTTTTTGATTATTGTAGTCTACTGACAAATGTATATCATCAATGTATGTCACGAACCTTGTGGCCTGCATCTTTTTGTGTTTTTATGAACATGTTTTCCAAAATAATTTCTAATATCTTTAGAACTGCCACAGTTTTATCGTAGTTTTGGTAATATCAGTGCTCATTAAAGAGGTGGTATTATCCTTTTTGGCTTTTCCCTCTCCTTTATTGAGTTAAATATCTTTTTTGTGCATATAACAGGTTTGCAAAGTGAAAAAGCCCAAAGTCCAGCCCAAAGGGAGTTCTCCTCTCCCACAGAAAGCTGTGCTCAGAACCATTTGAAAACAGCTTGTTTATAGTCCAGCCCTTCACTTCCTTTACTTGTGATGTCACAATGAAAATGCGTCATAAACCTTGCCAACCGGTTGGCGGGGTCAGGCACACCCTCAAACCACCGCTCGCTCAAAGAGCCCTCTGCTCCCGCTGTCACACAGACAGCTGCAGCAACAACGGCAGAGGAAAACACAGTTAGAAGGTTTTCATACCGCTTATCTGTCTTTACATTCTGAGAAATGTTGAAACATTTTAACTTAAAAAACAGAAAGCTGTGTGGATCGCTGGTGTGTGTCCTTCTTACCACCCGCCCTTCTCTGCTTCTGATTGGCTAGTAGTCCTTACCTGGGAACTGCGCTTGTGCAACTCTCAACAAAGATTTAAGTAAGATGCATCACTCTGTAGCTCAAGAGCAGAGCATACAACACATAGGCTGAAAAGAGGAGCTGCAGCAATGTGCAATATGAGAAAAATATGGTGTTTTTTTGAAAATTAAACCATTTAAACCTGTATTGGTACAACCCCTAATAAAGATTTTGAACCTGAAAATGAGCATAATACCACCTCTTTAATAAAATGCTTCTAGCTTGAAATGTTTTTAGAGTTTCTGTTTCTTTAGCCTCAAATTTTTTACTATCAAAATGCTTTTTAACTACCTTTTATTATTTTCTTAGTAAATGATTCTACAAATGTTGTATCAGTCAGATGACTGATGACTGTCACTGAATGGAGCCTTTGAAACCATAAGATGGAATTTTCACGTGTGTGTGTTCGTTCCCGCTCATGAGTTTGCAGTGTTTGTACAGTTTTGTATGTTTTTACAGAGAGTGTGTATGATTGTCGCGTGTGGCCTGTGTGTGTGTTATGGTTGGACGACCGTCACAGGCTCATGAACTGCCCGTGATCCATGCTGGTGCGTACAGTATGTTTACACACGGTACAGTATGTGTCTGCATAGGTGTGTGACTGTATTTGTGTTAGTGTAAATTTGTGTGTATATTCACCATGACCCATAATGTTTTTTTCTCTCCAGAAAAAGGGGAGGTGAACTGAGAGTTGTGCCCCAGTTTGGACTGCACTGACGGGGTGGCCAAACGTCCCGCGGGGCCTGTGGCTCCGTCTGACCTGGAGAACGTTCCAGATCTGTGAATATGCACCATCCGGATAGGTTTGTGTGTGTGTGTGTGTGTGTAGGTGTGTGTGTGTGTGTGTGCATCTCACTGATTAGCCTGACTAGCAGCTTATTGATGTAACAGTTAATGATGTTTCCAGAATTACACAGACAGATAGACAGACGAGGAGGAGATGGAAGAGGAAGAGCAGGGTTCATGATATAATTTACTATTGAGAGAGCGAATTAGGGCACAGACATGCATGTCCCTTCAATTGTCTCACCCAAAAGCAAAGGACAATTTCTAGTTTGCATTTCTTAGTTCCTTTGGGCAATAACAACAACAAACAAAGACTGACTACACAGTTTTGTAAATGTTGTCACTGCAAATCTACACTCTAAGAAACGATTCATGGGGTTAGTAAACCCAGCGTAAAAATTAAGAGCTTTTTTACCAATAAAAATTAAGTTTGTCAGATACACTTGTTTTATTCAGTTGACAACTTCTTTTAAGAAGTTGGCCAAACTTAAGATAAAGAAATCTGTCTTAACTCAAAAATATGTGGATTTTTATTGAACTTTTCTGAGTTCACTTAACAACAGACAATATTAAGTTAGGGCTACTTGTATATCTAGTAGGCATCTTTTAAAATCATGTGTAAGATACAGAACTTGGAGCAGAACTTGGCTGGACTTGTTTTGCCGCCAGACCAAGCCTGAAACACACAAGACAGAAGTGTGGGAGAAAGCAACTTTGCGTTTCATGATCTAAAGGTGTGCTACTTGGTGAGTATTATTTTTGAATTGTTTTATCAACAATGGCTAACATTAATAACTGCCTACATGGCAAAAAGTTGTATTTTCACAACGCTAAACTAATTTAATGCACAGAGTTTTAGCTAGCTCCTACTAATTAAGTCCCAGTTGTTTTTGTGTCTTGTTTCACAAAGGCAGCCGAATGATCGTGATTGGCACTGAACCTCTTAAGCATAAGTTGTGACACTTGTAAAGGTTAGCAATAGTTCGCACTGTGCAAAGGTGGGTTGTAAAGCTGGTACCACGTTTTAGAAACACCATTGTTGCAACATGTGCTAGTTATCTGTAGGTTTGAACATCTGAATCATCTTGTATTACTTTGAAGATATTTTTTGGATTTCGCTTTCTTCAAAATGATCACTGTATTATTTCAAACAGGCCTCATAAACCTCATCCTTTAGTAATTTTTCAATCCTTATGGAGGAGCACTTTAAAAACGTTTTTCTTATTAACAGGATGATTCTGTGGAAAGGAGGAGAGAGGTTGCTATCCAAGGCTTAGTGGTGTATCGCTGAGAAAAGGAAGAGGATCTCTTCAAAGAGCAGTTGGTAGGTAAATCAGGCACTTCAGTGTGTAAGATTTAGGATGCTCTGTTTGCGGAATATGACAGAAATGGAATATAATATTCGCATGAAAATAAAAAATCTTTGTGTTTTTGTTACCTTAGAAAGAGCTGCACTATCTACAGAGGGAGTGGGACAAACTAAACCCTGAATATAGTTAGAGCCTTTTTACGTTTTTTTAAGAGTTTGCAGCCACCTCAGTCTCTCCTACACGCGTGGAAGGAAAAGTTGTTTTCAGTTAGTTGCAATCTGCAATTTCATCGCTAGATGCTCCTAAATCCTACACACTGTTTCTTTAATTTCAGACACACTATAATTTGTGTTACTTGTATTTTTAAAAATGATAACTTAAGACACTAACATTTATTCTGACGTTGCTTATGCCAGGATGGTGGTGGGGATATTACCATTGAAGACCCTTGTAACCAGAGGTGCCAACCTGTCTGAGCCAGCCAGTGCAACGATTGTGATTGAGGGAACAGAAGGCGTGAAAGACCTGGATGTACCCAGAGCTTGTGCCTTGCTAATACGGCTGATGTATGCACTCCTAACGCCATACCCAAAGAACTGAAAAACACTTTTGAAAAGTTTCAAAAGATAGTCCTTGGGCTGGATGGCCTGAAAACCAGTCTGAAGGTAATGTCTCTAAAAGTAAACTTCTGTCCTAAAAATTTCACAAGAAAAGGCTGCACCTGTGAGATGTTATGTGTTGTTGAGCAAAAACAGCAGCTGTAATGTGTAGTTGGTACTGGTAACAATAAAGTTTGTTGAAACTACAATTGCTTTGTGTAATTTCTTCTGACTTAAGTGAAATAAGTTGACAATACTTGAAAAAAATAAGGTAACAATTTGCATTGACATTTCTGAGTAGAATGAAAGTAAAACAAAGAAGTTTGAAAAACTTAAAATTTAATTTCCACCACGTAATAACACCTAAACCTTATCATTAAAATTAAGTTGGTTCAACTTAATTAAGCTTGTAGATGACAAAGGAAATCCCATTTGTCACTAAACTAATTGAGTTAGTCAAACTATAAAAGTCTCATGAGACAAACTCAAAAATAGCGTGAGTTGGAATTACTTAAAAAGATCAATGCAAATTGTTACCTTAATTTTTTTAAGTAGAGCCAGTGCATTATTTTTTAGAGTGTAGATAAACAGAAAAGGAGCAATTTTAACACTACTGTAGAGTTGTCTTTATTAAAGTGAAAAAAAATCACATACAAGATAAAGATGAAAACAAATTTTAAAAAATTGATTATAGGTCATGTATAAAATAATCAGAAATCCTACAATATACTTATAATAATATAAAATAATAATAAATAAATATTAATAAATAATATTTGTTGAATTAAATCTGACTTGCTGGTTGTTTTAGAAGCATAATTGATTATTGTTATATTCTACAAATAATTGCTGATTTGTGTTCAAATCCTGTTTAGTTCAATCTGGACACACCCTTTTAGGCTGAAGTTGCAGAGCCCCCTGTCATCAGAGTGAAGTGGTCAATGGGCTTCATTCACAAACAGGGTGTACGCACAAATCTGTGCTTAAACCATAAAAGTTTAAGGCATTTAATATAATGTGATATAATGTAATATAATGTGCCTTTCCTTGCTTCCACCTCAGACCTCGTGCAAAGTTGTAAATTTTGCTTTTTCCCTTTTGAGGCCATAGGCAAACATTTCCTTATATAAGGAAATGAGGGCGTGGCAGCATGCTGATCAATTTAGAATTATTCTGATTCACTAACATACAAATGGTGGTAAGAACAAAATTGGCTGGTGTGCACGTGTTGTAAATTCACTGATGATTTTGAAAGGCAAGGCAAGGCAAGTTTATTTGTGAGCAACAACAAGGTAATTCAAAGTGCTTTACATAAAACATAAAACCAATAGGGAAATATTAAAAACTTTAATAGTAAATAAAGTTAAATAGAAAATAAAAACAGGCAGGTCTGCTACCTTCGCTAATTTTACTCCTTTGATTCCCCATCTTCCACTCTATCCCCTCTATAAAGAAAGGCAAACAAGAACATTTTTATGCACATATTAGTGAATGATGTTGTCCTCAACTTTTATTATGCTTAATTTTGGCTTTGTTTAATTATAGGCTTTTTTCACATAGATATTTTGACATTTCATAGCAGAACAAGCATGTGTGTCAATCAGTACTTTTAATAAAGGCTGTGTTGCATTTAGATTTGCCATGCTGGTTTACCATGGATTATTAGGGCACTTAAATGGAAGTGAACCGTTGTTAGTTTTATTACTAACACCTATGCTTTTCCTGAGCAGTCAAATTGTCTCCCGTGAAAAAGGTCTGTAGTTATTAGTATTGCCAAAATATCCCTGAATTTCCTTAAATAGTCACTGCATTTTCATTGAAAGTCATTCTAACATCATAATTTAATATAATGACAGCATTTTACAATCAGGCAATGTTTAAACGCATTCAACGGATTGGCAGTAGTAGAATAAGTACATAGAGTCTTTACTTTGAGAGTAGCAATACCATAGTGCAAAAATACTTCATCTGAGTGCGAGAGATTGCTCATTCTGGTTAAGTTAAGGGCTATAAATTTGAATAAAATGAATGGGCAAACGATTGAAGGGATATTCCTGCTGTATATGTTTACCACGTTTACATCTCCCTGTGTCTTGCTGTTTGTAGACGCTGCTGTCTTTGATTGTATGTTACCTCTTATTGTTTAAGTCCTCCTGGGCATTATAATCCACCGTTCTGTGTGTAGTGTTTACATGTTTGTCTGTCTACATGGGTTTGTATGAGTGGGCGTGTGTGCGCCCATGTATGTGTGTGTTTTCAGTGTATAGTCCCTCGGTGGCTGTTCCCCTGCTGTAGACGCCTGTTCTGGTGATAGCATTGTCTCCATGTCCAAAGACCTGCCGGCTGCCCTATTCCACCACGTCTTTATCATGCTAATGCAGAGAAAGAAGGAACGAGGGAGCGGGGAGAGGGGAGGAGGGAGAAGGGAGAGGGAACGATAGCTCGACAAACAGAGAGAAGGAGTAATCTTTCCCCTCCTCTCTCTGTCCTTGTCTCTTCATTCTCACCACCTCCTCCGTTCTCTCTATCCCCCTCTACTTCTTTTTCTTCTCGTCCCCACACCCTCTTCATCTGCCGCTTTCTTATCTTCCCCCTTACTTCTTTGATAATCCCTCCGAACATTGTCTTCATAATTACACACAACAATGATTCCCATCCTTGCAAGAGAAATGTGCGCTGTGCATAGAGAATATTTCATAGATGAAGACCAGTGTGCGAATTAATAACTTGGGTCTCTCATATAAGGTTGTTTCTGTGTGTGTGTGTGTGTGTGTGTGTGTGTGTTTGAAGGGGGAGCACGTTGGGCCCAGTGTTGTTTTAACACGACTGTTACATTATGCATGCTGACAGCCCTGCCTGTCCCCATTAAAGGCCCATCTTGTTTCCCCATTATATCTGGTTTCTCTGTTAATAGAGCTCTTTGTGTGGCACTTCCTTTTATACTGGGGGTGTTACAACAGAAAGGTCAGCGCCGGTACAACCTGCCCCACTGCAGCGACTCGCAACAAGACCCTGAATGGCGACAACTGCATAGTCCTCTCATTACAGCTGGTTTTGGGAGGAGGTATAGTATGCTACTTCACCAGTATGCTCGTCCTTTGTTTTGTGCTTAGGTTTTCTTTCTTTCTTTCTTTCTGTATCACTTTCGTGCAAGGCAATCGTAATGAGGTTGATAAGCTGTAAGTAATGGCATCATTAAGGGTTAATACATTGTTTACTATACTACTTTGTAGAGTAGTAACAAATAATAGCAACTTTTGATTGTGAGCAATCCACATGGCTGGTGCATATCTTCCTCCAGCATAACTTACTTTGTCTTTCTGCTCTGAGAGAAAGACAAACAATGAAGACCTCATAAATGGCAACCCTATCTTCAAATTATGTTTATAAAGTAATTTGTTTTACTTGCATGGTGGAGCATACAAAGCAGGGTACTGTGACAACTGAGACTGGAGATAGATTCTTTCAGTTCGATTTGATTCATTCATCAGTATAATATAATGCAAGGGGAGTGCTCTTTCTGGTTGCGGTGAAAAGATAAAATACAATCCAGGAAGTTGAGTAATAGATTCATGAGTGTGAAAGCTCATCATACACCATAACACTTAAAAATATGCTATTCACATTTCAAAGTAATCTACCAGGAATGTATGCTTGGACATATTTCATTGGCCAACACAGTGCCTTGCAGGGCTGATTCGGTCTGATGTCTATTGAAGGTTAAGGAAGATTGGAAGGGAAACATTGACAAATCAACTTGTCCTACGCAAGCGGGAAGCTTCCGGTCTCCAATATGAAGCCAATGCAGAAGTCCCTGAAGCCTGCATTCTATTGAAAATCCAGCAGAGGGCGACTCTTCTGGTTGCAAAAAGAAGTCTGGCTCATTATAAATAATGGGAAAATGACCCTACTTCTCAGCTGAATAATTACCCCAGTGAACACTTTCCTGATGAGTTTATGGTCTCAGTCGCTAGTTTCTTCAATACAAAATGGTGTTCACATAGTAAATTATGGTCCCATTTATTTTAAAATAGACCACAAAGCAGAGTATGTTTCAGGGCGGGATTATATATGATTGACAAGAGTACATTTAGTTTTAAGACTGTTGGTTGCAGAAGTTATCAGCCCTATTAAAATGACAGTTAACATGAGTTACAGTTGCACCTATCTAAGCATGCTAGCAAGCTCCCCACACGGCCATTAGCTCTGCCGTATCGTCACTTCCGGGCACTTTCTGGTTGCAAAAAACTCAACACGGTGGCGTGCTATCGGCCAAACTCGAGGCTTCAAAGCGGCAGTCCAAAAACCAACGGGTGACGACAAGATGACTACGTCCATTTTTTATATACAGTCTATGGTCCTACCTCATTCTTTAAGTCAGTGTTGACTTTTTCACTATTTATTTACACACAAACACAATCTTCAACAAACCGCACTCAATTGCTTTGAGTTACCTTAACAATACCTTAAAAATCATGATCATGGTTTAGTAGCCAAGAGTGGATATTATAGAAAAACAATTAAATATGTTGACAATGAACAGTTTAATGTAGTTTAATATAAATGTGTCCAATTATGTTGGTAAAACTGTTTTTTGTGAGACATAATTTTTTGCCCAATGGACATTTTGACCGCTTAACCCCTGGAATTTGAAGAACATCCAGACCAAAAACCATGTATTACATGCATGTGCAGACTTGAAGGAATATTAATATCTTTATTAATCACCTACTACAGTTTGTCACTACAAAAATGGATGAGCTTATGTTATGTTTCTTCCAATGTTTTCTATCATCCAGCCACCTATCTGATCAGTCAGAAGCTCAACAGATAAATTATGAAATGTTATGTTGAATTTCCAAATAAAATAAAGCCACATCCATGAAGCTTTCCAATTTTAACCCATAATAACCCATAATTCTGTGGGGTTGACACATGTTTGGACACATTCCGTCCAAATTCTGTCACAACTAGAAAAATGCAGCGAGTATGTGATTATATTTGCATTGAATCCAACAAGCGGTTTAACATAGCTACTACTTAGAAATCCTCCATCATCATTCAATTGCTGTGGAATGACTTCATTGTAATAACTGCATGAAATAATATCCCGTTCCTTCTGCCATCTTCTTTGTTCATGCCCTTCTCCTTTACCCCATTTGGGGTTTTATTGCACTATGGTACCTTTTTGACCTCCCTCATCGCTCCTTCCTTCTCCCTCTCCCTCTCTCATCTGATTCCACTGTATGCAGGCCTCTGCCAGTGATCCATGGATGGTAATGGCCATTCCTGCTGCTCCCACAGCACACACCATTACTACTGGAACACCCAAACTGAGAGCGACAGACGGAGAAGGAAAGAGAGAAAAAGACCAACACAGAGAAGATAGACAGAAAGTGGGAATATTTTGAAAGTATAATTGTGGCATGAAACTGGAAGCGTAGCAGCATGTGTGTAATAGTGCATGGATATGTGTGTGAATGTATGTGTGTGTGTGTGTGGGTGTGTGTGTAGATCATTTCATGGTGTGGATTAGAGAGGGCCAGGTAAGATATCTTGTTTCCTGTGACCTGCTCATCGCAAGGTTTCCCACACTCATCACTTCACTCTATCACATCCCTCTTGCTGAGATTTAAAACATATAGACATTGTTCCCTTCGACCCCAACACAGACACACATACATGCACAACTGGTTACATCACACACTTCCCATACCTTTATATGCTGCAAAGCTGTAAATCCAAATCGCTCCAAATATCTCCATCATACTCTCACTTTCAGTCTGTCTCTGTGTGTGTGTAATGCTATATTTCTGTCATACTGAAAACTTGAGAGATGTGTGTGTGTGTTTCCTGTAACTCACTGTGGGTTATGATAACAACCGTTTTTCCTGTCAACAGCCCATAATGTCAGATTTACAGGGTTGCCCCCGGTAACCAGCCAGGCTGGTGTGGCTGAGTGATTCTACAGCATCTGTCAGAGCTAGAGAGGCCATCTATCACACACACACACACACACACACACGCGCGCACACACACACAGTAGCACACATACACATATGTGTCTCTCACACACATTTCCAGAGATATAACAGCGAAACGATGTCAGCATAAATTATGGACCTCTCTCTTTTTCTTTCCTTCATTTGGAGACTGTCTTTCCAAGTTTTTGCTCAGCCTAAAACAATGTATGTTATGGTTTGCTTTAACGGAGGAAATAGTCATTGTAGAGGCAGCAAAAGGAAGAGACTTACAGACTTACTAGGCATATTTATTTGATCAACATGACAGAGTTAATTAAGTTAATTAACCACTACTGCAGCTTCTTCAGCATGTTGGCTGAAAATGATGTTAACTGGATGGATACCTCAGTCACTACTGATTGGTTGATGTAAAGCAATCCCTTCTAACACATACAGGTAACATGATGGAAGAATGAAGTGGAAACACAAAGGTAAATCATTTTGATAAACAAGCTGTCGGCATCTCATCCTGATACTCAACTACGCTTCAGTGAAACTTCTCTGACATTTTAATTCTTACATCGGTGAATTTCTGTTTCTTGCCAATCAAATACATCACTTCCACTTTCCCATGCAGTCAGAGCTCATCCACAAATGATTGCTTCTTCATACCTCGTCAGTCAGTTTGTCGCCTTGAACAAACTGGTCGTTGCTGGTCATTGTGGTTCGGCCATCAACTTATCACCCCGATAATCTCCAGAGAGATTCAATTTCAGATTCTATTTTTCACCCATTCACTCCACTGCAACATCAGCACCACCAGCAGCATTTAGACTCCAAGGGGATCCCATCCTGTCACCTTTCTTTAATGGGTGTACATTTAATGAAGATGATAACAGAGATCATGCTGAGGCAGCCTTTTGTTGTTATCTCAATAAACATATGTACACACATGTAATTTGTTTCCAGTGGATCTCTTCTTATTAAACATTCAGCTGATGTTGGTTTCCTTTGACCATGGTTGACCATTCTTTTCCTAACCTTAACCAAGTACTTTTACTTTACAAGAGTGTCAAATACTTACTGTCTAGCTCGCTTTCAAAAGTTGTTGTAGCTTCTACATTCAAAGCAAATGGCAGCTGTGGTCAGACTGGATTAACAGCAATGGATCCCACACATGACCCAGAGTGACGGCAAAACTTGGATAAAAACATCAACAAGAGCTTCATAAAGCACAATATACTTCTCTGTTAATTTTTTGTGTGCAGCATGTTCAGTAAGGATTTTTTGGTGATTTTTTGGCTACATGTTGAACATTCAGGATTTTCAGACCTGCTTTGAATTCAGTCAGTGGACAACTACTGCTCTTGGTGATGGAGCAAGCTACAAACTTTCCAGAGCCCCCTTTTGAGCCTATGTTATTTTATAATCAAATGCTAGGTTTCTGTGATGTATCCCTTTAATCATTTAGGCAGCTGATCAAGAAACACTCATATCAGTTTTTGGAATGACCATGTGGGTCTTTTAGGAAACAATCGGCTCAGTTTAGTTATGAGGACTTCTTGTTCAGATTGCCTTCCCATTTTTTCCGGTTTCTGTTTCTCTTTTTGGTGTAGTGAGAATAGCGCAAACTAACTAAACAGTAAAAGTTATGCCTTTCTCTTCCATTAATGTGATCAAAGCTGTGTTTTAACTGTTTTAAATGGGCCTCGCTGGCAGGCGTTTCCACTGATGTGAAACCTGGCGAACATATCAGAGGATGTGATCATGTACCACATTCACATTCTGACTGTTCAGTTCTTATCACAACACAATATTCTAAATCTGATCTTGATAGACTATTTTAATTCTTATCATAATAGACTATTTCATGCACTGATGCCTTTTTACTCCCATGCAGCTGTGATGAGGTATAATTGGTTTGTTATGCACATACTCCCAGCCTCACTGTGCAGCGGACAGAATTTTATTGTTTTCTCTTGATGCCTTTTCTTCTCCTTTGTACTTTGACTGTTGTTGAATCAACAGCATTGGCCTACTTCTTTCTGAAGATATCTTTAAACACACTAGTACATGCAGACACACAGATAGACACGTACACACACCAAATGTTAATACTTGTTGCAGTGGTGTTGATCACCAGTGATTGTCCAATGAAGTGCAACTGCTGTCTTTTCTGATCTGAAACACACATGCACAAGCGGAAGTACATGATGTCCTTGTGTTTTCTGTGGATGAAACTTTCAGCTGGTAATTTTGTCTCTCAGTTACAAGTTAGACAGAGGCTGGATGGAAAGTATTTAGTTAGTTACTATTAAACACAGCTTTAAATGTCAGGATACAGTAAGATGTGTCGTGACCATGTTCTGGCCCAATGTTTGACCCTGTTATTCACTTTTTCTTCAGCCACTCTCACACCTCTCTGCTTGTTTCTGTGTGAGAGTGATCCTCAGGGATCTTTAGCTGCTCTGGTAAACCTCAGCAGTTGGAGTTGATTTGCATGCTGCAGTGTGACATTGTTTTCACTTTTACTTCTCTGACACTTTTCCTCACCTTAATCTTCCAAATGTAAAATTTACCGTAAGCATGTATTCTGGGACACATCCAGAATCAGTTAATATACAAGTGGTTGTGTCCAGCCCCTGAACTGAAACTGAAGTATTTTTCCCCAGAGTAAGTGTCTGACTTGGACTTACCCCCAAAACACTTCAGAACAGCTCTACTCTGTAGATGAAGATGCAGCAACTTTGTTGACCGTTTCTTAAGTTTTATTTAGAAACCTTTTGTGAACATTTTCATAGCTTAGGTTAAATTTAAAATGCCTCCAGAGTAACGATCATGTTGATCCAGTTTCAAGCTAAACCTAAGGTTGGACATGTATTTCATCAAATGTAGAAAGGGTCGTGTTTGTAGTTTTACGAGGGAAGGAAATCAAATCATCTTGTGATCTGACTGACTAGTTTTGGTCTACACTGACAATACCCTAACCAAAGTGATGTCTCTTGACAGCAGTTAAATGAAATGGTTGTGGTGAATTAATTATATGTTTCAGAATAAATCAATAAAATAAACCACTATATATATATATATATATAATACATTTAAATGTAAACTAACAAAATCTGACACAAGATATTACAACATGTGCAACAACATGAACAGCTGCAAAACCAAATGTTTACGTATGTAAACATGGTTTTATGAATGAAAGTAAACCTGTCACGTGGTTACAGGTTCACTGAATGAAATAAAACCAACACCTCACATACCCACAGGTTACTTCACCAGCAGGGGATTTTACAATATGCATGCTGTACATATAAACCATCATTTCGGCCAAATATATTTTTATACATTTGATAATAATGAATAAGCAATTATGATCACATATGCATGTAACTAGCAACTTAAAGGCGTGGTATTATGCTCATTTTCAGGTTCAAAATCTTAATTTTAGGTTGTACCAGAACAGGGTTACATGTTTAATTTTCAAAAAACACCATATTTTTCTCATACTGCTCATTGCTGCAGCTCCTCTTTTCAGCCTGTCTGTTGTACGCTCCGCTCTTGAGCTACAGAGTGAAGCATCTTACTTGTACCATATCTTTGTTGGGAGTTGCACATGTGCAGTTCCCAGGTAAGGACTACTAGCCAATCAGAAGCAGAGAAGAGCGGGTTGTAAGAAACAAGGTAGTGTGATCCAAATCAAAGCTGCTTCATACTACGACTGTAACCTAGCAGATGGTATAAGTTATAACTAGTCCACAACATCATTGTTCCACATCTTACCATCAGGACTAAACGAACGCTGAACTGTTGCCGGTGTTCTGACGATCTATGCTGCCTTGCCGAAAAATGCTTCCATAGTGCAAATCGAGAGACTCGACTCTACTCGACTCTCCCTGCTCCGTTTTGCATTGCAGATTGTACCCAGAGATAGCGACGCCACACACAACGTCCGCGGTGTAATGTTCAATGCGACACACACACACACACCAGCGATCCACACAGCTCTTAAAATATATACAGTCTACGGTTAAAACGTTTGAATATTCCTCAGAATGTAAAGACAGATAAGTGATATGAAAACCTTCCAGCTGTGTTTTCCTCTGCCGTTGTTGCTGCAGCGGTCTGTGTGACGGCGGGAGCAGAGGGCTCTGTGAGCGGGCGGCTGGCCGGCCTCACACGCTCCTTCCGCGGGTCGGCGCAGGCTTCCCCCACCGCCACTTGCGGAGCTCCTCAACTCTGAAAATATTGCCCTGCTCGTTAGTCCCTGTATATATTCCTGGTGTTTCTGTCTTGTCTTTGTCGGGTCATTGTTTGTGGTTTACCCAGGATTGCAGTTTGTTTGTCTTCCCTGTTTCTTCGTTTTTGGATTTTGGATTTGTGTTTGTGTTTCCCTGTGGATTTGGACTTTGTTTTTTGGATTCTCTGGACTCAGCCACTACCTTGTAAGTGTGCTCGCTTTTTGTTGCCTTTGCCTTTTTGTTAATAAATTATTGAAATTACCTGCTGACTTCGTGTCCTGCATTTGGGTCCTCTACCTGCTCTGCCCTGCACTCCACAAACCAGACTTGTGACAGACATGAAATCCTCTACCGACATTTTTGCCTGAAAACCAGGAGGCAGGTGAAGAGCATAGGTAAGGCCATATAGAAACATCAAACATAAGACAAAAGCCTTACCTGTTTTGTAGTACTGACCCAGCTACTCATTTGTGTTTCATGCTTTTTGTAGAAATGACTTCCATGGCTGCTGAGTAATGCTACTGACAAATCCTCCTATGTTGCACAAGCAGTAGCCATCCATTAAAGTCACATGAGGATCAACCAAAACTACTTGTGAATTCAATCCAAACCAATATTTTGCGTTGAGTTAAACTTTTAACTTTTACATGTGTACTTACCCCACTGACCAAGTGCAAACCGCCATTGAGCTTTGGAATAACTATGCAAGAAAGTGCAAAACAAAGGAAGCTGAAATTAGCTAATTTCTATTATGTCTATTATATGCAGTTCTGCTCTAACAGCTAAACAAAATGGCTTGCAGAGAGTTAGGTGGAGTAGTTGATGATACAAATTCATCTCTTTTACTAACTAGTTAAGTAACTTAATGTTCAGTTAGTGACAAAGCTGCCTTGACAGTTAGCCAGCTATTATGCCTCTTGGCTGGCATAGCAAGTTAGTTACTTGTTTTGTGCAACAGGTTTACTTAAGGCTTGTGCAGACTACGCGACTTTCAGCGTCGGCCGATGGCCATGCTGTTCACACTAAACAACTTGCCGTCTTGTGACAGGAGTCTTGACGTCATTGTGGCGTTCACACTACATGACTGATCGATTACAGGGGGGTCACACACAGTGTTTGGAATAACGGCGTTTAAAAGAACGGCGTTACGTAACGGCGTTATTTTTCAGTAACGGGGTAATCTAACTAATTACTTTTCCCATCGTTACAACACCGTTAACGTTACTGGTCGTTAAATGCGGTGCGTTACTATGTAATAAACTGTGTAATCCGAACGCACCAGCTGGCTCACACAGCTACTCAGGAGGTGGGTTAATAACGAGGTAAGCAGTGCTTGAAGTGGACCGGTACGCTGCGCTCTCCATATCAGGTTCTCTGGGCGCAACGTGGCGCTCACCTGTTCCTGTTCTCGTCTCCCTGCTAAACTCTGTCGGCGGGGAGAAACGAGGGACAAGAGAAGCTCGGGTGCCTTTCAACCAGCGATTATGTTGGCTAAGGCAGAGTCATGTTTCTTGGTAGCCAATCAGAGCCAGTGTTTTTACACACATGCCAGCACACACACACACACACACACACACACACACACACACACACACACACACAACAGCTAAACAGAGATTCATGATGCAGCAGAGATTTTTTTTAACAGTAACGCAAATAGTTACTTTCCCTGATAACGAGTTACTTTTATTACAGAGTAATTCAGTTACTAACTCAGTTACTTTTTGGAACAAGTAGTGAGTAACTATAACTAATTACTTTTTTCAAGTAACGTTACCAACACTGGTCACACACTACGCGAGTTGACAACGACTCTGTCACCTGACACTGGTCCTCAAACCACGTATTGTCAAGAAAACACAACTGAAATGTGAAACGGGAAATGACACGGACCTACAGACAAAACAGCTGTTGTTTGTTATTATAAAGATAACAATTATAAAGACAAAGAATATGGGTGAAAGAATGGATTAGCACACAGCAGGTAGCAGGGATTCTCTGAGCTACTGAGAGTGCTGGAGGTGAGAAAAAGTGTTTTGTGGTGAAAAAGTAGCTGCCTGCTCCGCCAGCTGCCTGCTCTCATTGGCCGAATGTGGATGTCGAGTCGGCCAACTTCTCCAGATATTTGGCATGCTAGATATCTGGCAGATGTCAGCGATGTGTCAGAAATGTGTCAGGGAGCCGTTTTGACGCGTCATTGAGTAGTTCACACATAATGACTGGCAACCGCCGATCAACCCCTGATTTACTCCCGATCACAGCCTGACGGTCGCCGAGCTAAAATCGTGTAGTGTGAACTAGGCTTTAAAGTTTCTGTGAGGCTTCAGCAAGCTGAGGGTTGGTGTGAGGCCCTATCCACACTATTATGTTTTTGTTTAAAAACACAGAGCTTTTGTCACTTTTGCACCTTCTGTCCAGACTAATATTGAAGACCTATGGTCTCTTAATATTCAGTATGAACAGGAGAAATGATGAGCATGCAAAACTGCTTGAATGTTAATGTGGGCTCATAATGTTGTTTTAAGGTAAACTTGGAAAAAAGTAAACTTTGAAAAACAGTAGGACAATATCATGCTACTTCCACCTTTCCGGAAGAGACACAACAGACATTATTTGCAAGGAGTTGAAAGAAAAGAAATTTTAAGTGATTGAATGAACACTTCTGTTTTTTTTCTGGTCTAAGCGTCACTTTTATGAAGTGGTAAGCAGAATCATAAAGCATGTTTTCTTTATGAATCCACGGGTCTTATACATTGGAATCTGCTCCAATAAAGAACCATGTCTTGATTCCAAGTCCTACTCATAGCTGTCATTAAACCTGGAGTTTTACATGTCCTAATCTTTTGACCAAGTATGGTCATTTATCAAAATGAGTTTTAACCATAATGGGAGAACAATTATAACCCGTAACAATGTGTGTGCACTATAGTCACCACCTGCGTGTGTGTGATATGTCATAATGTGTTATGTTAGTCACTGCCCCTCTGACAACTCATGTCAATAGGTGGGTGATACAGCTGTCATCATATTGTGGTGTGAATGAGCTTGGCTTGACTGTGTGAGTCTGTATATTTGTTGTGTGTGTGTGTGTGTGTGTGTCTGCAGTCCCAGACGGAAGCCCAGAGGACAGATGGTGGGTTCAGACGCAGACTGACACACCGTAACCAAGCGATTACACACTCAATGACTCCCCCTGAAGAGAGTGAGGGGGACGGTGAGGTGGTGGTGGGGGGGAGATGGAGAGAAAAAGAAATGGGGAGGAGAAGTGGGAGAAAGAAAGGTAAAGAGGGTGGCAATGGATCAATGCATGTGAAGTGTGGGATATCTAAAGAGAAAAGAGGAAAAGGTGGAGGGTGTCAAGTTTTTCATTTGCAAAAGAAAATGTGCGCTTTTTTAAAAAAAATGAAAAGAAATTGAATGATGAAGAGAGACGATGAAGAGTCATATAAATTGATAAAAAAGTCGAAGGAGAAGGAAATAGGAGGTGGAAGGGTGAGTTCATTGTACCAATACCAAGGCAGAAGAATAAATGGGGAGAGTGAGAAAGAGGGAGTAATGGATGGATAGAAAGACATGTCTGTAGGGACAACGGATTACATGATAGCCAATTAGAGTGAAGGATGTTGGAAACTCCCCTGATGAAACTGATATATGATTGGTTCAGGGTTTATTATCCTCACTGAGCTATCATTGCCTATTTAATACACTCAGATGCGCATACACAGTAAGAGATTAGATTTGGTAATCTTAAACTAGTGATTTGTTTGGCTCACGATACTGTGGTGTTGTGGATCTGGCATTACCAACATGATTTATTCCAATGTAGGTTAGTCACAGCTAATATTATGAGCAACACCATTTTTTTAAGGTGAATTCTAACCTCTGCCCACAAGAAACACTGTTTACAGCAGCAATCCAGACCAAAAACACCCCCAACACATGCCCAAACCACCAGCCGAGTCTAGCCCAGCCCAGGTCAGGTCAAGCGGGATCATGGGAAACGATTCCTGTGGCCCTTCTCACCTTTTTCATCTCAGAGCGTCTCAAAAACATCCCAGACATCGTGCTCTCGGCTTCTCTTCCTCTGTCTTCACTCACACACACACACACACACACACACACACACTTTGAAGTCAAACATTTCTTTTTTCCCAGCTTTGAAACAACAGTAGCCCTAGAGGAAAATGTCATGGTGGTGTAAATGGCAATAATGGGATTTTCAGTTTTACCACATGTATGTTTACAGTGTGTCTTAGTCTTTATTAAAACTAGACTAAAATCTTCATGTCAAAGTGATGGTAAGTCTGACGTGTAATGTTTTTATATCCAATGACTTATACTGATAGAAATATTTTTTTAAACCGTAACCTTTCAATCAAATTCAGCGTACTGTACCATGTGACTGACCAGGACAGGTATTTCCCTGGTACTTCTTTATAAGTTTGGCTGGGGGGCTGTAATGAGAGGGCCTTTCCCTCCTTTCATGTCACTGCAGAATCACTGTGAAACTTTAAATCCAGCCCTGTGTGGACTTATAAAGCCACTGGAGCAGATATTTACAGATTGAGGGATTAGGAAGATAGCTCTTATTAAAGCTGAGTCCTCATCATTTGACTGTCATTCTATTTAATCATTACTAAATGGACTCATTAAATTCCTCTAAAGTGTTTCCCTTCAAACTCTGTGGCTTTCATGCGCTTGTACTGACATACACACTAACAGACATTCAAATATACAGACACACTGAACTGACCCAGTCTACTGAAGAGACTTTTATCAAATGTAATTTATCAACTTTCTAATGCAACCAGGACTTGTGATGCAGTTAATTCTCCAAGAAGGATTAGTTGTGTGTGTCTCTGGGTGTACAGTATGTGTAAGTGTATGTGTATGTGTGTGTGTGTGTATATGTTGTGCTGGAGTGCTCTTGTGCTGTAGTGAAAAGGGCATGTTCCTTGGCTGCACAAATGAAATATGTTTTATACTTTAAATCTTTAAAACATTAAATGTTACATATCATTAAGCACAAGTCTTTCCCACAGTTGTATTTTGTATACCACAAGGCTGACATTTTTGGTTTTGAATTAAATATTTTAACAACAGTTGGGTGGATTGTCATTAGATTTTTTTTACACACATTCATGTTCACTTCCAGATAAATTGTAATACATTTGGTAATCCCTTAACTTTCTATTTAGCACCATCATTAGGTAAAAATACTTTGGCTTATGACCAAATACCTGCCAAACTAATGACAGTCCGATCCCATTCCCATACAAATGTTAGCATGCTAACATGCTCAACCAAGATGGTAAACATAATCAACATTATACTTGCTTAACCTCAGCATGTTAGCAAATCCTTGCGAGCATGTTAAGCATACCGACATTAGAAGTTAGCTCAAAGTGCTGTTCTAAAGTACAGCCTCTCAGAGCTGCCAGCATGCCTGTAGACTAGAGTATTGTTTATGCGTAAGTGCCATAGTTTGAATTTAAGTGCTTTTTAAAGT
This sequence comes from Lepomis macrochirus, assembly GCA_024633595.2. Lineage (NCBI taxonomy): Eukaryota > Metazoa > Chordata > Actinopteri > Centrarchiformes > Centrarchidae > Lepomis > Lepomis macrochirus. The sequence goes on from JALXJV020000003.1 coordinate 29,804,141, forward strand.
ACATTATTAAATGGCTGTCTGCAAATAATGCAGTCAAAGAGTATATACTCTTGTCCTCCTTCTCACCTTCCTCAGCTCTCCTCAAATATTTTTACTTAGTTCAAACCTCTCTCCTCCCATCGTCCCCTGCTCTCCTCATCCTCAGTTATCTCTCCTTTCTGTCGAAGCCGAAACGGGTCGTTGACGGTTAATAGATTTAGCCGCTATACTGGTGGAGAGACAATGAGAGAACCATCAATTTATCTGCCGTTTAACTGCTCCAATCTAACCTCCGTAAACTCACCCGGTGAAACTCATTTCTGTGTTTCCTCGCCAATCTGAAAAGCTATCATCTCACTAATCTTGGGCTTTCAATTCGCCAGGGGGACAGGGGAAGTCAGACCAATCCCGCATCTCGGAGGTGATCTGTTAGCCTGGCCTAAATGTTTATAACACGGGGCAATCTCCAGGGTTTATACGTTGATGCACCTGCACACGTGCACGTCCAGTCATACACACACACATCCTTTTTTTTTCTTCCTGTGTCTCTCTCTCTCTCACCCTCTCCGGGGCATTTATAGGGATGTGAAAGCTGTTATTGGGCAGGTCAGTGGAGTGGAACTGTCAGATAATAGGCTAGTTACCGTGGCAGCACATGAATGAGGGATGGAACGGAGGAGGGAGACAGAGGGAATAGAAACGCTCAACTCACTCCTTAATCAGAAGAACTGGAAATCTGGCGAGTTTAGGCTCCCCGCTGAAACAGAGAGAGGAGGGGAAAGGGGAGAAGAAAAGGGTGAAGGAAAGTAAGTGAGTGAGCAAAATAGAGAAGGACAGTGGAAATGTGAATGGGCAAGGAGCAGAGATAAAGACACAGAGAGAGCTTATTACCATTCCCAGGGCGTCAGGTGTTTATTTCTCTATTTGTAAACGCTGGCTTCATTACCCAGAGTTCAACAGGAGCAGGCTGAGATGCGGCTCCATCAAGGTCAGACTAATCAGACGGCGAATAGGAAGAAAGACAGAAGAGAGAACGCAAATTATGTAATGTATCCTCTCTGCTGCTCTTGCCCCACCATCCTTGCCATTTCCTATCTGTCTCTGGTCCTCCTCACCCCTCCTTCCCTCCATGTCCTCCTATCTCAGCCTGCTCCTGTTTCTTCATCTCCCCCGCTCCGTGGTCCACTGGGAGCAGGAATCTTCAGACCGTCTCCCACTTTCCTTGATGTAGACTGACAGTCTGCTTTGTAGAACGACACTTGTTTGGGTGTCTGTGTTTGTAACATCAATTGAAGCATTGGGCAGTAATCAGCAAAACCTACTTGGTTGCATATACACTTACTTTTGTTGGCCAGAGCCTTAAAAAACGTTTGTTTAAAGGATGATCATAGGTCTAAATTTTGAAGTTTGAAACTCATGTGGAAGTGGCATTATTTCAGCTCATGACAAGTTGACTTTTTAGGTCAGCAATGCTACAAACATACAATGACCTTATAGAATTTGATGCATGTCTGTAGATTAAACTATCCAGCATTATATAAAGTATGTTCCTATTAGCACAATCTTAATAGCTGCAGCAATGCAACATACACATTAATACGGCAGTAGTATCAATCTAAAAACATAATATATAATAAAACACCATTTTCCTGCAGATTGAGTACTTTTACTTTTGTTACTTTAAGAATACTTTAATTAACCTCCCAGCCAATCACATGGCTTATGCTATAATGCTCATGGGACCATGGGAACCTTGTGGCAGGTATACTACTTGTTGATTTTCCTGGTAAAATAAGAGAAAAACACATTTGGCTGCAGCTTTACTTTTCCTGGTCAGAGTCTCCAACTGTGAAGTAAATTCTAAATGGTCACTACTGTGCGTTAAGCCATCACCTTATATTAGCACACTGAATAACTGCACTTGTGTTTGGAGTCATGTTGTACATTGCATAAGTAAAAACATCTGAATTGTCATAGCCAAACACACATACATGGCAATAACAAAGCAACTGCACATGACCTCAGTGCAGTTGCTTTTTGGCCCTGGGTTGAAGCAGCATTGTTCTAACCAACCCAAACAAGCTAAACAATACACATAAGCACTCAAATAAACCACTTAAAACATGCTTGATGTGATTGCACCCTCAAGTATGAATTATGGTTTGGCATGTGAAGGTATCTACATACATGTGGGTGTGTATTAAAATAACAGAGGCTTTTTTTTCTTAGGCTCATATGACTCTACGTAGTATTGTAATAATCACAGATTCTTTTGATGTCCCGGACTTGAAAAAGGCTCTCAACAGGGCTGTTCTCTAAACTGCTAATCTCTCAAAGGTAGTGAAGAGGAGGGAAAGCAGGAGGAAGAAAGAAACGAGTAATGAGGAAGGAAATGGACAAAGAGAGGAGGAGGAGGATGGAGAGCGGTGGTGGACAAGGAGATCAGTGAGGAGGCCAGGCTCGTGGAGAGACGGAGGAAGAGAAGGGCAGAAATGAGAAAATGAATGAGAGGAAAAGTGATAAGAACTCTTGCTTTTGAACTAGAAGAGCTTAATTTGAAATGTCAGGGCTACCCCCCACCCCCCATCTCCTCCGTCTTCCCTGCCGCACTGCCTCTCCTCAGGAGTCCCTGTTGTGCAGTAGTGTGGATTAAAATAATTAAACAGGCTCTGTTTTAATTAAGACAATAAAGCCGAGAGTCTCTAGGTAAGACCTGAGAGAGATTGAGAGCGAGAGAGAGGGAGGGAGATGATAAAGAAGTCTAACGAGAGAGGCGGGATGATAGGAGGTACAGAGGGAGATAAATTATCTTCAATACTCATCTACCTTGTCTGTTTCTAGGCATGCGATTGCATTATCACTTTCTACACAAGTATGTTTGCGCTTGTCCTCCATGTACCAAAACCTGTGTGTGCGTGTGTGTGTAGGATTGGTGTCAAGGCTGCTTGTTTAATGACTTAGGCCTGTATGTGAGCATGAATGTATAAATGCATTTATATTGCTTTTCCCTCCGCCTTTGAAGCATGCATGTTTGTGTATTCCTGTGTAGCTCATGTGTGTGCGTGTGCATCTTTATTTTGTCTCCTTCAGCCTGCTGATGAAATATTTATTTATTTCTGGGAGCGAGGGCGCCGGGTGGCGAGAAACTCAAATGAAATGTCATATCTCATTGTGTCTCCCCGAGAGGAGGGGGGACAGAGGGAATAGAGGAACAGAATTGCTACTGAATTATATACGGAGGATTCAGAGGGGAGTGATTACAGGACGAAGAGGGAGGGCATATGAAGAGTAAGACGGAGAGAGAGAGACACAGAGGAAGGGGGAGAAACAAGTCATTCATCTCCTATCACTTATTGTTGTGTGTGTCTTGTTGCTTCTGTCACATCATCAGCCCGCGGTTCAGAGCTTCAGATGTTGAACTCCTGTTTGCTGTAGTAGCCTACTCATGCGTGCTCTCACATACACTGACTTGAGCCACAACAGTGTTTAAACATAGCTCATAGCAGATGGACCAACTGCTACTACTGCTTATCTAGTAGTAGCTGTTATCAATGCACTGAGAGCACACACGCACACGCACACACACACACACAGGGCCTAGCCACCAACCCAGAGGAGATTAGAACTTCCTAATCTTCTCTCGTCCCTACTTGTGTTGCACAAACATTAATAAACACACACTCAAACACACTGTGCTGTTTCCTGACAGGAGACTTGAGGGACAGCTATGACCTGTAACAGACTGCATCACATTGCTGACAGAAGGTGTTGTTGGCTATTTTGTGGTAGCCTTGGTAGCATGTCTATTTGTAAGATAACCACATCACATCATAACAATGTAAATAAATCTCTCTACAGCAATGGGAAAATGGGATGCCTATCTATTACTTTAACTACTTTAGATGAGACTGAACTCTTGACTACTGGGTGGATTGTCTGGAAAATTTGAATGAATTCTAATGATTTTGGAAATCCCAACATCTCTGGTGGTTGACATTTGTGGTTTTGAGTGAATCATCTTCATCTTTGCCTTCATTTTTCATGTAGAGCCAACTTAAGGTCAAAATTTTAATTTGTCAAATACTTTGCTATGTGACCAAATACCTGCAAAACCATCAGCCTCAGTTGTACTTTGTGTTTTGCAGAGTTGCCAATGCCTACAATGGTGAACATGGTGAACATTACACCTGGTTAAACATCAGCACGTCAGCATTCTAACTCTTTGAGCATGTATAGCACATCGATGTAAACATTTTGCTAAATGCATCCTGCCTAAGTAAGCCTCACAGAGCTGCTAGCTTGGCTGTAGCATTTTAATCTCGTTATATTAAAGTTCTGTTATCACAGAATTTTGTGAGTCTCTTACCCAGAAAGGTCTTTCACTACCTCTGACTGAAAAAGTCTTCGATAATAAGGCGAACAAGAGTATGTTTTTAAAACAAACACTTGTCAATAAGAACATATTGTAATAACAGATTGCAAATGTAATAGTGGACAGCCATTAGTGAACATGCTAGCAGTCGTTTTAGACCATCGTCACCTGTCAATGATGTGACCTCAGCCTTGCAGCTCTTTGCAGGCCCTCAAGAGTCTCTGTCCCCATGAGAGTTTGTTAACATGATCGTATCCTCTCAAGCCTTTCTCACGACCCTACATGTCTGCACTGCAGGTGCAAAAACACACCGATAAACAAACAAACAAACTGTGAAAATAAACGCAGGCTAATGATGGGACAGCTGTGCTCCGCTCACCAGGGTTCTCTTCATTAGTTAAATGCTTCTTTACGACTTTCCCTTGAGGAGTTAATGTGTCATGGAGCGAGAGTGAAAGAGAGTTAACACCTCAGCATTCAATATGGCACAAGTCTAAGCCAATTCTGCATTTGTTTTGAAGAAGGCCATGTATATGCACACTTAAATCTGCCCTAAAAGAAGGGAAAACATATTTTTGCATCTTAAAACTAAACATTGTTTATTTATTTATTTAATATTTTTTTCCTCTCTGTTTATATTCTCATCATATTTTTAAGCTAAAAGACATAAAGAGAAGTGCACAAAATTGTAAGTTATTTCTACAGAGCTCTGCAGCAAACGACTAACTGAAAACTGTAAATATTCAGACTCCGAGTTGCACAAGAGCATGACCAAAGAAACCATTTGCTGCACTGAACACACTGTACCCTCAGCTCTGTTCAGAAGCAGAAGAAGGGCTTGATTAGGACAAAGTTGTGCAACAGACCTGATACACTCTGGAAGCCTTTTCTCTATTAATGGTCAAAAAACACTCCACCCTTTAGGACATTAATATTTCAGTCTGGGATCACCAATAAAATAGAGGGCTATATTTGGGGCTAAAACGTCAGTCTGAAATGAATTTTGTGGGTAAGAATATTGCTTCGCTGTACTCAGGCCAGAGGCAAGAAATGAGACTGTCACATGTGCAATATTCAATAACAAAATCCCATCATCCTCTGCCGCAAGCCAGCCCTAAAACTATGCCTGTCAGCTATTGACACTTCCTGAAGTTTGAAATTATTTGCAGGGAGGAGAAAATCTTTAAGTTCTTTTTTGGTGAAGTCAGACTCTATCCTGTTTAGAATATGCATTTGGCACAAAATGTTTATAATATGCTGCTCAAGAGGCACATATTTTTAGTATTTGTGTTATCAAAGAGCTACTACTAAAGTTGCTACTACAGGTATTTAGCGTGCTAGCCAAATTCATTGCTGATCTAACTTTAACAATAATGAGAGCAATAGGAGCAAAACCCATTAAGATGTGCAGGTGCAATGATGTGTAAAGCAATAGGCTACACACAAAAAGAACAACATAATTTAATGCTTCATCATATCACACTGAAAAAACAAGCTCTATGTGCTTTTATGCTGTGGCTGCCACTGAAGATGATCTCAGCAAGTGGTCATCGTAGGGACGTGTAATATAAAGTTGTTTTAGCAGTTTTGCATTAAAAATTTATTACATTTATTTTTGTGAAAACACACCATGCCTTCATCTGACTTAGCAGACGAGATGAACGTAGGGAATAAGCTTGAGGAGCCTTCGAGCTTTGACTTTTTTCACACCCGTGCACAGTTGGCTAATGTTATATTGATGTAGCCTGACAATCAGACTGAATTGCCATTTTTGTTTCACTTTATGATTTCAGTCTGAATTTGTGTTCACATTAACCAATTTCTTGTTGGCAGGGGGTGCTGTTTGGTTTTGCCCTAACCAATCAGCAGTGAGTGAAGTATCGGCCCAGTCAACATCATTTTCAGTTGTCATGGAGGTCCAGGCATCTGTTGCTAGGAGCAGTTAACTCAACATTTCTCACATTGATCAAAGACGTCAATTTTATGAGTTGCTGTTTCTGTCAGTCAACACTATATGTCATGACTATGGCCATCTAGCTATGTAGGATGATGACATCCTCATTTTTTTTTTAATCACACCTGCAATGCTTGGATTAATCCACTGTTTCTCTTACTGGGCAACACAGCCTTCAATGGGGACAACAACAGACCTATTAGAATTAATAAACAATAAATAAATCAAAAGAAACCAAATTTCTGTCTGTGCTGCGTATTGTTTGGAGTCTGTACGTGTCTAAGGACCTTTTGCCATTACACATGAACCAGAATACTCAGTGGAGCTTGAAGTCTTCACTTCTTGTGAATGAGAGCATATTGTACGTTACGTCTAGTGATTAACTTCTCCTTGACATCACCTCAGGTGCACGTGTCTAGCTACTAGAACAACTTTATTCATCTTTTTCTGTGAAATCACTCTCTCAGGTGAATTCTGCATCTGCTGTGAGTGACTATATTGCATTAAAAGAGGCACAACAACCCTCATTCAAAAAATACCTTTGCTTGGAAGCATGAGAGATTGAAATGTTCGGTCCTGCTGTTCAGTGAAACACAGTACAGCGTGTTGTTTTCTGTTTGATGACATATGCTGGTGTCTGTACTTATCTCATGAATAAAGGGAGGTTAGAAAAAATCTATGCCGAAAGCTGGCCTCAGTCTGGTGTGTATGGAAAAGGCTGCAGAGCAAGTAATAGCAGCAGGCATGTGGGAGTGTTTAATGGAGAGTGGAGTAATTTGCGCTTTTTTAATGATGATTAGAGGGGGAAATTGGCTCAGATTTACAGTGTCATTCAGCACTGAGACAGAGGAGAGAGAAAATAGAATAAAGGCCTCTAAATTGTCTGATACTTGTGTGTGTGCATATGTGTGTGTATGTGTCTGTGCACAGGTGTGAGACAGAGAGAGAGACCCGTAACGTACGACTGACTCCCCTCACAACACCCATCCACCCACACACCGCCACACCTCCACTTCCAGAGGAAATGTATCACTTAAACCAACTGCAGCTCAGCTCACAGAACCTAATGAATCTGGACTCAATTTTACGCCTAGCTGCCCTTCCAACTGACACACACGCGCACATACTCCCTCCGTGTCACACACACACACACACGCACAGACTTAAATACTGATGCAGTCGTACCTTATAGCTGGTTGGAAGTCTTTGTAATGTAAAGAGGAAATTGGAAAAGTCTGATTATGGCACTGATTGGCAGAGTCTTCCCTCAGACCTTTCTGTCTTCTCATCAACACATCCACTATCCAGCAAAAACCTCACATACAACTCTGTCTCTTCATAGACCTTTATCTCTTTTGCCTACACATTCTTGATCCAACTTTTTTTTCTCTACTGATCACACCATTTGCCAAATTAACAAAGTGAAGAAAAGTGTAGAGGAGGAATAAGATGTTGTCTGTTTAGATATTCACAAATTGCACATTATCTTGTCTATGTTAATGTTTTGCCCACAAAGAATGCAGGGCAGGTACCCTGATGTTCAGAGTAAATAGATGTTTTGTTAGAACACATTTAGTCTGACTCTGCCTTTTTTGAAACATGTTTGTGGGGACAATATTTAATTTTCCCCTGAAGACTATAGCCTATCATCCGGCTGATCTCATGTAATTTTCAGCCATCACTAAGGCTGTGTTAGCTCGACAGGTGATGACGAGATACATCCCCACTCACAGTCTGCCCTACTAAGCTCTAATTGGCTTAGCTGTTACAATAGGGGAAACATCTGTTAATGAATAGAACACACTCGCTGAACAAAATTGTAGATGTGTGTAGCAATACAGTCTTTGAGTTCTCTGACCTCGACACAGCTTGGTAACGTCACCAAATTAACTAAGGTTACACTGGTTCTTTCTCCAAACAGGAAACAACAGTTCCCCACAACAACAACAAACCTTTTTGAATCACTGTCAAATGGATATGTGGGTGATTTAGAGATCTGGAACCAGGTACCTACAAATCTCTTCAAAAGCATTTTCAATGTTTTAAAACTGTCACCTTTTTTAAATGTTAATTGTCAATGTTTCAGAACTGAACTCTTCAGTGTGGTTAAAAAACAAGCTGGTCTCCCTCTTGCATTGAGGTGAAAAGCTCTTCAACATGGTGAAATAAATGACAAGTATAAAATCACTCAAAGATTGTTGATCATCGATGACAACTTGAGGGGAGAGCAACTCTTAAAATACAGGTTTGTTATGGTTCACAAAACCCAACCAAAATGTCTCTCTCACACACGCACACACACAATCAGGTCACATACATTCTATAATTCTGAAGATGAATTGTGCAGCTTTTTTTTTTGGTGGAGAGCCGTAGCATGCATTTCTCTATTAAGATATGTAAATTCATAATCTCTCAAAAGCCCATTTTTACATCCATTTCTGTCTGTCATTCAAACAGTCTTCATTCTCTCCTTCTGTTGAGCCCTTTGCCTCTTTTTCTACTTCGGTCCCGTGGTTTGTATGTCTGTCTTTCTGCTGTCACCCTCTCCCCTCTGCCTCCATCCAAACAGCAAACGCCAATGAAGGAGACTTGTCTCGTCCCTAAAGGCCAATTGTCAGGCATAATTACCATCAGCGAATTAGAGGTTGAAAAAGCAGATTAGATAAGAATGTTTCATTTTTTCCCCTTCCTCTTCTTTTGGCATTGTTCCTCTGCACTCTTTATTTTTTTCATTAATATAGAATTAAAGAACAGAATAGTAAATTAAGAGCGCAGAAACATTGTGGAAAAGGAAAAAATCTGCAAAAGAAAAATAATTGTTTGCATTGGGACTGCAACTAACGATTACTTTTGTAATCGATTCATTTGTTCATTAATAATCTTTAGTGCAAAAAAAAATCATATAGAAAAATACCTTAAAACACGATCCCAGAGCCCTAGCTGACATCTTTAAATGTATTGTTTTGTCAGACTAACAAGCCCAAGCCAATATATATTCAATTCACAGCAAAAGTGAAACCTCACTTATGAGAAGCAAGAAACAGAATATTTGGTATTTTTAGTAGATGAATTACTTAAAGGATTCATTAATTGCCAAAATGGTTTATTGATATTCTGTCAATCAAGTAATTAATTCATCAATGAATAATTTCAGCATTAGTTTGCATTAAAGTTAGATATAGTTCAGACATGTGGTTACACTCAGTTTCCAGTTTAACGGTTTAACTGACAGGTGTTTCTAGTAGGCCAAATAACACCACACCTCTCTGTATAAAATTACAGTGCAGTTCAACAGCACAGCAAGCTACATCTAGTTAGGTAGGTAGGTTTGTTGTCACAATATAACAATTTATAGAGTTAAATTGAGTTTTGTAACTTCTGCTACATAGCAGGCGATATATATTAATAAAAAATTCATTATGAAAAATGGTAAACAGAAATAAACTATCATCACTGGAGCAATGCTGAGGATGAATTAGGCTTTAAGAGTCTGATAGCTTGGAGGAAAAAGCTGCTCAGTCTGGTGGAGTGGCAGCAGAAACTTCTATCTTTCTTCCCAGAAGGCAGCAGGGTGAACAGGCTGTGGCTGAGTACTGCCCTTTAATATCCTTTGAGCTCTGTGTAGGCACCTCACCTCACCGATATCACTGATGCTCAGGAGATGGGTACCAGTGATCTTCTGAGCAGTTTTAATCACCCACTGCAGAGCCCTCTGGTCCTGGGCTTACCTATATCTACAACTACAACCACCAAAATGAGCAGTACAGTTGAATCAGCACCTCTGTAAAACATTCATGCATGGAAGATTTCTTACAGGATTGTTGAATTTGACTGCATTTGTTTTAGCTAGGTGTACCTAATAAACTGGCAAATGAGTGTATAGTATAGAAACTCTCTTGTACAGACACGCACACCTATTGATTGACTGGGCAAAACTTCAATATAACTCACCCCTCTGCAGCCATCTACCCTTCTCCCTGACAAACATAACAGACACATAAACTGCATAAATGCCAACCCTCACACACACACACACACACACACACACACACTTATACTTTCTCTAAAGCTCCAGCACAACCAACAAGCGTAGTGCAACTGTGTTAGACAGAGTGAGGAGTAAAGCTTGATTTGGTCCTTTGGCACCCTGGAGTTTGGATCCTGTCCCCGCTCTTTGGCTATCCTCTGTCATTTCGGCCTTGCCAACTCTGTCGTTTCCTTCTTACACACACACACACACACACACACACACACACACACACACACACACACACACACACACACACACACACACACACACACACAGAGCATGCCAACTGTTACACTATCCAAGCCAAAATGACCATGTGTTGTTGTATCTTTCTAATGTCTCCATCATAACAGCAGCACTTCTAATAGCACTTGATCACTTCTACGACACAACATGGTTTCTTTCCTTTTCTAATGTCGTCCCTATTCTCCTCTGGTATTCAGATCAATAGTGGCTGACATCGTTAAAATGCAGCAGGACGATCTTTACACACACACACACACACACACACACACACACACACACATACACACCTCCAAGAATCAACACAATAATTGAAATATTTTCAACCTGATTAGGTCTGGCCTGCTGGCTGGGTCGGTTGCTAGGGCTGTGCTCCCTGGTTGCTAGGGGGAGTAAATCATCTGGCATTATTTGATTTCTGTTCCAGATATGAAACCGTTACCGCGGCGATTAAATGTCTCACAGCTTAGACACCTTGAGGGGGGAAAAGACTGAGGAAGAGAAAAGGGAGAGAGAGAGATTAAGTTGAGGAGGGAGGGAGCGAGGGAGGCAGGCAGAGAGAGGCCCCTCGTGAGAAAGAAATATGAGAAAAGGTGAGAATGATAATGCCTAAATACAGAAATACACAGTGTGTGTGAGAGAGAGAATAACAAGGTAATAAGGATGAAATGTTTTCCTGCACTTCCATGTCTCAGGTGGGTGTTCTTTCCTCCCAACGACTGACATGTTAGTGTGTTCGTGTGTGTGTGTGTGTGTGTGTGTGTATGCACATGGGTGACAATAACGTGTTTACACCGGCATGAATGCACAGTTTCCGATGAGGCTGTGTGTATGTGTGTGCGCTCTGAAGTTGTTTGCACTGTGTTGATATAGAGACGTCTACAGAGTCACGGTGAGGGCACAGGGATCCGCCTACACATGGGAGCTGTGGGCGTTCTCAAATGTTTATAAAACACAAACTGAACCAAGTCCTCCCGCTGGAACACACGTTATACACAGAAGGAGATGAGCAGAGAGGAAAGAAAAGACTGAGTGAAGGAAAATGTCATTCTGAGGGATGCTTTTTAAATTGTTTTTAATGAGACTGCTTGATTTAATAAGTAATGGATCCCAAAATGTATGTTACAGCTATAATTTTAATGGTTTGTATATGAACAGATTCCAGACAATATGCTTAAAACAAATGTATGCTTAAAGTATTTTCAGTACCACATATTATAGTTAGTATGTTGGAAAAGACATTAACAAAAAATCTGATGTTCTGTTTGAAAATCTGCATGAAAATTGCATTATATTTATATTTATTTAGATTTAGATTTATACTAACTTTAACCCTTTTTCACAAAGATTTTTGCTTTGGAACTATATAAAATAAAAGCAAATTAAAAGCAAGTACTATAACCACAACTGTACACTAACAATGTAATGTCTATTAAGAATAATAAAGCAACAGTCCCTTTTTATACTACTTCTGTAATTTATTTTAAGTTTAAGGGTAACTTAGTGGAGAATGCTCTGTAGGTTACATCACGAGCCAAAAGTTTCTTGAATTTCTTTAAACCATTTTGCAAATTGTAAAGACAGAATAACTATCAATGAAAATGAGCAACCAGAAATATTCTTGATAAGAAGATTATCTCTCCCTTAAACAGCATTTCTGTAACGATGCGTTGACAATGAAATTTCACGTCGAGTTTTTATAAACGACTTTGTCGATTGCGTCGACTAATCGTTGCAGCCCTAATTCTTAGTAATCTGGGTCTCTCCGCATTTAATGTTCACACAGTTCATGTTGACCTCTCATGGGCCGCATGAAGCCAGCAAGCCCTGTCTGATAGGATTACAGCAGTAAGCACTTGTATTTGTAAGTAGCTGTCTATGGCTGTTTTTCTGTCAATCTCTCCCTCCCTCCCTCACTGTGTGTGTGTGTGTGTGTGTGTCAGCGCAGTGAACATTGTTGAGTAATATAAAGCTACTTGAACGCACTGTCAGATGGAGAGATGAAAATGAAAGAGGAAGAGAAATGATTGTGTACCACTCGCAGCACTCCACATGAAGAGCCCCCAGACCATTTTATGTCAAGTACCCCAAATAGTTCTGTATTTGATCACGGACCCCCTTTTGATAAGTTTGTGTCCTTGCCCCACATTCATAGTGTCAGCAACATGGTTGATGGGTTGCTCTGTTCTGACCAGTCGTAGCCGGCCTGAGAGGCTCTGATTTTAACAGCGGACTGGTCGAGTGCAGTTCACTGTTTTTACAGCAGCAATACAGTCTTCTTTAGTAATGTGTAATTGAAGAAAATGTAATAAAACTACATTCATGCATCCATTCCTCAGTACTTTTTATCTGTATTCTTTCTAATTAGAGAAATAAAAAACTTTAACTGTATAAATATGAATGAGAAGAACTATTGTATCGTCAAATTAAATCACAGAAAAAAGGAAGCGTGAAAGTCTGATTGGTTGTTGATGCCCAGCGACTACAAAATGTTCACCCAACTTGTCTGCAAACTTTTCTCAGCCGACAAGCTTGTTAACCTTCTGACCTTCCACGCATCAGTTGCTCAGCTCAATCAGAAATTAATGGACTCGCAGTGACTTGTTGATCGTGTTGTTTGCCGTGTTAACATGAGGTTAGGAACCGAATCGGAGAAGACTTTTGTTGTTGACTTGACACAGAATTATATAATTATACACTCCTATTACAGAAGGAATGATAAGAAATAAAGTGGCTTCCTAAACCAGTTTAGTTCAAACATTCTTTATTCTGTAAGGGGGCTTCTTGTCATTCCCGTAGACCATAGATTGAGTACTGCTGCAATAAATTGAAATCTGATTAAAGAGTCAACTGTAATGACTACACACTCACAGTGGATTATCCACTGTGCTGGATGTGAGGACAACATCCTTGTTGTTCAGTTTGCTATTTAAATGCAATACAGTTTGGATTACAGTATGGCAAAGACCACATCACTATCATGTTGTGAAGTTATTTTCTTTATTTACTTCTTATTTGAGTCGTTTATTTATTATATAACTTGGATTAACCTTTTGCCTTGAGATACATTTCCTCTTCTTGATGAAACTTGAATTAATGCCAGACTGTTCATTTTCTGAATAAACAATTTTATCAGCTTTTGCCCATTTGGAAAAATGGTACCATTATACTACAATAACTTTAATGCCATAGAAAGTAAAAGCTAATACACTGTAATACATGTCAAAAACAACCCCTTTTATTGTGTTTAAGTTGAACTGATTCAGATCAGATGCAGTGCAGCCAGATTGTAATGAGACTAAATAGCCTTTTTCTGTGAACAGAGCTTTGAACTCCCCCCATCTGTCATACTTTTCCATAAATAAAAAATGTTTGTTCCTAGTTTGCTCCTCCAGGTTTCTGTTGTATTAGTTTTAGACAAACCGAAAGCTATTGTTATAATGAAAACTCATCTCCTTTTGCTTGTAGATCGCGTTACATTAAACCAAGTCTTTACTTACACAAATAAAGGTAACAGTATTTTACTATAGTATAGTATAGTACTTTGGCTGATTCTTTAATAGGCAAACACTTTACTGACTGCGTAAAATGAAATGATATTTGGTGTTATTGGTCATTAGTTTGTAGTTATTGTGTGAACAGAATAACCTGTCAATCTCATTCATACTACTCTGAGAGGAGGGGCCAATTCATTGAAAAGGAACCTTTTTGTACCCCAAATGGTACAAAAAGTAGCACACCCCTCACTTTTACATGTCCGGTTAAATAAAACAGGGAAATCTGGCCTCCCCAATCTGGCAACACTGTTCTAATATAATGTGATGCAACCTTGTCAAGTGGAAATGATTTTTGTACACTTCTCAAAATCCACCAGTGAATTTGCAGTTTTATAAAAAAAAAAAACAGTTCATGAGTTCAAGGGACAACCACGAAACAGATTACACTGTAGTGATATGCAACACACCTTAAAATTACTGTACACATACAAGTGCTGACAATTGTAGATAAAACAAATATGTTTGTTTCATGTGCTAATTTTGTACTTCATAAAATCTCTAAGAGGAGGTTGTAAGCCTTAAATTATCTGGTATGCTGCAGTTGTGATAATGACAACGATACAGCAGCTGTGTTCAATAAAGTAGCTTGTTTTACTTTCTTCCATTGATGTAATATTAGTCACACTTTAGGGGTAGTTGGCTAACTGCAGTGAAACAGATCATAGTGGGTTTCTGGCAGAAAGTACACTACTCTAATTGCCTTAAACCTGTTTCTCCCTTCAACCAGTCAATATGCCTGCAGTGTGTGTGTGTGTGTGTGTGTGTGTGAGAGAGAGAGAGAGAGAGATCCACTGGTCAATAAAGCGTGTGCTGGGAGGCAATTGGTTGTTTTTCCTCAACTTGACACGTTAAATGCAGTCACACTTCAGGTAAACACACACAGGCATGCTCGCAAATACACACATAACACACGCGCACACCCGCTACAAGACTATTGGGTAAACGGTATTGATTCTGTCCTGTTTTCAACTTATTTTCCCTCATAACCCCTCAGAGCTCAATCACACTCACTGACGAGCATGGAGAGTCTCTTAAATTACACCCACATGCAAACACAAACATTTATTCATAAGTGCAAACACACCAACAGAGAGACAAAGTGTTGTTGTAAATGCCAGTTGTTGACCCAAATGAAAAATAGATGATGAAAAATTTCCACTGATGACTTGAATTATTTACTTTTAATGGCACTCTTACTGAGGCGATGTATTGTCTTTGCTTCTAGTCAACCGGATTTAATTGGTTTAAGTTTAAGAGGCTTGAATTCCATCCACTCCAGTGATGTTTGTATCAGTGGAAAGGTATGACTGGTCTTCAACGTGTGTTCATTAGTTTGCTCCTATTTAGTGTTTATATTTGAATCCAATCAGGAAGTCAAGACAATAACTTTTCAAATTACAGAAGAATTAAGTATTGCTGCATATGAAAAATGTACATGGTTTATATCTGATGTTTTGAGGTTCTAAAATGTACTACAATGCACTTTTTCTGTATGCAAATCACAGCACAGTATTCACAATAATCACATCCGATCCATGTGACAATTTCTCACTGTTTTCATCTAGTGCCAACATTTCAGTTCTGGAAGTTGTGTGGTGGTGGATGGGAAAGTAGCACATCTGACTTTCACACAGGGGACCAGGTTTTTTGTTCTTTTACAGACCTGCAATTAACCATACATCCATCGTCAATCGCTTATCCTGTGTACCGGGTCACGGGGGTCCCAGCTGACACGGGCGGAAAAGAGTACATTGGGACAGTTCGCCAGTCCATCGCAGGGCCACATAGACAAACAACCACTCACACCTAAGAATGTCCTAAGGACAATTTTAGAGACACCAATTAACCTAGCCTGCATGTCTTTGGATGATGGGAGGAAGAGAACACAGGAGAACATGCAAACTCCATACAGAAAGGCCGGGGCAGCCGGGGGTTTGAACCCATGACCTTCTTGCTGTGAAGCAACAGCGCTAAGCACTGCACGACCGAGCTGCCCAATTAACATGAGCTTTTAATAGATATTTCTGTAACCTTACTCAAGTGTTTAAGTTGCCTCACTCTAACCACATAAACCAAAGTTTACTTTAACCATATGAATTCATTTACTGTAGATGGCAAGAGTTTTTAAAATGTAAAATTCCATAGAGGGAAATGTATATGAACATACATTTAGAAAAAAAAAAGAAAAAGACATGCCTCACACAGATACAATTGGCTGTATGTCCAAAAGTGTCTTTCTTAAAGCAAAAGAGATATGGAGAGAGATAGGAGATGGATCATGAATTTGTGAGGCTTATGGGTCGGTTCCACCAAAACCTACAATAGTGGAATCTAGCATCTAGTTATGCAGTTTTGGCTGCATCTGCAGAGATTTCTGCTTTCAACCCCAATATAATGTACATAAATGGAATTTAAATTCATGCTCTTCATGTATAAATATCTTTTGAACTTAAAGACATATTCCCTGTGAAAACTGTCCAGAGTAACAGGGACATTGTTGCTGGATGGACATATTAATGCTGATTTTTAAAATGTATTTTTTGATGCTCTGAGCACCTCAAACACCTCAGCTGTATTGAAGCAGAATTCTCAGGGATGGATATCTCAATGTTTCATCAGATGAAACCAAAACAGTCTGCCTGGCTGAATAACACTTAAGGTGAGTCAGAAAATATGTAAGGAATTGGCACGAGAATCAAAGATGATCAGTAATGATAGTTTTAATGTGATAAAGTTAGACTATATGGTAACACACAAAGAAAATACTCTTCACTGCCAGTAAGACAGAGGGGAATGCTGTTTTTTAGAGGCAGGAGTGTGAGCTTTGACACCCTCGCAGCGTCCAAGAATAAATAATTAGTGGAGTTGGCACCAGGGAAGACGGGGACAGAGATGTCATTATTTACGCCAGATTATGGACACATGCACACATTGACTCACACATGCGTGCACATATTCACACACACATGCTTGCAGATGTGCAGTGGGTGATGATCAGTGTAAGATTTGGCAGGTTTCTTTTAGATGCTGTTGAGATAGATTTCCAGGGTAGTGGGTCCATGTCCTGCACTGTAGATTTTCACTGATTAACATTTGCTCATAAGGGTTATGAGCCAAATTAGGGTGTATCTGTGTAGCCAGGGGTGGGCACTGTTCAGAGATCAAAGAACCTTTTTGGCCAACAGAGGAGCTTGTTTAGACGCCTGTCTACATCTATCGTTTTTCCAACCAAGGTGAGATGAAACCACTCCGACTTCTGTAAGGGAAAATTCTTGACACTATGACAGCTACAGTATCTTGAAAAAAAGCAACAAGAAGCTCTGAATTTGATGAATTTCCTGTTTATCAGAGTGGTGAGTAATGGGGAAACATTAATTCTGAAGGACGATGAGTTAACAGTTTGAGTCAAAATTCTACAAGTTTGCAACTCCTACAGTATTTTTCTCTACAATTACAAATTCCACTGTCACAGCATAGATGTTTTGCCCCAATAATATCTTTATAATACTAAACAGCGATGGTGAACATTGTAAATATTACACTTTCTGAAAATATCAGCATGCCATTGCCATTGTGTGCATGTTAGCATCCTGACATAGCATTTAGCTCAAAGCACCACTGTGCAATAATCATATTTTAAAATCTCATCATTGCTTTTTAATGTTTTGCCATGTTCCCAGGAAAACTCAAAGACAGGACACTGTGTTCCTTTCACTTTGGTTAAAACAATATTTAATTTATGAAAGGGCACAAGGTGTATCATATATATAAGTCTGACAAAGGAAAAATCACACTTTAGTCATTAAAATCCTCAAGAACACCAGCAAACTTAATGCACTTTTTGTCATTCACTTGCAGCTGTGGTGTCAAGTACATGATGTTTGACATTAGTTTACTGACTAGTTGAACAGGTGTGTGAAAAGTTTAATGATCCTATTGTCTCTTTGTTTCGTTGTTTCTCTATCCCTTTTTTTCTACTTCTTTCTTTCCTCTCACATGTTATGCTCATTTTTTAATCCTTCCTTCTTTCTAATGCACTACCTCTTTGTGCCACTCTGATCTTCTTTTCACCCCCTCTCCTGTCAAACGGCCCCACCCATGCCTCTCTAACTCATTTCGAGAAGACATCCAGACCTTTGTAGACTCACATCTGGAAACAGCATTTAGCTCTAGTAGAGTCTCAGGAAGTTTTCACACTTCACGACTCATTAACCTGCAGACCTGCAGGCCTCCCAAGCAAGAGAGAGGGCAGCGGGGGAAGTGAATGGTGGAGGAGGAGGAGGAGGAGGAAGGACAGATAGGGGAATGATGGGTTAGATAGAGGAAGGAAAGTGAGATGATAGAGGAGGGCTTCAAGGATAGTTTGAAACAAAGGAAAATTGAGCACTCAAGCTGAAAGTTGAATGAACACACTTGGACACCAAAATGTGCTCTATTCACCAGACCAGAAAAAAAATATCTTAGTTCAATTTAATTGGTTGGTGGCAGTTTAAAAACACAGCTTTAATAGCTGACGGGTAAAAAAGGAGGCTCTTTGAGTTAGAGGAGTTCACTGAAGAATATCAAAGATGAACAGGCAGAGGTGCGAAGAAGTCCAGAAAAACAGATGAGACTGAGGACAAGAATGAGGGGTGATGAATTAAAGACTGGACTGTGTGCGCGTGTGCGTGTTGTCCAGGGTGTCTGTGTCCAGCCCTCTGTGAGTAATGTGTCTGAAAGAGGAGCTTTCCTAATGAAACACTTTTCCCGGAGTGATAATTACATCAGTAGAAAGCAAGGACACCTCCAGTCAATGTGTGAAACTTAGCTTACCAAAACACAAAGTTCTTCCCAGGCTACTCTGTGTGTGTGTGTGTGTGTGTGTGTGTATGTGTGCGTGTGTTTGAGAGACATAGTGTGGATGTGGGAGGCTGGCATTATAAGCTGTGCTTAATAATCAGCCCAATAAGTTAGAGCAGACCTTCTTTCAGATGTGTTTGTGTTTTTCTTTTGCAGGCATACATGAGCTGACATTTACATGAGTTGAAGAAGCTGATTTAATGCATTCCTTTTCTATACGCTTACAGTATATCAAGGTTGCTTTCTGTCAGAGGGGGTCAAAAATGAAATTATATTAACTTTGCCTTTATTCCTCTTTTCCTCTCGTTTGTTCTTCCCTTTTCCTTCTTTGATTTCAATCTCTGTGGCACAGCTGACTGACAGCCTCTGCTTTCACTGCATGTCACAGTGGTTGAAATCTCACTGAGGGGCTTGATGCAGATAAGCAGTGAAGATGTGGATAAGCAATGACAGAGCTGGGGCTCAGATAGGGAGAAAAAGGCAAGGAAAGATGAAAAATGTTCTGTACGTATTGGAGATGCACAAATACACAAAAGATACCTGTGTCTTTAATGGAATTTGCAGGAAATCTTGTATCACACTTCAACAGCCAAAGAATTTAGTTAAACAAATCAGACCTAGACCAGCAGAACAATTCAATTATTCTGTGTGGCTTTAATAAATGTTTGATATGCATTACATGGGAACTTTCTCATTCAAATTTTACGATTTAACAGTTGGGGCTTTTCCCATTAATTCTCGACACACAAAGTTACAATTTGCACTCTGGGCGTTTTATTAAATAAATATGAAAAAGTCTAACAAAATTATAGTAGGAGCAGGATAGGGTGGAGATTAGCGCACATGAGTAAAACAAAAGTTTCAACTACCAGTGCGTTTATAATACAAACTCCTGGCATGTGTGCGCTGGGATCTGGCAGATGAAGTATTTAATTCTTTGGTTTAATAGATTTTTCCGCCCTTTTGGAAATATGAAAATGCCCTTGCACATACAGACTTTTCCACATGGTGTAAGCAAATCTCTATTTGTCCTGCTCTCCCTGTTGATGAGATTTTGAGTCTTCTGTAATATCTATAGACATCCATAATGTTTTCCAACTGGCAAATTTACAAACAGTAGCATCTGGAGACTCTACTTAAGCGTGGCTTTAGCTGCCTGCTCAAAAATTCAAGGATTACCACCTTCTGGGATTTGAAACATGACTTTCCATACCTTGTGTGTTACTGGTTTCATACCGTAAGACAAAAATAATATTTCTTTACAGAACTGATTTTGTGTGTCATGCCAGAAGAGAAAATTAAAACGTTTGATGTACCAACACTATATCAGCAGCTTTTCAGCCACTGTTCTCCTGTTCCTCAAGGAAAACACATGAACACATCAGACACACTGTGCTAATTTATGATGCCACATCAAATCAAACCTTCAAACTGACTTTATAATTTTCTGTTTACATCAACAGTGTACGTCCTTTATAGGTGCATTCAACCTCATGGACTATAGTTTTCTTGCGCTTGCTGTTATCAGTACTACACCATGTTTCAGTAAGGATTTACTATCTCAGCACTCATCATTGCAGGTAGTTTGAATAAAGAGCGCCACAATAACCGTTTTTGTTAGAGACATGTGAGGACTGATGGTATTAAATGGGTACGTACCACGACCACTGTCCCTAAAATCTTCTGTAGGTTCCTAAGATTAGAATATTTTAGTAGGGAATTGGTTTTCAATACTTTTCATTAGTTTTTTATATTTTTTACATTGGTTTGAAAGTGACAGAGATAAAAAAGGAAATGCATCGATATGCAACTGCACATAGACAGAATGCTGTAAGGACTCCTTTTTTCATGTTTTCACGCATAAAATATGATGTTTCACATGTCAAATGTCCTACACAAGTCTCTGTGACTTCATTACAAGTGGAATGCTGCTTCACATTTGATTTTTAAAAATATTAATGTTTACACATGCGATTTCTCACATTTCACAATTACATGTGCTCACGTCACATCCCAAAACCACAGTGCCTACAGGTATACATGACTGTTTCATACGGTGTTGGACAACAAAAAGACAAGAGTAAATGTTTCTCATTTGATAAATTCACCCATGCTTTTGTTCAGCTTGTCAAATGACTGTAATTATCAGCTCACCTGGTCCTGTGTTTATTGTGGAGTTTAAAATAGGGAAATGTGAGTGTGTGATTTTGTCAGTATTCAACAGTTGAAGTTCACTCTATTTTTATACTTCCACACCAAACAAAAGGCACTAGTCTTTTAGTTCTCCATAGAAAATGCAAGAAGTTACTACATCAGAACAACACCAAACAAATACAAAAATAAGTGGCAGTGCTTTTAAAGAAAATTGTGAATACAGTTAAGTGGTAATCAATGGGATATTGTTCATGCGGTTATTTGAATCCACGAACAGGGTGAATGAAAGGCCTCTTATCATTTTGCCAATTAGTTGCATGATGGCTTTCAGCTGAAATTAGTCCATCCACTGTTGTGGAGTGCAGGTTAGACAGCAGCAGCCACTAAATGGAAAGAGATGCTTCAAGTCTCCTGAATCAATCAGCTGGGAACAAACAAAGCAAAAAAAACTCAAAGCTTTATCGTAAATGTGCTAATTGCTTGCAAACATATGTGAGGAACATGTTATGCCATTTTTTCTTTGTTGAATCGGGAATTTGTTAATGGTACTGGAAAGCAGCAGGACTGTGGGTTTATAGGAGAGCATTAGGGGTAGTTGAGAATTTCAGATTATCAATAATTTGGGTCATAACTTTACTACGTTACTGAACATGAAAACATGGGAGCTGTTGTTGAAGCTGAAAAAAAATCACTTATCACTATTGGTAATTTAATATGTTATAACTTTTTATGGCAGTGCAGAACAGCACTGATGTCATGCATTAAAGTAGAATCATAACGTAAAGTAAAAATATTTTTAAAAAGGTTCTACATGCCTGACTATAGCTTTGGACTCTTCATCAGGCCTCACTATTGTGCCCTCAGTGAAGTAAACATCATCAACAGTAATGGTTTTCTACACAGTGAAACAAATCAAAGTAATGCCACGGCCACAGTTTCATTGTCACTCTACCTCTCAAATCATCAGTTATCATTAGATGGTAAGGGGGTTTGCTGATGATAAAAGAAAATTCCAAAATGAATTAGTCCTTATACAGTCATTTACATAGTGTAGTTAAATGTAGCATCGGTACATTTTAAAGCTCAAACAAGGCCACATGTTGAAGTTTTCTAGCCTCAACCCACAGCACAGAGGCCTCTCTCGCTGCAGTGTTAAGTTCAGCTGCAGGTTCAAGTGAACTGATTTAAATTGTTGAATTATTGAGCCCACAATTAGTGGCGTGGGCAACAGGATTTTACGTTTTGTGATTTAATGGTCACTGGCACTCGCAGTTACTTCCTAAAGTTTTTGTACCCACTCCTGTACCTTTAAAAAAAGTTGTTATTAATGAATCATATTTTTTCAACACATGTTGCTGATGCCACATCCAAGAGAGTTTCATGCAAAGGTTGTAAACGCTCCAATGGCCAGTAACCAAATATCAATGTAATATTCTGCTTTTTAATGTGTCCTGGTGTTTGACTATTAGTAGTCTGTGCAAGTGCTAACATATACTATATATATAGTATATAGTGTATATAGCCCTATTTTCTTTGTGCAAATATAACAGTAGCTAAGAATATTCTGATATAAAGCACAATTTAAATATCATTTTTCGCACCAGTCTAGTTGAGATGGATTCTCAAATGGGCTTCCACCTTCCTCTGTTTTCAAGTGTAGCCGGGGCACTGAGCAAACTTGCTCGAATTTAACAGGGATAAGTGGTGTGGGAGTTGTGTGCTTAGTTAGGAATGCAAAAGGGGAACTGAAGATGACATTCATTTTATCCAAATTATTCATTTAGGGGTTGAGTTTGGGACATTGTTCTGCATATTGTAGAGTATAGTATGAGTATAGTATATAGTATAATACATTGTACAGTATCATAGTTAGGCTGTTGCCACATAAGTTTATTGACAGAACAAAAAAAATATGTTGGTACACTGTGCTGTGGGAGTTTGAGGAGTCTTGAACTTCTGCCATTAAAGCTCGAAAGCAAATAATGTGTGGAGATACAGTAGCTGTAAGGGTCTAAAGCACCAGCAGAAGGTCACACAAAGGCATCATGCACACTCTGCAACTCTGGGCTTTGTGCAAGTGCTAAACAAGTACAACAGGTAACACACAGAAAGGAGTAGCTGCAGTAGAGTAGCTGTGTTTGGCTGACTGTGTGATGTGACTCTATAAACAACATAGACCCACAAATTCACATCTTCTCACTGCTTTTTCACAATTCCAAAGGAAATGTCATGCTCTGCAGGAGAGACTTTCCCTTTGTGAGCAGTGAGCAGAAAGTGTGACATGCTATAAGATTTATTTCTCAAGTAAACAGTAGAGCCTATCGAATCGCTGCTTATTTCAGTCTTGCCATACCATGTATGTCTTTTGTTTGGGATTGTTTTTTCCCATATATTCACATAGACAAGTACTAATGTTTGACATTGCTTGCTGATTTGACACTTGTTAGAAGTGTGAACTTACCAGTCATCTTACAATTAGAGGATAGGTTTACTTTTGTCAAGTCTATTTTAAACACTCAAATGTCATTTTCTGCATTGACAAACTTATTGGTGGCTGTGGTCATTCCTAGTGTCCATACTGGTTGTAAAGAGATCCCTGTGTAAAGAAATGTCAACCTGATGTTATATTTTGTTTTAAGACAGACTTGGACACATTAAATTGGTAGGTAGATTTCTTTTGTGAAATTGAGTTTATAACTCCCTTGCTACATAACAGACAATATAGATTATTATAGAAGCAATTATAAAATTGGTAAACAGAAATATAGTCAATGGAGCAGTGTTGAGGATGAATTTGAGTTTAAAAGTCTGATAGCTTGGGGAAAAGCGGCTCTGCAGTCTGGTGGTTGGGCAGCAGAATCTTCTATACCTCTCCCCAGAGGGCAGCAGGGTGAACAGGCTGTAGATGGGGTGGGTACTTAATATCCTTTGCTAACTCTTGTGTTTAGTAGCAAACAGTGAGCTGAATTACAAAACACGGGTTGTGGCTAATGACTAACATCAGATGTGGTTTTAAAGTTGGGGCTGGGGTGGGTGTGGGGGGTGAGGTGCGCTGTAATTTTTGTCAAAAATATTACAGCTCAAAGTCAGATCTGAACACAAAGATTAAGATTTTTAGATTCAGTGTGACTTCTACTTTCTGATATTGCAGTATCAACCCCACGTCCACTGTCAGTTAACACGCTTGAAATCCCTGATATAAAAAAGAGAACACATATAAGCTTGCGTCATACTCCTATAATTAATACCTTATCTGACTTAGCTGACTTATAGCCCATTGGCACATTGGTAAAATTGACCTAAATATTTTCTAATCCAACATTGTCATGATTAAGGTTTGGTGGTGGTGGTGTTAAAATGTGCTGGAGCAGCATCCCTGCTGCATGTTGATGTAGATATGTACCTCCTAAACTGCACTAAGAATAATAAACACGTTCCTTTCTTACCACAGTTAAATGCCCTATGTCATTTTACACATTAATTTACTGTTTATTTAAAGCTAGAGTGCAGGACCTCTACATATAAATCAACGTCAGCCTTTGCCAAACAAAGTGCTGAGCCTATAACCGCCATGTAAAAGTTCTCTCTATATTCAAAGTGTAGGGTTTTTTTAAGAATCAGAATCAGATCAGATTCTGATTCTGATTCTTTTAAATATGGTGTCTGTGGGAAATTCCCATGCTGGCACACTGTTAGTGATATCTTTTATGCCAGCCTGTGATTGGTTGGCCAAAGCTGAAGGGGTACCATCATACATGTGATAAGAGTGGCATCAGTCTTGTGTAATTACTGTGTCAGAAGAGAGTTACAAAAGTTTTGCACTGCAGGTTTAATTTATAAATAATGTGAAATTTATTATCTATTTATTTTAAGACAGCAACATGTCTTATGAGAAATCATCATAATCAGGCCTGAAATGAACATGTTTAAGCAGTGTTTGTTTGGAACATGAATAAAATGCTTCACAGGCTGCAGAAAAACACGTTGTTTGGTTGTTCTCTTACTTTGACATTTAATCTCTCACCCAAGGTCCATGCACACAATTGTGGCATTGCAAATTAACCTGTCTATCATGATAAATGTCTTCATGACACCAGCAGTTGCCTATATGCAGCATTCTGAACACTACCCTGAAAATGATCAGGTGAGGCATTTTGAGTTGTTTTCTTCTGTGCTATTTCAGGTTCACATCCTGAAGCCATTAGCACTAAGACTTCCATAACTGCTGCATAAATAACAAGAACCCAAAAATATGTCACTGTATGCCTGCTGCATCCACCATACATTCAGCTCAACTAAAGGAAGGTGATTATGCAATGAAAGTTTTCCATGCATTAAAATTGTATTTGAAACTGATTGATTTTGAATTTTGAAATCCAATCATTGTTAATCCAGTTTCCAGGTTAGGTGATGGTAATTCAGCTAGGTTAATAAGCATATTGGCTACAAACAACAGAGTCAGCAGGGATTGACTCTGATTAACTAGAGGTTTCTTCTTTGACAACTGAGGACACATTACTACCCAGTTACGTCTATACATTTCAAAACCGTTTACTAGAGTTCAGTTAATCACCCTTTATGTGCTGTGTATAAAGTATAAAATATTAGTACCAAAGTACAGCATTTACATGCATGCCTGCATGTCATTGATCTGTAATCCTGTAAGATAATACAGTATATTCAGTGGAAAGTAAGTACATCTACTCAAATACTGTAATGGTTTTACCAAAGTAGGATCTGAGAACTTACCACTGAATACATAAAAGCCACAGCCATTTTCTACACTGTTTATTTTGATATATAACTACGTTTTTCCACTTAAGTCTCATTTTCAACACAGGAGTTTTATCATAGTGTTTCTACAGTGCAGTGGTGCTACTTTATTCAAATAAATGATCTTCCTCCATCACTGTACTGTAGGCTCCAATAGAGCATTTTTAAAGGGCACTCTAAACAGTAAGAAAACTGGGTTCTTATTGATGATTCAGTATCTGAAATTGTTTTGTGTGTTTTAATCTTTTGTCAGGACATCTGTCTGTCACTTCTATGCTTCAGTTAACTCCAATCAGTCGGTGCCAGACCTCTATTGAACAATTTGTGTCATACACTGTAGATGAATTACACACACTACCTGTGTGTGTGTGTGTGTGTGTGTGTTGTGTGTGTGTGTGTGTGTGTGTGTGTGTGTGTGTGTGTGTGTGTTTAACTCTCTGATGCTGAATCAATGCGACACCTTAGGGATGGCACAGTGGAGGAGGGCGGGATGGGTTGAGGAAAGGAAAGGGGAGGGGAGACTTGTATGCCAGGCTCGTTCTTCACACTTTTTTTAAAGGAGAGGTGTGTGCGAAATAATACCCGCTCATTAGGAGCGCGCCGGCTCCTGGTTAATTCATCCTGGACTGTCATGGGCTTGTGTACGACCCCCGGGTAACACATAAATCACACGCAGAACCAACCGGTCGAGCGGCAAGCTCCATGCCCCTAACGCCGCTGATTTATCAACCAAATTACTGCGAGTCCTGCTCGGCCCCAACACTTTGCTGAGGAAATCACCGTCTAACCCCTGAGCGAACCGATTTATTGAAAAGCTGTCCCCCTCCACTTCCATCTCCCCGCCCTGCCCCGGTTTCTGTGTCACTCCACTCATCTCTCACTGACTTAATTAAAATCTATCCCGTTGGCTCGTTGGCATTTATTACAACCACTGGGCTAATGAAACAAAGAACACGACAAAACCAAAGCTGCTTTGTGCCCATAAACGTTCATTACACTACAACACACACACACACACACACACACACACACACACACACACACACACTGTAGGCTACTTATTGGCATTGAAACAAGGTGGCCTTATTGGGATGTGGGTGTCTCAGTCAGCATCTAACACCACAGAGATTTATTATTAAAATCCAATATGTAGAAAAAGTATTGAAGTGGTAACCCTTTCCTTTGCCACAAACTGAGCTTCCACATTCGATAAAAGGGGAAAACATGCAAAAATGTCCATAACGCATTGATATTACACCAAAAACGCAATATTTCACGTTTTATGTTAAATGGGCCATACATGAACACATACAGGCCTATTGGTTTAGTTTTCTAAAAAAAATCTTTAAAGTACAGAGAATGAAACAGTGTGTGTTTTCTTATAGTGCAGTAGCCTGTTATTTTGGGGTCAGTAGATCCCAGAGGGAGAACACCATGTAAAACTGTTCTACAAGTCCAACACCAGAAATCTAAATAGACTTATTTGGAGTTAGAGAGGGGTAGTACAAAAATACTGTCAGCACCAAAATAGAGCTTGTGAAGATTCGGTATATTTAACCATATTTTACAGCAGAAGTCTCTGAGAAACCAAACAGAATAAAGGTGACATTTCCTCCAGGTCAATCTCCAAACAACACATTCATGGGTTAAAACACATTTATCAGTCATAAAATTAGGAGGAATCATGACTATCTAGGTGATAAATCATTGTTTAGTATGTTTTAGCTGATAAACAGACTTTAGGATCCCACACAGAACACCAGGATAAAAATAAACCAGATCGGCCTAAGCCTATTTCAGATGAGAAAGAGAAAACCACAAAGCTTTGAAGTTTGGCTGACAGGCTTATAAAGTAACCTATTTTACTTAGAATTAAAAGAAACAACTTTTAATTAGCTTTACCTCAAATTAGTTTTGACAAAATCAAAATTCCCTTCACTGAAGGGTAAATTGATTTCAGAAAGTTCACTGATCAGGTGCTTCTGGGTCCTGAGTGATTTTAAATAACTGCATGATTTCATTTTTGGGGTTTAATTCTGTGTAGCGGGTGTTGTTGAAAAAAAGTGTGAACGTTCATTCTTAACCTTGGAAATAGGAGGTTTGACAAAAAATCTTAACTTTATGGTCCACTTTTCCAGAGTTTTCATCCACAATTCTTTCTCTTAGCACTTTTCATAAACAAAGTTACAACGTGCACGTGTTTTGTCAAACCACGTCATGTGTATTAGGTCTGTAACTGATATGTTTGAACAACAGAGTAATCTCTGACACTGTTTAAGAATAGCCTATTTGACCTTCTAACCTTCGTTAGAAATGACAATCCTATTTTGAATAATAAGAAAAATCACCCAGGGCCCAGTGTTGTCTGTCAGATACATTTCTAGCAGGTCTGCCAGAGGATCCTTGGTGTCTGATGTTGGCTGTCGGCCCATCCAGTCCAGATCAAAAAGACGCCTGAACTTAATGACAAAAGCTGCTAATTTACTCCGTGACGGAGGAAGGGAGGTGATAGAGAGCAAGAGAGGGTGGAGGTGGAGGGGAGGAGGGGTTAATAGGTTCTTGAAATTACGTTGATAATTAATTGTGCAAATTTGTTTCTATTAAATAAGAATAACACGTATTGAAGAACTCAATTAGCGTTAATTAATCCTTCTTCTAAATTGCATCAGAAAAAAACACCACGGATTGGAGCACTTTCTCTTCTCCTCTGACATTATTTCTCTGATTCTTTCTAACCTCGGGGTTTTTTCCCTCTCCATTCTCGGAGGTTAGGCAGCCATTGGACTCTCCTCTCCTTTTTTTCTTGCGTCCTCTTGAGAATTGGAAATGGGGGGGATGGAGACGGGGAATGTGGAAAGTGCTAAATTAGCTGGCTGATCCGCGCTCATTGCCGCATACACATCCCCCTATTACTGCGCCCGAGCGCCGCTTAATATTCCGGGCATGGCGGGCGCGTCTAGATAGCAGATTTATCAAATGGGAAAATGAATGTATGATGATCAGTTAAATTGAAAATCAGCGCCCGGGTGACAGGCCGCGCTGACACCTCGGTAATTAGAAAGAAAAATGATGGCGTCCGAATGCATAATAGAGCAAAAACAATTTACGCTATCCCCCTACGCCGTAGCTAATGATCGCGCGTTCAAATTGAAAATTTCTCCCGGTTGAAATTGAATTCATAAAGTGTGATGCATGAGCGGCACGGACACAGCGGGAGGGCCTGCCCGGTCCAGGCTCGGCTTGATCGATCGGTCGTTTGTGTTGGTGCTACCAAAGCACTCTCCCTTTCTCTCTTACCTTCACCCACCTACTCACCCTCATTCACTCAGAGTTCACTCAGTGTTTCATGCCCCTAAACTAGATAGATAGTCAGTTTAACGGTTGGATCACATTTTTTGGATTTTCTTCCCAATATTTACAGAAAAGGTAGCCTAACATATTTTTTCTTGTTTTGACACATAGACTGAGGCTCAGTGACATTCACTTTTATCATTTTGAAAAGGGGATACCAAATCAGTGTTCCAAAAGCAACTAAAATCATATGATGGCTTAACTAAAAGCCTGTTTCTAGAGCTGATTTACACAACAACGAGCCTATGTTTGATTTCTACCTCTAAAAAGTTGTGTGGGGTAATGAGATCATCGTTATGTCTAAATCATTTAAAGCTGCAGACACATGGGCTATAGGCTACACTTCCTTTGCTATACACTGATTACAATGTATTTTATGAAGCGACAGGTCTAATTAACAGGCCACTAGATGTTATAAGTAAATATTCTAATTTGGGTTACATTCGCATTCTGGTTCTTCACTTGGATCTTAAAATGGTTTAAAGTGTTAAAGTGAAAGCTCAGATAGGTTGCCTCTCATAATTTGGATACCTATTCTTTATCCAAAGATGTAAGAGTAAAGTTAACCCAGGTTTTTAAGTTCATTCCTTTAATTATTTGGAAACAATAATGCCCTCAATAGTGCCCTCGCACTGCACGCGCGAGCGCGCACACACACACACAGCCTAGCCTACTATAAAGGCCTTGCTGAAGGGAGATCAAACCTATATTTTCTAATTAATCGCACTCTTGAAACTAACCGATTATAATAAAACGTTTCCCCCTCCAAAAAAAGACAGAATAAAAGTAGAAATTTCACACAGCGCAAGCGGAATGAACGATTTAATGTGATTGTTTCGGTCGAAGGGGACGTTTCCTGAGGCCTTATGGGAAAATAATGTCCTTATGAATTAAATAATAGGGTTATTACTTTCATTGATTTTAGCTGTCTGGGAATTTAGTGTTCAGCTTCGGTCTTAACCCATCCTCCTCCTGCTGTTTTCACTCTCGCTCCCTCCTCGTCCTCTTGTCTAATTATTTTCCTATAAGCCCCCCGCTTCCTACAGCGCAAATAGCAGAGTCACTGAGCGAAAATTATGTAAATATTATTAAAGGGACTCAGGCACGGAAATTCATTTTAGGTCGGCGCAGCAAAGTAAAGCTCTGTCCCTCGGATCCCCCTCAATTTATTTGCAAATAAAGGCGAGGTGACCGGGAGGGATCGTGGATATTTAGCCGGGCTGTCAACACGGCTCCTCCGTGCGCTGGCTCGCCAGAATTAATGGTTTTAATAATTGGGATTTCAGTTTCCAGGGAATTGTTGGCGTTTACACTTCATAAGCTAAACACACTCTTTCCTAAACCGGCATGCGCGTACGTGCAGCCAGTGCACGTGTATGCACACACCTGCACATTTAAGAGAATCTCTCTGCTCTTCTGTCCCTAAACATCTCTAATTCAGCCATTCTTCACTTTCTCTCACCTTACTTTTTCTTTTTTTTTAACTCAGCCAACAATTGGTCAAAAAAAGTATTAAAGCAAGCCTGGCACATCACTCGCCTCCTCTCTCCCTCTTCCTCTCCTATAGGCATATCTTTATCTGTCTCCCCCCGAGGGACTCAGTCCTATTAGAACAAATGACGAGGGGCCCAGGCGCTTTTGTAAAAAGGCGCAGGCAGGCGGGCGCGCGCCTGTCCTATTATGTGCGACACATGATCAATAGGGCGATAACGCAGCAACATCAATATAAGCGACAGAACAATGAGGGATATCATCGAACATCTATCTTAATATAGCCGACTACAAGGGCCGTCTGACAACCGCGGCAGCTCATGAAAATTCCGCCCCACGAATCTACCACCATCTCATCCTCCTCCTCCTCGCGCTCAATAGACTATGCGCACTCACGCACACACGCGCACACTCGCTAACACGCACACATACACGATGCAGCTGGCGCGGCTATTATTTTCCCATTTCAATTTGACACCCCTGCCTTTCATGCTAATTCTATTATTGTAGGAAGTTTATGTGATTCCATATCACTAGAAATCGGTAATGTCTAATAACCCTTTGGGCTGAAAGGAGAAAAAAAAAACTGCCTCGAGACCCACGGCAGCCAGTGGGAAAATAATTACTTTCATATCAAAACTCAGCAGGAGGCACAGGGTCCTATAGCCCGCGGCCACTAACCTCATTCCAGCTCGGCCTTTCAAATGAATAAATTTGTTAAAGCAATAAATACAAACAGCCAGACGGACTTGAGGCCCAGCTCCGGCTCACTACACAGAGAAAAAGGGGGATTTATCTGCTGAAACATGACAAAACTCCAGCCGCCATGATCCAAGGTTCTGCCACACAGCAACCTCCCCTTTTGTTAACCTTTCCCCCTTGATATGGTCCTAGAAAGACAGTGATTCAATTTAAACAATAACTTTATTTATCAAAATGTTTACATATAAATATCATTTTCTCGTTTTTACAATATCTGAGGATTTTTGTTGTGTGTAAGATGTTTATTGTAGCCTAGTTTTTGTTACAAGTTGGTCATCAAAAAAGAGAGAAAGAACCTGCTTCTAAAGGTGTTTTAGGCCTAAAGCCTGAATATGATGATGGCCACAGCTTTTTCGGGGGCCATCTGGATTGATCACACATTATGATTAAAAAATAGATGAGAATTAAGTCTCCTGATTCCTGATATGTTTTAGAGTGTCTCAGCAGAGCTTTGGGAATGTTTGAATAGTCTGAGTGGTGTTCCTGGTCCTTTGTTTATGTTTGCTCCTTGCAAGTGTTAGTCCATATCGACATCCTCTCCATCTGTTCCGGGTGTTTCTTGACAGTCTGTGTTTGTCTTGAGATGCTCGGAGAGGTCTGGAGACGCTCGGTCCCCTCTTGCACACTTCTCTTCTGCACGCAGCTCGGCAGCTTGGCAGCCATTGGACGATGCCTCTGTTCGAACTTTCAAACTCCTCTCCTCGCTACTGTCACTGGACTGTGTGGAGCTCAGCCTGGCCAGAGCCGTCTGAGCCACACTGTTTGGTGGAGGAGAAACAGGGAATCTTCCAGTACTGCAGTCACCACCACACTCGTCCACGTCCGCTCCGTCTGCTCTATTGCTAATGTGATTGTGGTGATGCTGCGTGTTATGCTCCATATGATCCGAGTTTAGAGGCTTAGTGACAAAGCTGGAGAGGTCAGAGGGTGCGGGGCTCCCTTCACTTGGCACACACCTCTGTCCCAGGCTGAGTCTGTTAATGTTGTTGTCCTGACACGGTGAGGCCTTCAGGGCTGTTTGGGGCACTAGAAAACCCAAGGGCTGATGGGTGATGGGGTAAAGCAAGAAGTGGCCTTTACCCACCAGTGTCCTCTGACTCGGCAAAGAAGGGAAGTCCAGCTGAGACTTCCGTCGAGGCGTGGCGTCAGAGAGGAGGCTCTCCACACTAAAAGGGTTGCGTTTCTGCAGGGCAGAGGACCTCGGGCCTCCAGGACTGGAACTGTGCGTGCTGCCTGGAGAAACCTGCTCCGGTTCTCCTGCGGTTCTTTGGTTTTGGTGGTTTTGTAGTTGGCTGAAGTCGTGTCGTGTTTGGTCACAGCTGGATTCAGTTTGGTGTCCTCCTGCGCCCTTTGTTGCTGGCAGTTCAATATGAATAGTCCCATTAACGCTTGAAGACTGCTGCTCACTGTCGGTGAACTGGGAGACCCCGCTGTCACTCTCTGAACCTCCGGGTGTGTGGAAACTGTCACCTGTGAGAAGTTTGTTCTGTGACTTCAAAAGCTTCCTCTCCTGTTTCCGTTTCTTCTTCTCGGCCCGCTCTTGCTCCCGGCGTGCGATCTCCTCGGGGTCCATGGGCTCGCCGCTGCACGTGGTCGGGTGGGAGTTGTGAGCAGGCCGTCCTGGCCCTTTCTTTGTGTTCTCCTTTTTTCTCCATTTAGCACGTCGGTTTTGGAACCAAACCTATGCACACATACACACATACATTAAAAACACACATACACAGGTGGAAAATTTACATGTGAGATGATTTTGGTTTGAAAGTAGCTTCCCACTGTGTCAAACTCCATCTATAAGGTCATATATTGATTCAAAATATTCATATCAATTTGATTTTTGCAGTTTAATTGGGATTAGTACTGAAATCAGTTGATTAATTAATTAGCCAATTACAGGATATTAATTGTGGCCAATTTTGATAATCAAACAATCATAAAGGGAAAATGCCAGAGATGTGCTTGTTTTAGCCTCTCTAATAAGCTTTATGACCTTTTCTGCTTTGAATCATTGTTAAATAATTATTTTTGTGTTTTGGACTGCTGGTTGGGCAAAAAAACTCATTCAAGTTCTGACATTTAATAGACCAAATAATCATAAAAACAATGGATCAATTAATCAGCAATAAAGACAGTTATTAGTTGCAGTATTGGGCCAACAATGATTTTGTACATTTTATAAAAGTGGGACTTTGTTCATTTTAGGCTGAACCTGTAAGATCCAATACCATGAACACCTCCACATCTCGTGCAATCCAGTACAATATCCCTGCAATGCTTCCCTTATGGTAGTATATTGCTCACTTTTTAGCAACTGTTTCAGAGATTATTTGATTAACATATGTGGTAATTGTAGAAGAGTTTGTGTATTTTGGGTACTTTTACTTGGATTAATGTGTTTCTATAACAATTTATCCCCCTCAAAAAAATTAATACACTGATGTAGGCTATGTCAGACGACATGTCACTTATGGTGTGTGTTTAGACAGCCTCAGACAACAGCAGACTTCACACCTGCCATGACAATAAATCAGTGTCACAGTGGTTATCAGATAAAGACATAGCCATATTGCCTACAAATCCAAACAAAATTCCACAAAGCCCCGAAACAAGTAAAACCTTTGTCCTCTGCTTTTCTGCCATGCCTATCTATGTCTTTGTTTACTGCCGCTTTAAACATCTAAAGAGTAGGTTAATAGGTCACAGAGGTGGACCAGCAGATGCACGTGTTTCGGTGTTAATTACCACAATTGATTCTAATGAGCAAATCTGCCAATAAGTTTACATTTAATTGTAGGCTACCTTATAGCTAAATCAGCCATGTCCCGTCTCTGCATGTTCGTTCACACCCAGCCCTCCGCTCATAGGGAGCTTAACACTCGCACGGCAATCCCCGGCACTCCTCCCTCCGCTCCGAGCCAAGAGAGGGAGCGTCCCCCGCCTGAAAGCTCTCACTGCCCGGCCTCTGGGCGCGCTCATGGCCGTATGTTCGGCGCTGATAACGCCAGGAGTTTAGCATGCAGAAGTAGGCTCCGCGATCATTGCATAATAAGGACGGGACACCAACATCATGTGCGACAATGGCGCTTCTTATGAATTGTTAATGTTGGTTATATCTTTCCCCCGCAAACCTGGTGATAAAGGAGCGTTAAGCAGCTTGAGGGAACAATAATCTGAGGTTTAGGAGCGAAATCCCCAAACAACATACAGCAACGGCGAGCTCTGCTTCTGTCCCGCTTTTATTCGATCCAACCATGCATGCAGGCCCATTTAGAAATACATGAATATACGTTAAATTACAGATACACAGCTTTCACATAGGCTACTGAGTAAATATCTATATTTATTTTATTATTAATAATATTATTATGTCATTAGGTTATTATTATCCAATAAAATACATCTCTAATCATGATATCTCCTTTTAAATAACTTTAACAAAATATAGCCTTAATGTATTTTTTGTTCCTTTAAACTAGGCTAAATACATTGTTTTTATCTAAGCTCTTGCATATTGTTAAACAGCCCTATTATTATTATTATTATTATTATTATTATTATTATTATTATTATTATTATTATTATAGCCTATCTGTTAAATTGTTTAAATAGTTTATTAATATGTTTAACAAAATAGCATCATCCTAAAATATCACTTTGTGTATTTTGCCTTATAATAATAATAATAATAATAATAATAATAATAATAATAATAATAATAATAATAGTCTAAAATGAATAGACACATGATAGTAATAGATTTGTCTTAAATTTTCTTAAACCTTAAATTAAACCACATAAAAGTAAAATAAAAAATAAAAAATAGGGTAGAATTGTGAACTGTCGAATAACTAGATACTAAAAAACTGAATGTAAGGAAGAATGCTAGTTACTATTTTCATCCCTTGATTTCCTCAGTATTGTTTTTATTAATCCATAAATCAATAGGGTGCCTCCATGCATAATTCAAAAGAGACCCTTCATTGATATGTTGCTAATTGACAAATAGGCTAGCTATCTATGGGATAGGCCTTCATGGGTCATCACAAAACGTAGGTTTTGTGGATTTTGGCATGGGGAATTTAAATCTCATCCAACAACTTAATAAATTAATAAATGCTTCTCAAAATATATGGCTCATTGCTTCATTTCTTTACCTGAACCCTGGACTCCACGAGGTCAAGCCTGAGCGCGAGCGCCTCCCGCATGAATACATCCGGATAGTGACTCTCGTTGAAAGCCTTTTCGAGCTCCTCCAGCTGCCACCCGGTGAAATTCGTCCTCGTGCGTCTACGTTTACAACCGGGACTGTCCTTATCCTGGTCCCCAGAATCTGCAGTGGTCGACGTGTGTGTATTTGTACAAGAGTGTGTTTATGAGAGTGTGTGTGTGAGAGAGAGAGAGATAGAGAGAGTGAGAGAGAGGGGGACGGAGAATGTCATGGCAGAATTTGCTTGTACAGCACCAGTTTAGTGTAAAACTGACCACTGTCACAGATATTTTGTTGCTTGTGGACTCAACAAACAACAAAGATAGGCTTTTTTAAAAAGCTATCTAGGCTATACAGGCTTAATTCTATATTCACAAATATTCCCAATAATTACAAAATTCAGTTTTGACCAAGTCATACCCAATAATCAGCCCAATAGGTTATATGTCATCGAAAAGTTACCTTTTAACCTTGAGTGCAGTTTTTACAGTAAAACGATTTAAATGTATTAGCCTGCACATAAACTTTTTCGTTTCTTTTAAAATTAACCAAGCCCCAAAACTTTCAAACAGCACATACACTGGCTTTCTCGTTTAAAATCTGTCATAAAAGCCTGAAAATGTGTTAAAGTTAGCCTCAAAATCCACACAAAATTGCCTTATTTGTCCATGAAACAAGCTACTCGCATGTATTACACTTCCTTTAACAATGCATTGTTTCCACGCAGGTTTATTAATGAGACAATAGACTAAAAGACCCATGCCTACCTGAGAGTTTGAACTGCTGGCTGTCGGGCGAGAGCAGCGAGTTGGAGCTGACCACCGAGGCCGAGCAGGAGCCGTTAAGTAATCCGTCTATAGAGAAGGGAACGGCGGCCGAGGACTGCAGCTGGTGCCCGCTGGCGAGCTCGTAGACGTGCTGGTGATGGTGGTGGTGGTGATGGGGGCCGAGTGCGTACGGGAAACCCACCAGCCCGCCCAAGGAGCCTCCGAACTGGGCGTGAGGATGCTCGAGTACCCGACTGTCCATGCTCGCCCGGGCTGCGGCGGGGCCGAAGTGAAGATGCAGAGGGAGGCAGTGTGGCTGAACATGCAGTCAAAAAAAGTCAGGGAGAGGAGGAAGAAGCTGCGAGGAGGAAGAAGTGGAGGTGAAGGCGGAGGGGGAGAGAAGGGAACCCAGGCAGACGGCCGTCTCCCGCGGCCACGGTACGGTCTGGAGTGAAGCGGCGGAGACCCGGCTATACGAGGTATTTCAGGTTTACGGTCCAGCCGAGATGTCAACCCTGCTCTTTCTCTCTGCGAGCCAGCTCATTAGGACTCCTCCATCTGCACGCGGGACCAATAAGAAGCGTTAATCGTCCCGTGACGTCAGAGACGCGGTTAATGGAGTAACGGAAGGCAAGGCACGAGGAAAAAAGAGAAAGAGAGAGAAGGGATTTTTTTCTTTCCGGATCGATCGCTAATTACACCTGGCGCGGTCCTTTAATTCAGCCCTGTCAAAACAATGAGGACGAGGCTAAACCGGCGCGTGGAAATAGCCTAGTGATTGATAGGCCGACTCCATTAAACTCTCAGGAAAATAACCTCCATGTTTTACATTTAGAGAAAAACACATTTTCTTTTAACTTTAAGAAGCAACGACGCTTTCCGTGTCTCCATGTCTAGTCTCTTCTCTCACGTGCATGCGCGCGCTCCCGCATCATGCGTGTTTAAGTGTTTTACAGGGGCATTCAGGGCCAGATTGAGCCAATAACAGCGCCTTTATCATCCCCCCTTTTCCTGAGCTGTCACATCGCATTTTAAACTACAAGCCTCTCTCCATCTCCCAGACTCCCCCCTCGACCACCACCACCTTCTCTCTCTCTCTCTCTCTCTCTCTCTCTCACACACACACACACACACACACACACACATATCCAGCGTGTGAGCCAAATTCCGCATCATTATCTCGATTTTTCACCTGAACAGCTTACACCGATGTAAAGTTGTAAATGACGAACTTGGGCTGTAGCTCTACATGATGTGACGTTTCCTAGAATTCAATACTCGCCACACATGCAGGCTCAATTCAGCCCTAACTGTGCATCTGTCCTTACAGGACTGTGATGCTTTTATCCCATGAGCCCATTATTTAGGCAGATAATTTGCAGTTTTTGCTGGTTTCCTCAAACAAGGTAATGTAACTTTAAAAGAGGGAGAGAAAGAGAGGGGGGCAAACCATCTTTTCAAGTTTTTATTTTAAACTATATATTATAATACAGCACTTTTTAAAACACACAAAAGTAAAGGACCACAACCTGTAAACAATAGCCATATGTCTAATTAATCACGATAATATATAATTAATATTTATAAGCTGTACAGGTTGTTAATCATGAGAAAGTTTACGTAGCCTACTAAGTTATTATTAACTTGACAATGCAATCTCACCTCAAGGTCCAATTTTGTTCTGGAGCTTTCATGTATATCACATGGCAACTGGGCTAACTACATGCTGATGAATTTCATGTGATGTGATCACTGGCTCCCCAACAGCTACCATGGATCTTGAAGTGAGATTGTTTTGTTATATTATGTTTTCAAGGTCAATAATTAACTTTAATTTCAGTTATTAACTAACAGAGACCCAAAAATGGGTAGTGTCTAACCAGTGAATTTCATTACTCTCATCTTCCACCAATAGATGGAAGTAGAGAGCAGTGCAAATTAACTTAAAGTAATCTCTGTATTTAAAGTCAGTTTAATAATGTATTAATGTTAATGAATACATGTTCTTTGTGCCACCCATTATGATACAAATGTGATTAAACCTACAACTGCTTCATTAATAGTTTTATGCTAATAGTTTGGTTTTATGCTATTAGGTTGAATCAGGTGGGCCTAGAAATGGTCTTTTTCTGAGAAAAGGAACCAATAAAAGATAACAAGTAAAAGAACTTCTTATTCGCAATGAAAAGTAGGCTAATAGTTGTAGAGGCCTAACAAATGTGAAATGCAAAACCACAGAATAAAAAGCAAAAACACACAGAAGACTGTTTTACATTTGCTATAATTCTGTAATTATTGATGAGTACAGTACATTTTAAGTACATTTGAACTCAGGTTTGTGTTCCTGTCAGTGTTGTGCCTCTTCTTTGAACATGTCTTCAGTTCTTCAGTTCTTCTTCTTGAATGTCCACAAAATGGACACAAAGCCTTATATAGCATGGAGTCTCATTAACTAAAGAATAGCAATAGAAAAACACAATCAAAATGGAGTTAGTGGGCCCTGGTGGTATTAAGTCACCCACTATTATTCCTCCACCATGTACAGTTTAAAAAACCTTGCAACAACTAATCAT
Source organism: Lepomis macrochirus (assembly GCA_024633595.2). Classification (NCBI taxonomy): domain Eukaryota; kingdom Metazoa; phylum Chordata; class Actinopteri; order Centrarchiformes; family Centrarchidae; genus Lepomis; species Lepomis macrochirus. Next base: position 29,843,190 of record JALXJV020000003.1, read on the forward strand.
CGTGTAGCTCGGTCAGAAGACCAAACAGAACAAGCATAAAAATGAAAGCTCTGACTCCTACAATAGACACAAAATTATTCTCCATAATAATGACAATTATTATTCATTAGTTCTGACTGTTGGATCAAAGTATTTGATTTTTAAAAAGTGATGAAATGGGCTCCGCAGTAACAAGAGGATTGGCATCTATGGGTCAGATGGGAGAACCCATAGCCTATATCTATGGGTCACTGTGGGTTCTTCTAAGAGTGATTGTAACAGCAATTTCACATGCTGTTGAAATTTGGGGTTGGGCCACACTGCTCACTAAACATTTCATGCTAACATGCTCAGAATGACTTTGCTATTACGCTGATGTTTAGCAAGTATAAAATTTACCGTGTTCACAATCTATTGAGTTTGCTAAGTAGCAGCTGAGGAATATCATTAATTTCACAGTATTTGGTACTGGGTTGATTAAAATGTTGACCTGATGATAGTGCTTGATGAAAAGTTAAGTGGTGAAAGTTAATATAGTTGATCCTGTGGGGGACATGAATTTCATGGCAGTCCATTCAATAGTTCTCAAGACATTTAATTCAAAACCACAGATGTCAAACTCAGGGTAGCACTAAATGAAAAGCAGGGGATAACCAAAGTCATTAGAATTTATCCTCTGGACACCATCAATGTCTGTATAAAATTTAATGCCAATCCATCTAATTGATGGGATACTTCAGCCTAGACCAAAGTGGTGGACCTACTAACTGACTGACATTGCCATTCCTAATTATAGGTGGCTTTGGTGTGGCTAAAAATTTAATTGAAGAATTCACAATATTTTGAAATGATGAAGTGGAATTTGATTGGTTCCCTTCTAGAAAACAAGTTTAAAACGTGTTACTGTTGCTTTTTAAACAATAAACAGAGCTGGCCATAGACCTTCGGGGTCCCTATTCGAAATTTAGTTGGAGGCCCCTCAATTAATTTTAATTCATATAACGCTAATTCACAACAACAGTCATCTCACAAGAGCTACTGAGCGTAATGGTAGTGCAAGGCCCAGTAGTCACTGATAAACTTAGTGCTGAATAAAAAGACTGATACAGTGATTGTCCAAATGACTGACCAAAGCTCAGTTCTTTAATAACAACCAAACGATTTTAGGAGACAAAACTACAAAACGGTAGACAGCATCATTTTTCTTTGAACGTGTCAATCAGCTTCTTTATGAGTGATCTAGAAATGTAATGATAGAGAAGACCTCTACTGTTTTAGTGTCTTTTTGGAAATGTCTAAATGTCTCCGTAAACTTCTGCTAGTCCCTTGCTCATCACATCAATGTGTAAATGGTCATTAAGGACTGATGGCCAGTTAGCTGGATCCACTGGAGTAGGAGCCTGAAATGACTTAAATTGAAATGATCATTCACATCTAAAGGATCTTATAATGCAAGAAAATCTGTAACAGTTTGATGCCATCTTCTTTTAAAAACTGACTTTAGATAACATGTCTTTTCAACACTGGCAGCTTTGAAGGAGGTTTCATAATGTTGCTCCAGAATAGTCCTTTAAATCAGCTATTACACACTCCCACATGACCGATTTGATTTACAAGCAAAGAACAGGGCATCTCTATAGGTTTAACTAAAACACATAACTTACCAGCAGTTTTTAAAAGTTGTAAAGCTAATTGTGACTACTGCGTTAGCTTGTTAGATGTTCAGTACAGGCAACAAAATGGAACCTGTGAGCTTACATACCTTTATCTTCTTGCCTCCTCTTTTTCGAGCCTCTTCTTTTGTCTTTTCTTCTTGTCCACATAAATATTAGCCTATCATCAGAGCCTCTGACTGACACATCGTTACAAGTGATGTCACAGGGTCAGACAGGGTCAGTCAGGGTCAGAAGTCACGGGGAGGTCCTAGCAAGCTGACCCATCAGGGCAGCTGATTTTCCATAATATAAAAGCTAAAGTAATAATCACTGTGCTTATGATGATGTGTAATATAGAGAGCCATATTTAATTTAATTTAATTATTTTACGTTCCTTTTTTCAGTGATTTTTTTCCACCACAAGCAAGCATTGACTGTAGGGAGCCCTGCCACCACAAAGGTCGCTTAGTGGCCTGGCTGGCTCTGGCAATGAACACTACCAACAGAGCCATTTAGCAAAACTGAATACAACATGACATTGTGAGTAATATGTGGTGTCTGTCTGGTGGAGATTAAAAAAAAAGAGAAGATTACTGCAATCAAAATTTCAAGTTATCCTATCGAGTCAAGGGTCTTGTCTAATGCAGGGGAAATGGTGCTCGAATTGAAGTGTGCATTGGAAAATGAAAGGTTTTAAAATGTACAATCATGGCACAGGCCAGAAGCAACTCTGTCCAGGTGGACATCTTTGGGGAAGAGATGGAGGGAGGGAGAGAAAGATTATACATATAAATTGTAAATGGTGTCGCAGGGGCCAAATCTTGCCCGAGGCGGTGACTGCTTCATTTTGTGTTAAATTTCTTGACAGAAAGCCACCCGCGTGCTGGTGAATACTGAATGGTAATCAGAGCTGGTTGAATAAGTGCCTCCCCTTCCCGCTTCCATTACTGTGAATTAATTCGACTTTATTTATCCAATTTCTGGAGCTGACAGAATGTTAATTTGAGTTGAGATTTCTCTCTGCTGTTCTGCCTGTGACCCGTAGCCCTGGGATTGGCGTGTTGTAATAACCTGAATCTTTCACCAGAAGCTCCGATAATTGTTACCTTATTAGCATGTAAATTGTTTAATTAATATTATTATGAAGAACCATATAATCCCTCAGTTACTTGACCCTGAGTCCACACACGAGCAGGCTTTCTGCATTTCAATGTCTAGTTTTTAAATGGACTCTTTAATGTTGGCTGGTTGTCGGGCTGTTATAAACCCCCTTTCCCCAATCTTAGTGCAACTTTGAACGGCTTCAGAGGCGCTTTTGATGTCACCCCGTCTCTATCTCTCTCTCCTGCTCTCTCTATCCCCTTTTTATTTCTTTGCTGCTCTTTCTGATGTGTATTTATTTTCCTGCTGCCATTTTTGAACATCAAAACCCAACGCCTTCTTGTCATTTACTTATAAAAGCTCTTTTTTAAAAAGGCCCCCCTCCCTCCACTTTCCTAGTGGCTGTGCGAGCCAAACACATGCAGTGCTCGATGAAAAGCAGCCCTTGACATGAGGTCCTAAGAGACCGTAGCATTTAAATTCGCTTTTCTTCCTTCCTCCTCCTTTTTTTGCTGGGCACGAGTGACATTGTCAGATGCTAGCTTTAATTAATTTGATAATAAGATGGGCGACTCACATACAGGCCAGGGTTTGGCTTGCCTTGCCTCCAGCCTTCCTCCCCTCTCTCATCTCTGTGCAGGCAACATAACCAATCCTGCACTGAAAATACAAGACAACATTGGTCCTCACTTAGCTTCTTCTGTTGTCATTCCAAGATCTAAGGTAGGCAATGTTGAAATACTTTTTTAATTTGGTCAAAATAGACTTACAAAACAGACTTAGGAGTTACAAGGAGTCCACAAAAGAGCAGCACACCACTTTTACTCAGTACTTGAAGTATGAAGCTGCAGTACAGCGCCATCTAGTGGAGTGGTGGTGGTAATATACAGCAACACGAAGGAGGTTAACCCTGTCTGCTAGCACGTCGGCTGTGATGCCGATGTGCGCAGCTGTAGTGTTAACCGGTCGACATGCATATAATTAATAACTAATTGGGTAATTGGCTTTGGGGGGCTGTAGAGTAACATATCTAGCTAGCTAGCCAGTCAGCTAGCTGGCAGTATCAAAGTAAACAGTCCTGAAACTACAGCCTGCGCCTGCAGCCGCCTTGCTGCCACGAGGTTTTAATTTCATGTCACATGGTGACGTTTTGCAGCGCCGGCGAACGTCGGACACAATGTCCCAATCCCAATGTCCCCCTCTAAGCCCTGAGCCCTGAACCCTCACAGTCTTTACTGACGTCACTTGGAAAGTGATTGAGTAAGAGGCTGCAAGGGCTCAAAATGCTGTAAACAGGAATGGGACAGCCCTTTGCCACTTTGCCGCTGAAAGACATTGCACACTTTTTATTTAATGTTTTTGCGTGATTTTAAGTCCTGCAGGCTCTCGCCCTACAGAGCGGAGGAGAGGTAGGCTAAATGTCAATATATATTCAATAATCAATACACTATTCTTGGTCAAACAGCATCATAAATCAAAAACTAAAATAAATAGTTTAACAACTTCATGTGTTCTATGCACCATCTTAAGTTAAGAATTTTTTTTTAACAGCATAGGTGTTTATGCTTGTTTATTTGCTGTTTTCTTCTTCTCTTATAATGCAGATTTTCTGTGATGTCTCTCTCACTTCCAGGCTTCCCCTGCTAACTCCAAGCGGGAAGCTTCTGGTCAGCGAGCTGATGCGACGCCGAAGTCCCTGAAACCTGCATTCGGCCAGCAGGCGACTCTTCTGGTCGCAAAAAGAAGTCCAGCTCCATTAGAAATAATGGTAAAATGACTCTACTTCTCAGCTGAATAATTATCTCAGTAAACACTTTCATAATGCGCTAATGGTCTCAGTCGCTAGTCTCAAATCTCCTTCAATACAAACGGATGATGATTTAGTAAATAATGGTCCTCTTTATTTTAAAATAGACTATAAAGCAGAGTAGCCTACTGTATGTTTCAGGGCGGGATTATCTATGAGTAACAAGTCGTTACCATGACAACCTGTCAATCAGGCTAGAGCCGGCTCTGTGTCCCCGAGGGTACGAGTAAATTTAACCAGCGGTGTTAAAAAGCTTATTAGGAGGTGGCTGTTCACTTTCTCAACATGGCGGCCATCTATTGGCCGAACTCGAGGCTTCAAAACGGCAGCCCCAGAGCCCTTTAAAAGACAAGACAAGACTCTTTAAAGGGCTCTGGGCAGTCCACAACCAACGGGTGACGTCACGATGACTACGTCCACTTTTCCACTTTTCTATGGGTAACCCCCGAGTTTCACGTCATACAGCTATGAACTGTGGGCAATTCCCTCAGGTAAAGTGTGTAGAAATGCAGACTTATGAAAAGGGTCTATAAAGTGCTCAAAATGCCCGCGAGAGAGCCCTCGCGCACTTGACAATTTGATGGTGGGACAGTCCTAAGCCCTCACGGACTTCCTGGGAAGGCGCCTCAAAGTCTGTGAGGATGGAGATTGGGATTGGGCCAATTTCTAACCAGCATGTCCAGCATGCATCACATTAAGTCAGCGCTGCACAGTGGCGCATTAAGTCAAACGCACCTTATGTCAGCAGCTAGCTCGGTAGCAAGTTGCATAGGGAACTGCAAATTACACAAAGGCCCCCTTGTGTCGAGGTGGGTGTTATTGTTTACAACTTTGATGAGAGGATGACTCGGAACTGTTTCAAAAAGAGAAAAAAATACAATGAGAGTGAATTGCGAGACCAGCAATATCAGTTGCGTTTTCTCCAAGTCTGATGTCAGCAAACAACAGTAAAGTTGATGTAGGCCTACTCTCTCTCTTTTTTTTTGCCAACCTAGCAGGGCATGGCTTAGTCTGTCTGTCTTGCTTGCTTGTTCTATGACTTTGTGCTTGCCAAAAGTGGGAGTAAAATACAACTATTTATAACGTTTGATAAACGCCAACAGAACTCGTGCTTTCCAGCAGTAACCTCTGTGGGGACCAGTCCAGACAACATGAAGGGACATAGGCCTACATCATTTTACAACAACATAATGACAACTCTGAACTTATGAAAAATGGAGAGCAATGGATTGACGTTGACCATTGATTAAATATTGAAAAAATGATATAATGCTGATTAGCTGATCATTCTGACTAGTGTGGATGCACATCTCTCAGTAAATAATAACAAGTAAATATTCAGCCAAGCCAAAGTATAAATAGTAGCCTATTTTATATTTGAAAATGTATAAATGGAAAGAATGCTGCTGATAAAATTAATAACTATCATTAGTGTTATGCTTAAGTTTGTTAGTACATGAGGTGCTGGATCATTAGCCGGTAGGCTACAAGCAGTAATATTAGTCATATTCTCTAATCCGATTCATTAAAAATATTGTTTATTTAAACCTCATTCTGTTCTCTATAGGTCTAATTATTCTTAGACAGACAGATGGAGCTGACTGTTTAAAAGGAGGGAGTATTGTTGGTGGGAACACTGGGGTGTCATGTGTGACTGTGTGGAAGTGGCAAATGGTTTACATGGGTCATAGGTCAGGTAGGAGGGCCCCTTAGCAGAATTTAGCTTTGAGCCCCAGGGAGGTCAGGACCAGCTTAGACGGCCAGTCTGAGTAATGTTACACTAACCTTACAATGATTTTTAACAAGTAATTATTTTAATAGTTGCTACTTTATTAATTGAAATTGTCCCCTTGGTTAAATACAAGTACATCAGCAATATATCCTAGTATTTTTAATTCATTGTAGGAACTCAGAATGTATACTTAGTGATTTTCTGATACAGGCCAATTCACACTCTAGCATGAATAAAGGGAGAACTGTCAATTCTGTTTTTCCACTTCAAGCACTGCTTTCACTTTTTTGAGCTGTATGAATGGTATTTTTCTGGTCTATAATTAAACCAATGTTCATGTTATTACAGTACCAAACATAATGACAACCTCCAGCCGGTTTCTCCTCAGTACCCCTCTTATATGTATTTGTGTCTTATTACATGATATATCTCTAATTATATGTTTGTATTGTTCCTGACTAAAAAGCTGGCACATTCACACTGCTATAATTCTAATGTGCTTTCAGCAGAGATGTGGACATCAACATTTGAAGAGTGTATTATAGTCTTTGGAAATGTGTGAGTCTGTAAGCATGTTCTAATGTCTGTCCCACGCACACACCCTTCAGAAGTCTGTTTTAGCCCCTAACCTCACTGAACTCCGCAGATGTCTTGTAATGGCTCTCTGCAGGTACCTACTGCATATTTGAGGATAAGTTCTACAGTTGAAACAAACTAAAATAATAACCTGGCCTTAGGTTAAGTGGAGATGCCTATCAACAAGCTGCCATAAACCATTAAGAATAAATAGCCAACCATACATGTACAGAATTAACAACTACTGGATATATTGCCATGAAATTGACAGTCATTGTCCAATGACTTTGGTAATCACCTGAATGATCATTTAGCGCCAGGTTTACATCAGATTAAAATTTCTCCATGACTTTGGTTTCTCACCAAATACTTGCACAACTAATGACCAATTAAGCATGTTAGCATGCTTATGTTTGCATTTAGCTCATGAACCGTGGTGCCTAAATACAACCTTGTAGAGCCCAGCATGGCTGTAGACTCTTATTGATATATTATCTATGGTGCCAGCTATTATGTAATTTACCAGTTATGGCCCACATCATGATCAGCTACAGACACACAGTTTGCCCTCAGTTGTTTTTACTACACATATTTATAATATTTGCACAAAAGCACCTCAGCTATGGGTCTTGAGGGAGGGTGTGTTCTAGTCTTTTACTTCTTCACCTTTTTTCCTTCCAGTCCAGGAACATTCTAATCAAGCTCCACCTCTCTCATATTTATAGACCACCACAGACTCCATATATACTGTGTATAAGGCATAAAGCTACACTTGTGACCACCCATTAGCAATTACCAAACCAATTTTAAACTCATGCTATTCATCCAATTTCTAACCAAGGTTAATTTGAGACAAGGTTTAAGGTTGAGGTTAGAATTTATTTGATTATGATCTTTATTTCTATATTCACTTGTGGTATGGTGTGTTCTATAACACACATCTGTTTCCAGAAAAGGTTTTAAAGGAACAAGGTAACCAGTTAACATACTGTTTTTCACCTGAGGTCCCCTGTCCTGTGAGAATAAATGCCCTCAACAGTGTCCCTCAGTTACATTCAAATTGCCATAAAGATATAGAAACACCATGCCTGAACATTCAGACAAAACACCCCAGGTGACCAAGAAACCTCATTTTCCTCTCATTTCCCCCCAAACATTGCTGATACAGAAAAAAATAAAACTCTGACCATGTAGGCTCCTACACAGAAGAACAAATCTCTGTTGAGACACAAATGCCTCTTGAGAGGAGGAATCCAGTCACATGTATTTTTTAATTAGCAAACTTAGGTGAAGCAGTGGAGAGTTAATTACTCAATTACTGCGAACAAGTTAATTTTTAACTATCTGAAATGAAGTCAGTCATTATTTAGGCGATTGGCTGATAATTAAGAGTCTAATCTAAATTAATTGTTGGGAGGCAGTTTTTGATCCTGCAGTGTGCGTTGTGTAGACTAAAACCAGGAAAGGGTGCAATTCCAATTAAATGTGAAGGGATTTATTGTATTGATGTTTTGGTTTTTTTCTTCCACAAATCTTTTTCCTGACACATAATGGATGCTTTGATAATTTAGAAAAGGAAAGCACCAATTTCCAGGCCAGTGCGTTTTAGTTCCTTCTCTCCACGCAATTAGAAACTTTTCCTCCATCTAATTATGAGCGTAATTGTGCGTCTGACAGAATATTGGGAGCAAATGCAAAGTGTGATTGATTTAAAGTTCTTTAATTCACCTCTTGTTTAATGGATTAAACGTGATGCCTTTAAAATCGGAGTCCATGTAAAAAAAAGCTAAACTTCCTCTGGAGCAATAATTCCATTTCAATTAAAAGTGACTTATCACCTTTTCCTAAAACGTGCTTAATATGCCAAAAATGTTCAATGCTTGAAAGAGTCCAAAATTCCATTTTAATTGTTATCAGCGAGTCGGATCTCCCCCTCTCCTTCCCTCTTTCTTCTGCCGACCACCCCCCACCCCACCGCCCTTTTTTTTCCTTGGCTGTCTTGGCACAAGCCGCACGGAAATAGACCTAATTAACCCCCCTTCCCCACAGGGAAATCCGCTATGCAAATTAACATTTTCAAAATATAGTAATGATATAACTTGAGAAATGGTGACGCCAGTTTTTCACGCACTGACTCCAAGTATTTGCATTTTATCAGCCCAATAAATACTTTTCATCTCTTGATCATCTGGACGTGTGTGTGTATGTGTGTGTATATGTGTATGTGTGTGTGGGTGGTGGTGGTAGAGGGGTGGGGGTTAAAACAAATGCTCAGATCTGATGGGCACAGAGGAAGAATGGATCAGCCATATTCGGCCACTGGCTGGCTACTGGAGCCCAATAAAACCATCTGCCGGGAGTGAAACGGTGGAGGGGTAGATGGAAGGAGGAGAAAGTCCCTCCCTCCCCCCAAAGAGCTCAGCTTAAAGCCGCTCTGTAAACGAGCAAAGATATTTTAATTAGGAAGCAAGTTCACGAGCATCTCATTTAAATCACTTTAATGAATATCTCAGTCAGAGTGGCCCGTGTGCACTGAAATGAAAGGACAGATGCTGTTTGAAACAAAGGTGTTTCCTTTGCTGCTTCCGCCATGTTTTGTTTTCTCAACTCACCAGGGTCCTCATGTCTCCTAACCCTTATAATTTCAATGTAAGCACACACACCATATGAGTTTACTGTATTTAAATATATTGAATATAATGCACATACTGTTGTTTCTGATTCCACCTGCATGTACTATAACATTTGGTTCACACAAGGTTAACCTTGAGTAGGCCAGAACACCCAATACAGTAATCACATTTATAAGAGAAAACAATACAGTAGGCTATGTGTAGGCTGCACTTCATTTGCTGCACTCATTTATTTTTGATTTCCTTAGAGTTGATCTGTTGATTCAAGCATAATTATTCCTGAAAGATATGTGTAAATACACTTAAGACTTTAGATTTATGCTCTTCATTTGGACACATGATCCAGTGAAGGCATTGCACATAGTGGCACTGCTTAAATAAGTCTATAAAGCTTGCAAATCTTCAAATTGTTTTTGGGCCATCTTTACGGTGCATTGGTAGCAGTTAAATCAGTTTGTACATAATTAACTGATCCAAGTGCTTATGCCAAAATGTTAGTGTATGACTGTAACAATATATTATCAATTGCTAATCCTCATCAGTTCATTGAATGTAATACTAACTCTGTAAATGTTCTCCAAGCAAGTATAAAATTCCTCTCCAAATAGAACAAAGAATCAGAAAGAAGCATTTTCTATGTGTACACTGGGCAAGATGATATTCTCATCACTGTAAAACAGACATAATAATTTGTATGGGAGATTAAATAAAAATGAAGCAATGACTTTGGTCACTCAGTGGGATTTTTGATGCTTTGAGAGGTTATTTGAGCCAAACTGACACATTCACACATTTTCTTTTGTACTGGTACTTTTGTACTGTATGTTTTTTTAGCTTAATCTAAGAAAGTATATGCCTACAAATTGGCTAGATTAATCAGATGCGTTACATCCGAGATTCATGGGGCGTGCAAATGTAAGCAGAATAAGATATTTTGATTACATATTCTTATACGTTTCCTCCCAAAATACTAATACTTTACTACAGTCAATGTTTCGTTGATCCTCCCGCGACCATGTCATTTTGAGTTTCCACACACGGGCTCCTGCAACCCTTCATTACTTTACAGGAACCTGTAGCCTACATTTCTATGACTCTGCCTTTAAATGATATGTTTAGATGGTCAGGTAATTCAAAGTCATAGGTTATTCTAAAGACTTCTTTTTTGGGAACAATAATGTTACAAGAACCCATGAAATTCTGATATTTTTCATCCATGATGAAACCTGATTGCCTTTAGGACTTGATTGGTGTTCTTAATATTGTTGTCAATACTTTACATTACTGTACAATATTCATGTTAACTTGAATATTGAACAGTAACAATGTATTAAACATTGATTCAGTCAAACAGTGATGACTGACTGAATGCACCTGTAGGTGAGTGAATATTGCAGCTATATGAAAGAGTAAAGTATTGACAACAATATAAAGTCAGACAAATGAAAGTGAGCAACGTAACTGTGCATAATCACTGAAGCTCAAACATTTTTATCAATACTGTGATTGCAAGATTATCCTGGTTAATTATCCTGGTATTAAAGCACTATGCACTTCCTTTTTCACTCTAAATTTAAAGTTCAGTTCTCTTTCCATTAGTCAAAAACTTTTAGAGCCGTTTGTCTTGCGGCCTTTTTGTACATGTTATGACAGCATGCAGTCGATGGCATGTAGCCAAAATGACAGGACAGTTTAAGCAATTAATTCTCAAAGATATCAGTCAGTGAGTGAAATAATTCCAGATAAATTGCCAGTCCACCAAGCACAGCCTGATGATACCCTCTGGAATATCCCATCCTAACATATGCCTAATTGTTTACTACTGCTTGTTTACATAAATACAAAATGTTGGAGGGGAGGAGGGAGGGGAGGGGGGCGAGTAGAGTCAGTACAGTATAAGACAGAGCTGAAGAATTAATAACAATTTGTGGCAGATAATTACTTATCAATTAAAGCTGTTATCCTGCCTAATTAGGCAACGTTCATTAAATTCAGCCAATTTAAACCTTAATCAAAGTTAGCAGGGCCTGACAGCAGGCGAGGATCAGTGGAGGAGCGCCCCCCAGTGGAGGAGAGGGTAAGGAGGCGTCCCTCAGGGTGTGTGGGTGTGTGTGTGTGTGTGTATGTGTGTGTGCGCGACTGCGCGCGTGTGTTTTTTTTATTGTGTAATTTATTAAATAGTATATTTATAGTATAGTAATAAACCTCATTCAATTTTTATATTTTGCATTATTATTATTATTATTATTATTATTATTATTATTATTATTATTATTATTATTATTACAGACCTGTTACTCTACTCTAATAAAATTACCAAAAAAAAGCCACATAATGAACTTGGCTTTTTCCGGGCCCCTTGTGGTCTGGGGCCATGGACCAACTGATCCCTTTGTCCGGTTGGTAATCCAGCCTTGAGTACCTTTAAAAATTGTACAGTACTTGAGCAAATACTGAGTTATTTTTCACCAATGACGATGATATTATCATCGTTATAGTATCATAGTAGTAGTGTATGAAGTACTCAGATCCTTTCCTGAAGTAAAGATGGTAATACCACAATGTAACATTACTCAAAAGTACTTCTTATGCAGATTGGCCCCTTTACAAGTCCTATGATGTTGTTGTTGTTGTTGTTGTTGTTGTTGATGATGATGATGATGATGATGATGATGATGATGTATAATCAGCAAGGTGTAGGCTAGTTGTTTTTGTTTTGTATGTAAAAATTGCAACCTCCAGGTGTAGGTTACATTTAGCTGTCAAATAGTGGAGTAAATAGTATATTTGCCTTTGAAATGTAATGGAGTATATAATATATAATATAAGGTAGCGGAAAATAGGAATACTGAAGTAAACCTCAAAATTGTACCTAAGTAGGCCAGTACTTGGTAGAAAGTATCAATTCACTCAGTGATTTAAGCAATGTATTATTTTTCAGTCATTCAAATCTACACTCGTGCACACAGTGACTGGTGGTCTAACACACTCCTTCACCCTCTGGCCTGTCAGATCTGGTTTTTAAAGCTTCACTTCCAAGAACTGTTGTGGCCAATTGACAACAAAGCACGCGCTTCTCGGGGCGCCTCGGCACGAAGAACGAGTTAATTAATATTGGCTCTTGTTTGGTCTAGTTAATGAATGAGTGAATTATGCACCTCTGGGACACCGCCTCCCCAATCGGTTTAAATTATCCCCCGCACCCCTCTTCCAATATTGTCCTCCAATTTCCCCACTCTGATCCTGCACTGATGGGGTCCCTGTCAGCAACCAGACCACGACACGCACAAACACACACACACACACACACGGAGACCGAGGCTACCCCTGCCGTCTCCATCTGTCTGTCTTTGTCCCGCTCGAGTGTATTTTAGTTCTTTGTCTCCAGCACATTTATTGACGCCTTCGACCTCGCATCGTCAGCTCAGGGTGGCAAATAACTTCCATCCCATTAACTCGTTTGAGAGGGAGGCTAGTCAAACAAAGCTTGGCCGCAATCTGATCCTCTCTCTCTCTTACACACACACACACACACACACACACATACACTCAGCCCTGTTGGCCAGAGAGAGAGAAAAAAAAATCCATATTATTTGCATTAAAAGCCTCGCACCGTGAAATTCATTTATAATTACAAAGCGGTGTGCTGTGTGTGTTATGCAGATCAGGGACATGTGTGTGGAGCGAATGGCTCGGATTGGTTATTTTGTGATATGCTAACACAGAATGTATAGTGACAGATTGCAATTATCCCGTTATTGTAATTGTCAAAGTCAATTCACTGCAGGCTGCATGAAAAATAGACCAGGATTTATACATGACTTACATTTGGTTGTCATTTTGACCCTCTTTTAAACAAACACAGGCAGGCAGGATGACACACTGCAAGTTGCCCCCAAAGATGGAATGGAACCTTGATTATTCATCAAATATGGATTAAGATTGTATTTTATCTGTGAACATATGTTGACCAATTATTGTAGCATCTGTTAAAAGTAAAGGTTTCTCAGTCCAGTTAAGGGAAGATTCTGCTCAACAGTTCAAAAAAATACAACTAGGCTATACTATGTATGTAGTTATTTAATAACATTAGCTGGGTGGAAAAGTAAAAAAAATATGATAAAGTTGCTGTTGCTGATGATGACATCACTGTTGTAAGACTTTTCTGAGATAATATCTCTATTTCATTGTGGAGGAAAATATGGGCCTACCGAGTATCCTGTAGCCTATGTGCGTGATTAGTTCCTTGTGAACTGCTCCTAAAATATCTCAGCCTTTTCAGTGCGGTGGATGCTTTGCTCATCCTCGTGGATCTCTGGCGGCACCGTGTGGCGATCGAGGCGCATTGTAGGACAGGGTGGCCATCCAACTTTTGAGACTTTCTTTGTTATGAACCAGGAGCAAAAGAAAATTTCTTTACAAACATCACATTTTATTTGACTGAGCATCAACTAGAGAGTGTTGTGCAAAACATGTTCCCTATAGTCTAATATTAGATAAATAGGCCTATTGGCTGATACAAAAAAAGTTTAGTAACTGCACCTCTCCTCAGTTAGAATAACAGCAGTCATAGATAACAACATGCTTATATACTGCTCAAATATCCAGAAACCAGTAGACTGAATACTGAATAGGCTACTTACTATGTGAGTACAATATAATACAAAATAGGCTAATAAAACTGTTAAAACTAGGTTTTGACACAAGGCCCAAGGGCACAATATGACGTATCGGCCAAATGCAGGACCTGCTAATATTTGCCAACAAATCTACAAGAAATCAATTAAACCTTGAAGTAAACCTGCAGGGACCCTGATGGGTGATCCAGGGCAGTGGTCACACCCACTACAGCGTATACATTCAAAACTCTAAAACCCAGTTAAAAAAAGTGTGTTTGTGACACAGCCAGATGGTTGTAGGGTCATTTCCATCTCATCAGCCTGTATGGTGCCAGTGGTAGCAGCCTCGTAGCAAGTCCACCACAACTGTATTTCAACACTGATGTTGAGCATCTTTTCCTTCACAACATACACCTCACTGCCCTGGTGGACTGTCACCATGATTTGTGTTGAGGGTGTGCTTTCAAGTTCTGGATTTGGAGGAGCTATGACAAAAGAGCATTCATGTTTAAGGCCCCTTCAGACTGGAATAACTTAACATCAAACATATGATCTTCAACATAATTTCACATGTTTTAAAATGGTTTGTCTTCTCATTTTGTTAAATTGTTCATTTTTCAGAGGATGCTATGCCTCTATATAATTTGGAATTCACTAGATATTCAATAGGCCTTTTCTTTATTCTTTATGATGTTTTTGCTGGGCAAGTATTTGTTCACAGCCTTTTTTGTAGGCATCAAGTGGTTGTATTTACCTATGTACTTTTTTTATGTTTCTGAGTTTTTTCTTAGTTGTGGTGTGTTTGTTAAACTATTGATGATTACTGTTTTGTTTTTGTCCTTCTTAAAATTGTAACATGTTTGATTTGTCTCTTGTTTTTGGATTGTATATTAGGACCTCGAAAACGAGATGGTTCATCTCAAGTGGTTTATACTATTTAGTAAACTTGTACAACAAAATCAGGTATGCTAATATCAAATGTTTTTAATCTGCACTTAGAATTAGAATGACACTGCACAGCACAGATATCCTATACTGTTTAAAGGAATAGTTCACCATTTTTGGTAATGTGCTTATTCTGACAGAGTGTAAGGCCTAAGCTTGATTAGAAAATCAAGCCTCTCTGTCAGGATTGCTTAAATATGAAGCTGCTGGCTGTAGCTAGCTGGCCCAGCAGCCAGCTTAACTTAGCTTCTCACAAAGACTGGCAACAGCTGGAAACAGCTAGTTTGAGTCTGTCCAAGGGTAACAACATCCTTCTACCAGCACATCTAAAGCTCTTTAAGCAGGCCAAAGACATGGTATCTCTTTATTTAGTTCACGCATGAACCATGTGTAATAATGATAAGGTATCATTCATATGTTCCCAGGGTCCCATAATAAAGGGAGTGTAGCACCTTGGGCATATAGCTCCCATTTCAAGGGGGTTGTGTGTAAAGGCGTCACTTTGTGTTGAAAAGTGGTGGGGACATAAGGGCTCAGATTAGGATCATGGATCAGGAGACGTGACAATGCATGAGAATAAGACATGAAGATTTTAAAGACTATTTTGGAAATACAGGCTATGAACGGGGGTCTGGAAGTCCTCCCCCAGAAAACTGGAGCATTAAACACTTAATTTCCTGTATTCTGGACACATTTTCTGTTCCAATTTATTGTGGAAATGGTGGCAATTTATGTATATAAAGGAAACAAAATCAGCTGGCATATAAAACCGGAACATAAACGGAACATAATGCTGTAATCAGCTGCTTGGTTTTTTTTAGCTTAAGTTACTTTTTATCAGACAATTGTTTCTTCTATAGGCTATTTAGATGCATTGCATGTTTTCTTATTGTTCAAATAAACCTTCCTCAAAGCCTTTTCATTTGTTAGTTAACATTTCTTGGTGCAAGCTATTTTTCAGAACAATTTTTAACAAATGCTTTCAAAAAATGATGGGGACTAATCAGGCATTTCAAAAGGCGGTGGGGACATGTCCCCAATGTAAATGACACCTATGGTTGTGTGAGCAGTTGCCAGGTAACCAGCATATACGTTTCTGCAACAAGAAAAAGTCCTAGTCTATACACAGCAGGCCTATTTAGGTTTTTGTATCTACAGGTTAAACAAAGATATTTTGCCTTTAGCCTAAATTATTAGTGAGTTTAGAGTATTATGTAGGCGGAGTTTAATACAATTTCACAAGCCAGCCTACTTCTCAACCTTCCTTCAGAGAGCAAATATGCCTAGTGTTAAGCCATTGGTCCAAAATATCAAACTATTCATTTAGTTGGGTAAGTTAAAACATTATTTATTTTAGTTATTTAAATTGTCATTAGGCCTGTCAGTAGCCCAGCAGTCAAGCCTAAAATGTAGGCTATTCCTATCTCGTTTCGTTCACGAGACAGCCATAAAGAAAGCGTAGGCCTAAACGAAAATATTCAACGCTGTTTAGAAGGGGATTGGCTGCCAGTAAACGCAAAGTTGACACAGCTGAGCACATGCACAAGGATCACACCTGGTTGCATTTCTACTTAATGAAACCCTTCACGCCGCCAGACCGCAGAGATCTGTTTGTGTTATCGGCTGTGATGGCGGAATCGCGGAGAGTTCAATTGACCACTTTGTCCTTTGATGCACCGCCATCATCTGACAAGCTGGCTTCGGCCCAAAAGTCTCCGACAGCTGTTCAGCAGGAGAAAGAAACCTGCTCAGAACGACCTGCGGACACGGACACAGTCCGGCTGGTGCTCACGTTATTTGAGCCTGATGAGAGGAGCTTCCCAGAGTTCAGCTACAGCCAGCTCGTTGACAACAAGGTGGGATTTCATCCTGACTTCTCAGAGAAAACTGAGGTCACTGATGAAACGCAACTTCAGTCTTAATATCTTGCAGCTATTGTCTGCTTTAAAACAGAACAAAGAGGCTATCCTGTTAATATAGGCTAAGTATAAGAAAGTTGTTAAAAGGGGTCATGCCTTTTATCAATTAACAGAAAATAGTAGGCTGACTGTCCATTTTTGTTATAATTTACCAAAAATTGGTGGTTACACAACTCCTCATTAGGCCAATGTGCATTTCACATCATGATTGATAATAATGAAAAGGTAAAAGGCCTAACTTTAAATGGACCATTTTAAGACAAAAGTTATGGTTGCTGTTTGGCATTATTTAACTTTGAGTGATTTAATAAAAAAGATAAAAGCCTACTATTTGGTACTTTGTTCATGCTGTTTTAGACCTTTTTAAAAATCTGACTGGTAACCTGTTTTTATTTAACCATTTCTTTCAAAACTTTAAAATAAACCATCCTTTTGGTGACCATATTAATCTTTGCAAGAAGCCTACTTCACAATTTCAAAATCTATCCAAATTAAACATTTAATTTTTTTTTCACATCACTGGTTTTATTTTAATTACTTAATTAATTAAAACAAAGAATCTCTTAGCAACTTACTTTTTACTTCTATATCATAAAATTCCCCATATATAATACCCAAATGGTTAGCTTTCTTTCCAAGCCAATTACCCTGTTGGGACAATTAACTTTGAAGTTTAACTCGCTCCAGGTTACTTGCTTTTACTGTGAGGGTTTTGTGTTGGTTTCTATCAGATGCCTTTTTCTCTAACAAATATGCAAATCATAACCATTGGAAACCTTAAATCAATGACTGGTCATCTTTCTTAGTCCTGTGACAACGTGACAACCTGTCCCTGCTGCTTTGCATGCTGGGATCGACTGCATCCCCTGTGAGCCCAATCCTGGAATTGAAGGATAACGAATGTGAAATTCATAAACATCTTAAGGTCTTAGACTAAAACTAAGCGTGCAACAACTGGACAGAGAACTTTTTTTTTTGTAAAATGTGTTATTGATATGACTTACATTTATTTAACATTTCAGATCAACAACACAAAAGATGAAGTCTCACTGAGCAGATTTGAAGTGGAAGAAAAGAGAAAAAACGATGAGGCTGCTGCTATTGCAAGGAAGCTGGAGGAAAAATACGTGAGCTTTTTTTGCAAAACGTTAAATGAGGATTGGTGTCCTGCTCATTTTGAAAATGATATATCTTTGAGTAGAATCAAACGTTTTCATCAATAGTGATATGCGAATAGAACAAATATTTCCTCTTGTTGCAGGGTGGCAAACCTAAGAAAAAGAAGGACCGAATTCAGGACTTGATCGATATTGGATACGGCTATGATGAAGAGGATTCTTTCATTGACAACTCTGAGGCTGTGAGTCAGTGTTAAGCCACACATTTGAATTTCCTCAAAATTGTTAGCAATTCATGTGTATTTCTTATATCAAGACCAGTTTGGTTGTGCAATGATACGTATTTTATTTTATATTTATATACATATTTTATATACTGTATAGGTGAAGCTTCATTTTTTTTTTTTTATTTTTTTAATTTTTTATTTTTTACTGGTTATTAGGAAATATAGGCATTTTGACTTGTTGCTTGGGCAGTTCACATTGGTCAACAAGTGTCAAAATCAAACACATGATGTTCCAAAAAACGGTCTGACAAAATTTCCTTTGCTCAGAAATGTCATGTTTCTCTTTCCTCTCAGAGCTGTTCCCAATTTTTGTCATTTAAAGGCATCAATCTTTCTCAAACTTTTCTTTAGGTTTATTTTACTATTTTGCAATTGATAAACTGTGTTGTATTCAAATTATTACAATATTGCTTCTGGTTTGTCTCTGCAGTATGATGAATTTGTCCCGGCCTCCATCACAACAAAACTTGGTGGCTTCTATGTAAATTCAGGCATGCTGCAGTTCCGCCAGGCTTCTGACACAGAGGACCTCACTGCAGAAGAGAAAACACTTGAGCCCTCAAAAGTAAGTGGTGCGTCTAAGAAGAAGCATGCAAAGCATAGTAATGGGCAGGACATTTTTCAATGCTGTTTCAGAAGTGATTGAATAGGTTTTTTGCACTTGTGTTTTGTCCCTAAAAAACAATTACAATTCTGAACTGTATTCGATAACAGAATCAAACACATATTTTTAGAAACGTAAACTCAATGGTAAACAGAATAAGCCCAAAAAGAAGCCATGCAGAGAAGATGGAGAGATGGAAACCAATGTGGATCCAAAAGCGAGGTGAGGCTGACGAAAGCAATTTAACCTCTTATTTAGAACCAGTTTGACACTGATGCTAGAACATTTGATTTAATGAATTCTCTGACAAGCATAATGTGTTCATCTTGTAGCACTTTGTCTGAACTCAAACCTGAAGATGAGATGAAGAAGAAAAAGAAGAAAAAGGCTGTTGGCACATTAAGTGTAACCAGCATGTTGAAAAAGTTTCAAAGAGAGAAGGAGAAGGAACGACGGAAGATGAAGAAAGCGAATCAGGAGTCAGCTGCAATCATGGGTGCACCCAAAATACCTCTCTGCCCTGCAGATGCAGCCGGGGGCGGAGGCTTAGGATTGACCGACCCTCTCCTCAGTTTAATTGGATCAACCAATGACCACGCTCTCATCCAAGCAGCCAACACTGTGGATTTTGATATTGATTTGGACTCTTTATTGGACGTTAGTGAAGAGACTTCATCACCAAAATTGTTCCCCCAATCTGCCACTGTTTTCCAATCCAAAACAGATGACCAGACTCAAGCCCAACCTCCAATTACAAAGACTAGCTTGCAGATAAAGCCTCATTCAGAACAAATCCAGCTCTTGTCACAAACCAGTTCTACATCATCTCAACTGCCAGAGGGACTTCCCTCAGGACTGGAAGACAGCATTCGAAAACTCATGATTGTAAGTTTAAAATTTAGTTGTTGGTGTATGCTGACGTCCCTGTGTGCATGTGTTGACAGACTTAACACTTGTGAAGGGCATCAACTGTAAATGGACAAGTGTATCATATATGCACAGATGACTTACACAAATCTTTCAGGCTGCCAAGACCTCAGAGGGGGAATCAAAGCTCAAGTTCTTCACACCAGAAATCAACTCAATCCTGCTTGCGTGAGTTACAGCAAATTCTATTGCATTTTGACAACTATTTTCTCATGTCAGCCGCACAGTGGAAGCCTTTTTTTAACCTTTTATAAACTGGAAAAACAACTTGTCACAGATTACACTAAAAAAGTAAATACCCATGTTGTCTTATCAGCATCTTGATATGCCACACCTGATGGATGGATTATCTCGGCAAGGGAGAAGTTCTCACTAACACAGATTTTAACAGATTTGTGAACAATATTTAAGAGAAACCTCTTGTGTACATAGAGAAAGTCTAAGATCTTTGTGTTCAACTCCCATGGAGCTATATTTTTACATTCAGTGTTTCTCACCAAAATGTGTGATCTTTGAGTCTTCACAAATTCTTTGCCTAAATTTCTTTTCTCAGTTCCTTTTTAAAATCCTGCATTGTTTAATTCCACTTGTGCTAGGTGACCAGATTTAAATCCTAAATTGATGCACTTGCAGAAGTGTGTGCTGACTGTCCATGGTAGTTTGCCATTATGTTTTTGCAGACTGATGCAGATTCTCTGCAGTCATGAAAATGAGTCATCATGGTAAATGGACTACATGTAGTGCCTTCAACTTGAGAGCGTGTAAAGCATCTCACGTTTATCATACTCTACATACTGTACATTGATAACACTAATGGCTGTGAAACTACCATCCAAAGTGCTGACCTGCGCATTTCAAGTAGTCTGATACTTTTAAGGTCACTTTAACAAGCAGTTAGGAGGTAGGTGGATAAAACTACTAGTACTGTGATTTCTAGACAACCTTTTCTGAGCTACACAAATCTGACCATATCTGTTATATAATATGGCTTTAAACCACAAAGCTTTGTGTTCTTGATCAGTGTGTCAGTTAGTGTATAGTTAAGTTCTCACTGTGTCTTTATGTAGTATTGAGTTGCAGTGTCGGGAACAAGGTGGTCAGTTGCGCTCCAAGGTGTACACACACCTGTCATCTTTCCTGCCCTGCAGCAGAGACACACTCCTCAAACGTGTAAAGAAACTGTTACTCACACACATGGTGAGTGTGTGTCAATGTTTGAATTATATCATTACAGATCAAGTTTTTATTTTTACTTGTAATTCACTTCTTGA
This sequence comes from Lepomis macrochirus, assembly GCA_024633595.2. Lineage (NCBI taxonomy): Eukaryota > Metazoa > Chordata > Actinopteri > Centrarchiformes > Centrarchidae > Lepomis > Lepomis macrochirus. The sequence continues at coordinate 29,864,363 of JALXJV020000003.1, forward strand.
ATTTGACATTAACCAGGAGGAACCCCCTGATGCAGAGGATCCCATGCACAAACTTAAGGAAGCCATCGGCAAAGCCATGCCCGAGCAGATTGCAAGTTTCCATGAAAACTGCCAAACATATGAACAAGTCAAGACTTCAAAGTGAGTTCTTCAGTGTTTGGAAAAAGAGAATAATTAACAATTGATTGAATTGTCTTCTAAAAATGTTATTTGATATATCAGAAGTCTTCATGAAATTAAAGGTATGGAAACCTTATCTCAAAACACTGAAATGTCAAAACCATATGTAACCAGAAAATATACCACAAGAGGATCAGCAAAAAGTGACATTTGGTTCTGAATGTATTGCATGTGAAATCTGTCTGCTGATATTCCTTTTCAGTTCTAATCCTGAAGTAGGTGTATTTTCATATCTTTTCATAGATAAATTATAATACTTCCTTTTCTCATACAGTGTTAGCGATGGCATCATAAATATCATTCGTTTGCCTTTTTGACGGCATAACATTTGTCAACAAACATTTCTGTACAGCTAATATCCAAAGATGGCTGTACAGTATACATAACTAGATGCAGTACATGTATCCCTTGTTTTGAGTAAGATTTGGGTTCAAAATATTTTTCTCCTCCCATCTTGAAATCGGCTAATGTCCATTTCAGGGCAACAGAGGAGGACAAAGAAGGCAAACAGAAGGTAAATTTGGGCCCAGAGGACAATTTGGAGGAGAAAGGTGGGAAACGAGGAGGTCCTAAGAAGTTGTTCAAATGGAATGACGAGATCAGGTCAGATATAATAAAGATCATTTGAAATCCCGTACTTCACTCTATCATGTGATAACATGATCATATTTTCTTTCATACAGGGAATGTTTGAGCCATGTGTTAATGGTGAAAATGGAGAGGCAGAAAACAGAAAGGGATGGGAGTCAGGAGATGGAGGAGTATCTTAAGACATTTTTAGATAATGAGGTCAAACCGCTTTGGCCAAAAGGGTGGATGCAATCTAGGTATGCGACACTGGTGTGAATTCACACCTTCAGTCATAAAAAAAAAAAAAAAAAAATTCAAATCAGGGTTTTTAAGTACTTATTTACCAGACATCCCCTTTCTCGACATTTGTTTTTCAGGGTGCTGATGAGGGAGAGCAGGAACATTTTACATTTTAAGTCATTACCGTGAGTACTATAGGGCTGAACTTGAGATTTATTTTTGTAAGATATCTAATCACTAATTTTCTTGATGTCTCACATGTGCAGAGTAAAGAAGGCTAGGCCTGAGAAGAAGCAGCAGCTACCTATCAATAGTCCTCTGACTACATCAGATGGCTGCAGCGTTCTCCAGGGGTCTCCACCACTGATAGATCTGACCAAGGAAGAAGACGATGTCTTTGAGGGATCAAATGTCTCCAATTCTGTGTCACTTGGTGCTGTTAAGAAGGAAGTTGCTGCATTGAAAAAGGTGGAGGCTGCTCCGACTCATTCCCTTCTGGATCTCCTTGCTGATCAAGCGCTGGCTCAGGAGCAACCTCTCTCAGTTTCCCAGGAGCTCCTAGCAGCAGCTGTTGTAAAATACAAACGTTCAGTTCAGCACTGGAGCTTTGGGGTTGACACCAAAAGTCCTCCCTTTCCACCTCCGCCTCCTCAGTCCAGCCCAGTCGGTTTCCCCGTGAGTGGGATGTGTCAAGTTGTTTTTCCTCAGCTGCTGCAGGTTGGAGACTTCGCCAGGCACATTGATGCTAGCCAGATGCAGATCATCGCTGAGGATGCTGACATTACTATACAATGACAACTCCCAATGCAAATTTACACACAGTAAGTTCTATTCATATTAGTTACAACTGTGGGTGACCTTATTTAGTGAGGTTGGCGGGGTGTTTAAGAAGGTACTCCAGTGATTTAGTATGACACTTGTGATGAATGTGTTTATTAAAGCAGCAGATATCCTGACTTTTAGTCCCTATGAGTCAAGCAAGATCCTTTTCACTATAATGAAACAAAGGGCATGTTAGACTCTCTGCTGATTGAATGCCCACAAGACCCTGAGATGGGGTTGAAAGTTCAGTAAAAAAAAAAGCTAAGTGGATTTTTTTTTTTTGTCACTATTAACTATTTGCAATATATTATACAAACTCTTTGTAATAAAACCATGCATCTGACAAGCAATTAAAGGAACACCAACAATCCTTTTTTTTTTTTTAATATGCAAAGAAATAACCTAAGCCACCAAACAATACTGTTTTTGGTGCAAGTACAGCCCAAACGTTTTGTTTTGTAGACTTGAATCATTTTTAGATGCACATTAGGGTATTTTAGCTGTCAAAAAGAGAACATACCGGTGTTCTATCTAGATTAAAGAAATCTCTGACAAAAAACTTTCAGTTGAGGTGCAGTAGAAATGTTTAGTGACCTGCCACAGTGACCCCATGAGATCCTGGACAAAAGACACCTTGCAGAATCTATTAATTTGCTTCAATGCCAGTAACACATTTGTATGATGTTTAGTGACATTTCCCAAGCATTTTGTCAAGTGGATAGAAAATCATGTAAGTCTTTCTTTCTAGATGGGAGCAGTTTCTTTGGAGATGGACTGGACACACGATGATTCTAACAAACACAGGAGTTGACCGCAAAATCAGCAGTGGATATGAACTACTCTGCAAAAGTTAATAAACAAATAGCAATCTGACTTTTTGTCTGCCACCAGATGTGGTTCTCGCTGAAGATGTTTTGTCATGCTTTCTGTCATGTGTTTGAGTATGTCATCTGGTAAGAAACTAAAGGGAGTAATACTTGTAGTTTTGACATATGAAAGGTGGCACTTTTACCTCTGAGCAGACAAGTGAACTTTACGCCTTATGTTTTTTCTGATAAAACCTTGAGAAACTTGACATCAGAATCACCTTTTGATTAGGGACCCTTAAACTGACCTGTATTTAAAATGCTTTGTTTGAAATGTGAATGATTTACTTTCAATTAATAAATAATAAAGAGCTTACATGTTGTGTGTCTTTCAGGTTAAAGTTTATTATTCACTACACCAAAATATTAAATTAAAAATGTTTTTCTGAAGTAGTGAAAGTGACCATACATTTTCAAACAAAATGTTAAGAGTTGGTCACTCAGCTGTCACTGAGATTTGACCATCTTTTGTCCATAACAGAAGCACTGTTTGCTACTGTAAATAAAGGATGTTTTGGTTTCGGCATGAACTCTGGCCAACAGAACTAGGAAGTTTTACTCACACTTCACCGGTTTCAACACTTTTATAATCAAATTGTTTGCCTCTTTTACATGTTTGACATTGTGTCAGGGATTGTGTGAGTAAGGCAATTCTAGTGTAACACAAGACAGTACTGCTGTTGGATACAAGATAGTTCAGCATTTTGATGCTCAGCAGATGGGACATAACCTTAAACATGACCTGGTACTTTACAATGGTATATGTAGACCGCACACTTGGGTAGGTCTTAATATTACAGAAAATGTAACACATACACAGGAAAACACTGTTACATTGTTCAGCAAAGTGTTCAGACACTTCATAAACATCCTGTTAAAAGAAACAAGCAAGGGAGAAAACATGCCCAACAGTGATTGTTAAGCAAGTTGAACTAGACTAAATTTCTTTTACCTGTAGAGCAGCTTTCCTTCTGAAAGATAAACATTTATCATTGTGCAGATTACATCTGAGAGTTCAGTTTAATTATTTAAGAAAGTGTACCTGGGCAGAAGCTCTCAAAAAGAGAAACTCTAATGAGAACCCATTGTTTTAAAATGAAGATACACAAGACACTCGAATGCGAAATTATTCATTTCAACAAACGAAGAGAGAGACTGATCGAGTCATCTCTGACAAACATTTTTTCACAGTAGTAGCAGTTCATACAGACAGCATTGAAAGAAGAATTTGATCATGTTGGGTTCTTTAGGAGTTTTCATAGCCAATTAATCATCTGAATAATCAAGACAGCCAAGAAGACATGTCTATTACAGCTATTTGCAGTTCCTATGAAGAGAAAGAGACAAATTAATTTCAACAATATAGGATGACTTTACACTTTAAACAAGATCATATAACAAACTAAAGAATCATTTCTCAGAAAATCAGGACGGAAGTCCCAACATTAATTTTATAATAATGCAGTTAACAGAAACCTACCACTGCCAGCAAGGACATCCACCTCCACTGTAAAGTTTTTCTGTCCAAGAAGTCCTTTTGTCAAGACTGTGTATATCCCCACATGAATAGACCAAGAAAGGTAAAGAGTGGGAATTGACAGGGGTTAAAAATAAAAATTCTCATAGGAGCAAAAAAATTAGACACCTTAAGCATGTAATAACAAATGTTAGCAGTTCCACTCACACAGGACCGTGGCAGTGAGATTTTGTGACATCACCACTGGAGGATACTGTGGTCCTTCAGATCCCAGTTCTAGCTTGGCTTCACACCAGTACTGAACTTCATCATCTTCATCACTGGCAGTGATGTTTAAAGTGAAGATCTCAGTCACTGGTGTCTTCTCTGTGTTTTTGGACTGCAGTTGACCCAGTGCTGTCTGTCCTCTATAGAAGGTCACAGTGAGGTTTTCAACAGGAGCAACATCCTGTACTGTACAATGCAGAGTGTACTGATGACCCTCCAACAACGGCCCGGAGTGACTAACAAAGCTGATGTACACATTATCTGGAGGCTCTGTGGAGACAGATCAACAGCTAAACTACATAGAAAAGACTTGCACACATTTTCTAATGTGTCTGAAAGACAAGAACTTTAACTCACTGTAGACTATTACCGGGAGACCAATGTCGCACTGCCCCATCTGTTCATTTAATACATAACACATAGGGTTGATGCTCCACTCAGTCATCCTGTCCACACTCCAGACCACATAGGGATCCGTAGAAGCTTTGGGAGGTGCCTAGAGATGCAAAAGATCACAAAGCTGTTAAGATTCTGTTTAAATGATGACTATTCTCTGGGTGGTATTAGATTATTTGGTAAGCTTGTATGGTGTAATCCAATACAGTAGCCTTGCAATAAGTTCTGTAAATAAATACATGAAATGAAAATTAAATGTCTCATGGGGGCTGTCGCAGAAGTATGGGCTGCTTGTGCTGTTATGTGCCATCCTGTCCTTGTATAACCTGGACAGTGTTGTGAGCTGTGTCTCTGTTTTGGACATGACGCCTAACACATTCTCTGTAGGGTTGGGCTTCATTAGGGCTGTGTCTTGTCACTGATTATGTTTGTGATTTTCATGGACAGAATTTCAAAACGCAGCTGAGGAGTGGAGAGGGTTTGTTATGTTGACCTCAGGATAACATCTTTTGCGGATGAAATCTCTGCTGGCTTTATTAGGCCGTGACCGTGTAGTGAGCAGCAGAGTCTGAATTGGTTCGAATGAAAGTTAGCACCTCTCGATCTGAGGCCATCGTACTCTGCTGGATAATGGTGGATTGCTTTCTGTTAGGTTGGGAGGGAGTTGCTGCCCCAAGAGAAGGAGTTGAAGTAACTTGGGATCTTGTTCACAAGTTAGGCTAAGATAGAGCGAGAGATTGACAGGCAGACAAAATTTGGGGGGTGTTAAGTTACTCTTTAGGCTAATAGGGTTTTCAAGTCATATATTAGCGAGCATTGATTCTCTCACCAGTGAGACTTCCCAACCGAGAACAACAAACCCCGTCCTTTGTACAGAGCAGTTAGCTGTTACTGGATCCCCAAACCTGTGACAGGAGAGTTTACACGCAATTAGTTGTGACTAAGTTACACAGAAACGGGGGGGAAAAATGTATGGGTAACAAAAACAGGTCAGGGGTAATACAAAGAAAAAGAGAGATGATCTATTCAAAGCAGCTGCTACTCCAAGCCTTTTTGTGTTTGCATTTGTGCACAAACTGGGCAATTGTTTTTATTTTTCTGCATTTCACAGCTGCCCTCCTTTTTCTTCAATACTAGTTATATAGGCATCAAATGCGAAACAAGTATAGACCATTGTCAGAGTAGAAGATGGTTGGGAAAAAGGAGAAAAATATATTTATGACCCTGTAGGGAGTTCTGTTCTCTCACAGTAACATGTCCACAACTTCTGCATCTGCTACATATGCACAAGAGCACCTCTGCCTCATTACTTTGGTGCACACACTGCATTTCACATTTCCACAAAAGTGTAAATCTCCTTATTTTCTATATTCTTTTGAAAGGAAGACAAGAAAGAAACATGAGAAAATGTTATTTGGAGAGCTGGCCCTTTAATCACTGAGCGACCGCACCACCCTGAAATAATCACCAGCTATTCCTATCATACCTGACCACCAGAATGGAGGGTGACACCGTCAGATGGCAGCTGATGTTTTCTGGTGACTCTCCAGAGCTGCCGATGTGGCTAGGGATGGGGGTTGTGATACTGAGAAAATGAGATGGTAGAGGTGGGAGGTTTGTTGGAAAGGGAGGGGAAATTTGCGATGGAAGAGGCGGAGCAGGTGTGTGAATGGAAACAGGGGATGGGTTAGCTGAGGTCAAAGGAGTGGCCAGGAAGGGGGAGAGGAATAGGAACAAAGACACAATCAGTCACTTTAAGTATGTAAACAATATATGTACTGTATGTACTGCATACCTTAACGGCTCCCTCCAAATCATAGTAATGTTCAGATATAATGTTATGCTAACTACCGGTAAGTGTTATTTTTATCAAATAATTCACGACATTTCACAATAAAACATTTTATTGTCTTTAATCTTCTAAAATATAAACACAGAATTTAGAATATAAACTAAAACACAAGATTTAAGGTCTGTTCTGAATCCACAAAGGTGTATGTAGTAGCAGTATATTTTAAAGTATCTGTAGTATGAAATCCAATTACAGGAAATAAATGTTATATCTCTTCATTTGTTTATATTTGTGGTGTAAGCTGTATGAACTTATGAGTCAATTCCCCCTGTCTACATAATTCAGGCACGGGTCATTTAAATTTTGCCATCTAGTTTTTAGCTGATCTATTGTGAACCATTGTTTCATAGCACACTGAATACACCCAGTGTGTTCCTCTGAGGAAGGAAGGACACCCTGCCCAAGTCAAAGAACCCGCTCCTCTTTTCTGTGACCATTGTTCCACTGAATCCTGTGGTTGTTCTCCTGCCTATAAGATGATCTCACTCACAGTAGCTCACTAATGGTGTATGTGTGTGCGCGCGTTTTCCAAATGCCACTCTCACTGCAAAATGAGTGAAATAATACAACAGGTTATGTCTATACCAACAGTCTCATCCATAGAGCTAAATATTATCAAAGTATTTTTTTGTCATTTAAATTTACTCATTTGGCAGACATTTTTATCCAAAGTGACTTACATTTAAGAAACAACATGCAATCATCAACAAAGCTTCAATACAGCAAAAGATCTACAAGTGTAAATACATACTAGTAAGATCTAATAACACATATGGCATCAATGATGTCACTGTCAAAGTACTCAGATCCTTTACGTGGGTAATGGGTCAACAAAACTCCAATAACAAGCCTATTCCCAATTATGCACTTGTCCAATTTACTGGCCTGGTGTGGCTTCATGTTTTTAATAATAAACACAGATCTCAAATCGATATCTGGTCTTTTTTTATAGAAGTTCTCTGGATGTGTAAAACCTCTTAAAGCCCATTGGGTCACCTGCTTGAGCTAGTTCTATGTTGCTTAAACTTTTGGACATGCTACACATCATTCATCGGTTAGATTCTCCATAATTCATTCATCAGTTCATTTTACAGAAACAAGGAGCACCAAAATGCAATTCAATCAGATTTACCAGCGTGATAGGGTCCAAAAAGACAGACGAAAAGAAGTGGTGACTCACCAACTTTGAAGCGGTCATTAGGTCTGAACATGTGTCCATTCTTCTATTATTTATATTCCTCAATCAAAACTGTTTTTCATAAAAATGATCCAAGTTGAAATAACTTTGGTAACCTCTGACCTTCATCCTTTCTATGGTTCTCTCTCTCATCCTCTCTCGCTCTCTCTCTGTACAGGAGTTTGGCCTAGATCAAATGAATGATTCATAACTAACATGTTATCTGATGGCCTAATACAAGTAATATTCATACTGGTTTAAATAAACAATTTGATAATAGTCTGCTTCCCATTGTTGCTCAGCAAGAGATTTGTTCTAAAGGAATTAAAGGTTGTCCCATTTATAAGCAGGGTGAGTTCAATGAATGAAGCAAATAAAAAACTGAGCCATCAATTGACGTTTTACCGTGTTACAATTAAAAACCTACATTTAAAATGTTACCTATGTACAAGTATTAGTAGCTTAAGATACTTAATACTATGTCTAAATGAAACACATACGCTTCTCATGAAGAATGGACCCTTTTAGAGGTTTATTATTTTTTATGCAACTATAATTTTAATGCTGTAGCCGTTTGAGGGTGAGCAACTCTTCACCTATTTTATCTATAGTGCCGGAGAAATTTAATCTATTAACAATGCATTTAATTTCATGATATTATTATTTCAATTTCCTCTGCTGCAGTACATTTTTTACCTCTGAAAAATAGTGGATTTGAAGTTTAAAGGGGCATAAAATGGAAAATCTCAAGTAAAGTAAAAATACCTCAAAATCATACTTACGTACAGTAAACATATTTAGTGATTTACCATTCATTAAATGCCGCCATAGTGATGTATTTCCCTTTGTGATCTACCTGATCTGTGGTTCCCAACCTGGGGATCCAGACCCCCTACAGGGTTTAAATGTGAGGGAATGCACAATGAATACAAATTCATGAAAAAGGATTTAAACATATTACTGCTCCACAAAACTGATTTTTTTTTCTTCAGTTTTATTTGCACATCCCAAAAACACAAATCTCAAATTTGGCTGAGAGGACTTTACAAGCTCCACAACATACTGTGTCCATCCATTCACAACCTGTGACGAGGACTTGCAAGTATATCCCTGACAGCAGAACTTGCCAAAAATGTCCACTATTTGAAATGATCAGTCTGTGTCATCTGCTCTGCCTGGACTGTTTCCACATCTAGCAAGTCGGTGTGTCATGTTTGGTATTATTGTACTTGCCTGCCAGTCATCTAGCTGTCATGTCACTCACCTGAGCCGATCAGGCAAAACAGCAGAAGCGGGGTTGGCCATCCAGATGCACACATTCTTCATCAGTTTCTCTTGCTTGCTTGAATATTGGCTGCTGATATGACGTCTCTCTCAAACACCAGTTACTGGATGTGGGATGCTGGCAGTTACACAGCCTGAGACTTCTGAGAAAACACAGGGTACTTCAGGTTTTTATGGGAGTGTGGGTGTATGTGCTTTTTTATACGTGTTCTGCTTTTGTGTCTGAAGCTGATGATCAGGCAATTCCTTTGCTTTGGCCTCTAAAACCCACCATGGGCGTTCTCTGTTGGTATATCAAGAAAGGAAGGAAGGGAGGGTCAAGACTAATGGAGTGTGTAGTGTAACAGCACTGAGGGCAAGAATGAGTGTGCATTGCGTGTACATGCATGTGAGAGCAGTTACACACAGATGGGCTGCTGCAGAGCTGTTGAGAAAACAAAACAGTAGACTCAGAAACAATATGTTATCATAGAAAAACGCTGCTAGATAAATATGACAGCTGTTGCTGAAATGTAAGTGTTTTCACTTACATTATATTGCCAAAAAACTGTTATCATTGTAGTTAAAACAGATTTTTCCATTGCATATCCCCTTAAAACTGTGATAATCAATGTTATTATATTTACAATGGAACAAACAGCAATAGAGTCAAAAGGAAAGAGAATATTGGACTCATCAAGTGGTGAATATGAAATTGAATGCTACTTTTTGCTTCATGTTTGCGAGAAGTGTAAATAAGCACTGGCTGCCATACCAACTTTATAAGGTGATGTCAGTTTGTCTTTACAGCTTGTGCTGCCACCAAGTGTTGCATGTGTGTCTCTTTCGCCTTCCCTTTTTCTGTTTAAACCTTGAACTTGTGTGTAATCACTTCACATCCATGTTGATTGTTATTGCTGTGTTGTCGGTAATCTTCCTGTCAGACTTGTAGTAAGTGTGAAGCTGAAGGCTCTGCAATCTGATTGTTGGTTCTTTGGGGAGAGATTTTGGATTGTCGAGCTCACAGAACAGCGACTTCAGGTAGGTGCTCTGTGATTGTGTTGCAGTATTCAACAATCAGCCATAACATCATGACTACTGACAAGGAAAGTGAAAAACACTGATAATGTCGTTACCATGGCACCTGTCATCGGGTGGGAATATATTATACAGCAAGTGAACATGACATCTTCATTTAGTTAATTTATTAGAAGCAGGAAAAATAGGCAAGCATAAGTATTTGAGCAACTTTGACAAGGGCCAAATTGGCCTACAAGACTGGGACAGAGAATCTCCAAAACAGTCTGCAGTGGTCAGAATCTATCAAAGGTGATCCAAGAAAGGAAAAGCAATTATTATTATTATCATGACCAGCAGGTCGTCTTAATGTTATCGTAATGTTATGATCAGTGTGTGTTTGTCTGTTCTTTTGCATTGATTTTACTGGTAATTGTCAAGCAGATACAAGTGGTGTCCCTGCCCCTCCGATAGGATATTAGACTGATCTACAGGTCTATACTGTATATACTGTATCTGTATATTTGAATTGTATTTTTAAACAACTTTTTAGGGATACATTCTTTACAAATGTATCAAATTCTGAATACCAAATTCAGTCAAATTTTGGTAATTCTTCTTTCATTAGCTTTTTTTTATCAAAATATAAAAACTGAACTATTAAGTGTTCCTTTAATATGGAAGACCACACATGTCACATAAAAATATATATAAAACATTCTGTTAGTTGAAATGTATTTGGTCAATACAAGCTGGATTTAATAATACAAAATGATTAAATTAATCAATCAGTGTTGTTTAGTGTTTCAGATATCAAATGCATCAATGATATGAAAGTATCCAAAATGATTCACTTGAAAGTACCAGTAAAGCAGCTGTCATCTTTCCTAAGTGCCCTTGACCAACAAACTGAGCTACAAACAGCTGCTTCAGGGTTCCTGTTGATTCTGCACTTTGACATAACTGAAATTGAAATATTTCAGTTTCCTGTCTGTTTAGCTATTGTCTGTTTTATACAATACTTAAAAATATTGCATTGTAAAATATTGCGTTGATAGGCCTACATTTAGTGTGGAAAATGAGCAATAGAGGAACGTAACTAAGTACATTAACTCAAGTAGACTATAAACAAACATATTTCCTGAGAGTGCAGTTTATTTTTGACATTGGAGACAAGAATGAAATTCCATACCTGATGACAACCAAGAAAACTCCATCCACTAAAGAGGACCGTGTGGTTTGCTAACAGTTAAAAGCTAACAAGTGGACCTTGAGTTGATTTTTTGGCAAGAAAACATCATGCTGTTTGATTGTTTTCTAGCCATGTGGATAGTTTTGGTTTTCTTTACTTTTTATTTTAAGATATAAAAATAGTTTAAAAATTATGAGCTCTGAAACTAGATATTTTTAAAATATTTTATGATAAAAAAAATATCTGCTCTTGTCTAATAATAACAGTAAAAATAAACTAATAGTAATAAGATTTAGATTTTTTTACAGTGCAGAAATGTTCTCAACAAAGACAAGCAAGAATATTGAGAAAAATGAGAGAATAATACAAATATAATTTGTAGTTTTTGACTTAAAAAAATCATTCTGGTTGTTTCCTCTGCTTCACAATTTAAATCCCTTCTGTGGAAAGGCAGGGAGGGTACTTTTCATTGCATCTCTGCCAAGTGAAGTTATCCACTTTACACACACACACACACACACACACACACACACACACACACACACACACACACAGGTGAACGGTGAAGGACGATTGATCCATCATAGTGAGTGATACAGAGTGAAATTTTAAGTTGTTGTTAATAACTGTTACTGTCTTAACTTGACAAACTCAGCGGGAGCACGGTCAGACCTATAATTTCCCCCCATGCATCATTGATGTGTCTAAAATCTAACATTACAGTCACTTTTGTTCAGCAGAGGAGAAATGGAAGAAGAGAATATGCCTGTCGCTTTTAGCCTACTTGTTAACATCTTGGCTTTTTCACTGGTTGTTGACATAAGTGTAGGTAATACAGTAACAAAACATGCCAGTGCAAATATTTTGCAAACACTAGTTACGCATAGGCTGGGGGCTAAGCCCTCCCTGTCTTTCAATTCTAGTGATGTCCCTGCCTGCTGGTCAACATGTGTTCAACAAATTTAATAACTGGGGCAAATACCTATAGACCCACTTCTGAGAAGACAGTAAGCCTACTACATTTATTAATTTGGCATGACATTTTAGGTGAATACAATCAAACTAATGTCACTGTCTGTCTCTTTCAACTTCAATACTCAACATGTTTTTCTTTCTTTCCTTCTGGCTTAGCCAGCCCCCTCTGCTGCTGCGCTCTAGGCGTTCCTGTTACTGCCTGAAAACGAAAGTAATAGGCTATTTTGCGCCATTTTCTGTAGCCTACATAATCCCTCGGTTGTAGCCTGTAGGGTGTTTTTGACACGGTAAGTCTTAAGTTTTGCGTAACTTTTGGATCTTTGGTTCTGGTGTGGCGCCGATTGCTGCTGCGCTGGCTCCGCATCTGGGCCAATTAAATAATTAAAGTTACAGCAGAAGTGTATAAAACCTGACGGCGCTTGTTGAGACAGACTTGTAATACTGAATGCTGTTCACTGAAAATCTATCGTAGGCTACTTTCTGCGTTGATTTCAATAGGCTAGTGGTTGTTTTCAGATTTATGTATTTAATTTATTCATCTCAGTCTTTCCTTAATTGAAAGAGTGATGTTTTCAGCCCTGCTTGTTCATTTGTTTTAATATTTTAAAGTCAACATCACACATACTTTAATATTTTAAACTAGCTCTTAGGTTCAGTGTGCACATCATCATCATGTAGCCTACTTCTCAGCCAATGAGGACCGTCATATAAAGTCTTCTGTGGCACAAAGTCTGTAAAAAAATATCACACTAGTGATAAGACACTATCATTGCACTTGTATTATTGGAAATGTAGGATCCAGTGGTTTTGGAGTTTGATCCATGTTAGTCTAAAAGTCAGGATGTCTGGGCCTGCTACATCATTTTTTGACCATTTTATTTTGTGCAATATGAAGTTGCTGGAGTGCCTCTTTAGTTTGGGTGGACCCCTCCTCTTCTGGACCAAAATTAATTTAACAACAACTGACATTTACTAAATTACTGTATCAACCTTTAGTTTATGACATATTTACAGTTACAATTGTAAATGACTCTAACATTTGCGGATTGCTTTTTAGCCTTTTGGTGAGAAACCTTTGAGCCTTATTAATGACTTTTCTAACACTGCAGGCTTGATGGCTTATTTGAAAGCGACAAACTCATAAACGTACTGCAACATGACAACATTAGAAAGTACTGAGTTTGTGACACCTTATTAATAATTCTTAATGTTTATAACTGTAGACTGGATGGCGCATTAGAGAGAGACAAACGTGCTTTTTTGCAGCCGTTTTCCAGCTGGTGTAAGTTAAATTCTACATTGGAGGGCCTTCCTGGTGAACTAAAGAAACAACAGCCCTATAGTTCAGCACGTAACCACTTGTAAAACCACAAATAGATGTGAGAATGGTATCGATCTTCTCACCTATCTTTTGGCAACAAAGCATAACAAGTGTATTCTCAAATTATTCCTTTAACATTGAAGACCAATCTGGAAACTTCAAAACTAATTTCTCCTCCTCTGCCTGTTGTAGTGAGCAGACATGCAGGTTCCACTGCTCCTCCTGGAGACTCTGGATGAGCTGCTCAATGATGACCTCAAAACGCTTCAGTGGTACCTCTCAATGGATATCTTGGACAGATGCAAACCAATTCCCAGGTCCCATCTGGAAAAGGCATGCCGGAGGGAAACTGTGAGTACGATGATAGAGCGCTATGGTGAGGAGGATGCTGTGAATATCACCGTTGCGATTCTGAAGAAGATGAACTTCAACGACACCGCAGGGAAGTTAGAGAACAGATATACAGGTGCAGTGGATGATGAATTTCTTGAAACCACTTATGAGTCAAAGAAACCAAAATAATTTACTTTCCAGTTATTAATTCTCTGCATCTGTATGTTTTCATCTGCAGTGGAAAGAACGGCTACACCCACCACCTCCTCCACTGCTGCGGTATCTCCTGCTGCCCCTGCCACAATGTCGGCTCAGCAAGGAGGCATTATTATCGCCCCGACTGTCACTAACACATCTGGATCATTGAATATAACAATCAATAAATAAACGAATGAAACAGAAACGGAGTGGGAAGAATAGGACAGAATACACATATTTCTTAAAATTTTGGTTGGATTGACATTTACTTTTGTTCACCATGTACAATCTCATGTTTACTGTAAAATGGACTTTGTATGTTATAACCATGGCTGTTAGATATCATGTGGAAAAAGCATGAACAGCCAATACTTTTTGGTAACATTTTAATTTAACAGTCCATTTATAAGCAGTTTACAGATAATGTAATAAATGGTGTATAACACACTATAATTTAGTCATAAGCATATATAAGGACATTTTTATTTGTTGTAACTTCACATATTTTATATAATTACAACTGTGTTTGAGTATATTCTCATTCATTATCTGTTTACAGTAACCAGTCTCCACCCATGGTGTTCTTGGGAGAAGTTACAGTTGTTGAAAAATACATTAAAAAACACTTAAATATTTACTTACAACAACATTATACTTTGTTAGTTTTACAAATCATGTATTAAAGGTTTACATAATGCTTACTAAAGGGACTTTAGGTAAAGGGTTACCTAATTTTTTTGTAAACAATAACTGATGAGAACTTACTTCATGATCTCTTATATCTTTGAAAGGTTCTTGTTGTCTGGGCCACCTTTAATATCTGACACTGCTTTTAAGTCTCACAGAGCAAGTTCCTGTCTAATGTTGACCATGATATGACACCAGGTTTTGCAGATTGTACATTTTTCCTTTAATGCTGTTTTTAGACCAAGTACCCACAGCTCATTTTAATAGAATGGAAAGTATGGATCCTTACATTTCCAGGTGCTTGTCACCTCCATATGTTGTCAGTAGGTGGTGCTGGGGTCACATGATGTGACTTCTCTTGTGGACCATGAGAAATTTGTATTGCTGAATCAAACCTCCCGTTTTCCTCTCC